>VXBT01007404.1:116009-126050 GCA_013400235.1 Oriolus oriolus | reverse complement strand
CTGCCCGGCCCGCCCGGCATGGCCCGCTCCGAGGAGGTGCACCGCCTCACCGAGAATGTCTACAAGGTGGGTCCGCAACAGGTGCCCGGCGCCGCGTCTCGGCCTTTTGCTGTTATTTGAGTTATTTTAATTGCTGGATTTCCCCCTCCCTCGCTCCCCGGGACGCGCGGGGGCAGAGCGGGCGCGGGCGGGGCCGCCGCCGGGGCCGCCACTGCGATGTACCCGGAGTCGGCCGGGCCATGGCGCGGGGGCACCCCCGAGCCTTCCCCGGGCACCCCCAGCCTTCCCGGGGGGACCCGCGGGCACCGGGGCTGCGTGGGGATGTCCGGTCCCGGGTGGGCAGCGCTGTCCCCGCATCACCCCGGAGCGGGGCAGCCCCGCGCCGCCGTCACTCGCTGCTCTGCCACAAGCCAGAGCCCTCAGAGCCTTCCCCATCTCGTGGAGTTCGGGAATCTCTCCGTTTTTCCTTTCTGCTTTGCTCCCGGTGTCCTGAGAAAATCCAATAATTTATGTGGTTTAATTTCCCCCCGAAGGAAGCGGTTTCTGCTCTGCTGGGTCTTGAGACCAAGACTAATAAAACTGCTGTAGCCTAACGTGTAACGCAGGATGTCGTTTGTTAAACTGGGAAACTTGCACGATTTCCTGTGATTTAAGGGCTTGGATTGAGTTACCTGGGAGCACAGAGCAGGGAAAAAAAAAAAGGTAGAAGAATGTAGTACAAAAAGTACCGAGGCAGTGAAGTTCTGAAGTCTTGTTTTTGGGGATTCTGGGCTGTAACAGCTGTTCAGGCAGCGCTGTGGCACCCAAAATCCTGGCTACTCTGAATCTTGGTGACATTTGGCTGGGGTCTCTGGGGCTCCCTCCACCCTCCCAGGCAGCTCGTGTGCCCGGACCTGCCACCGTGCAGGCTGTCCTTGGTTTCGGGCACAGCTGGCACCGAGGGTGTTCCCGGTGTTTGTGCATCGGCGCCGCTGGGCCCGGAGCCGCCTGGGCAAACAGGGCGAGAGGGGCTGGGGCCAGGGGCTGGGAACGGCCTCAGCGGTGACTCAGTTGTTGTTTGAGGTGTGTTGCCCTCGAAGCACGGGGCTAATGACAGGTTTGGGCAGCTGGTCACCGTCTCCCCGGGCATGGCCCTTGAGGAGCGCGCGGGGCAGTTTGTGCCATCCCAACACCTGCGATGGGTGAAGCCCATCCCGCCCAGAAACGAGGGCTGAGGGGCGAGTGCTGGCTGGGCTCTTCCCTTGCTGGAGCCGGAGCAGAGCCCTCGGCCCGGAGCGAGCGGCAGCGCCGGCTCCATCGGCACCTGGCTGACCCAAGGGCGGAGGTGCACGGGGCGCCTTGGTCCAACAGCCAGAGATGGGCTTGGGAAGAGTCCACAGGTCTCCATCAGTTAATGAACGCTTCAGTTCCTTGGAATGGCAGTGGGAGCAGCCAGGTGCAGGGAATGGGAAGACGGAACTGGTGAAGATCTCATGGGTTCACCCAAAGTCAGTGTCTTGGTGCTGGGAGCTGTAGGAGGATGGTCCTGACTCCGTTTGTGTTCCTTTGTGAGAACAAAGTCTGCTCTGAAGCCGTCAGTGCTTTTCCTGGCCTCTGGAGATGTGTGGCATGTGGTGCCTGCGAGAATCTGGCGTGTCCCTGTTGCACTGAGGACTCCAGGCGCCCCTGAGCCCGGCGTGACAGCTGGGGGCTCACGTACTGGGGTCTACTGGATCTCCTTAAGCTTTGGAATCTCTGAATCCAAAACCAGTCCCAGTGCTTCAGTCCCCGTTACCCGGGTAATTTTTTGTCCCGTGCTTTCCTGGCCTGTGCAGGAGCCTGAACACTGCCATGGGCAGGAGGAGACAACCCTCAGGAGGGGGACGGTTCCACTGAGCCCCAGCCCGTGGGGACCCAGGCTGGGTGGCTGAGCCCGGCTTTGCCCCTTCCCGCGGCCACCGTCTCACCAGGGTCTGGCAGCAGCGGGGCCGGGGCTGGAGCGGGAGCAGCAGCTCCCCATGCCAGGCTCCCGCTCCCGCGCAGGCTTTCCCGAGGCGTTCTGCTCGGGAAGCCCATTGTCATCGTTTTCCAGAAGCAGCGCTCACCCTCGGAGTGACTGTGCTAATGAGCTGGTGGAGGAGCTGTCAGCCGCCCCCGAGCCGATGCTGCCACTACAGGCAGCTGCCTACACACGGGGAGTAATTACAGAGGGAGACGGAGGCTGCTGGCACCTTCCGCCAACGTAATCCCACCTTCCCTGGTGCTGATTCACTCCCAGGACCCCGGCGTAACGACACAGCTGCCGGGCTGGGCTCTGCTGAGAGCCCCGGGCCCGGGGGTGCCGGCTGGGGTATGAGGACGGGCAGCTCCCTCCGCTCCCTCCCCGTTCCCCGCTCGCCCCTCGCTCCGGATTGTCTTTTTGCAGAAAGCAGGGACTGGCAATTCTTCCTTCCCCCGAAGACAGATCTGTCTCCTCCTGCCAGATGAGATTATTGCCGTTTACAGCCCAACCTCCATTTCATTTTAAAGCCATTTTTTCATGCGGAAGATGGGTTTGCAGTGGTGTGCGAGTAGCTCTGCATTTGAAGAGGTGTTTGCCTAACAACACCCCGAACTCGAAGCTGAATTGTCGTGCAGAAACGTGGACAGAATTCCTGAGGGTTCTGTGCTCCCCATCAGCTGTAATCGATGTTACTGTGCTGTCACAGCCTCCTTATCTCCAGGTCCAGAGGGATGGGAGCGATTCTTCCTCAGGTGGTTCGGGAGGGAAGCTGTGGCTGGTTTGGTGCATTTGGCAGCAGAGGGACAATGTGCACGGCACAGCAGGAAAGAGCCAGCCTGTGCCACCCCAAATTCCATGCCCTGCGCTCCCTGCTGTCTCTGCTCCCTGCCTTGAGGCTTCCTGCAGCCCAGACTTGGGAAATCTGTCGGCTGCACCCCAGGGGCTCTGAGCATCCCAGTGCATCCCGGGGATCGGTGGCACCGCTCCCACCCATGGTACCAGGGCTCCGTGGTGGGCTCGGCTCCGGCACTGCCGAGGGCTCTGAGGTGGGAATGCTGCCTCATCCCCTTTGCCCACAGACTGGGAGAGCACTCCCGGCCTCCCTGGAGATGGGACACGGCAGACACGTGGCTCACAAGGTGTTAGGAAGCAGCAGCTCCCGTCTTGCCGGAGGAGTCCCAAACCGCTCCCCGCGCTGCCGCAGCTGGGTGCTGCTCCCGGGGATGCAGGCGGCCGCTGGCTTTGCCCTCAGTGCTTTGTTGTGCTGAGCCTGCTCGTGGTTAAGGTTTCAGTGCTGCTGCTCGTGTTGCAGGGCAGGGCTCAGGGCAAACAGCTCCTGCTCCAGCTCCTCCGGCCACAGCCTGGGCCGAGCCGAGCCCCCCGGTGCCGCATCTGTGGGGACAGGACTGGGGGACCCTTCTGGCTCCTCAGTGGAGATCCCAACCCCGAGGACTTGAGGATGGCCCTGCCTTGCAGGGGTGACCACTGGTGGATACTGAGAGGTGTTCCCAGAGTGCCGGGGTGCTCTGTGCCCCGTGTGGATCCTCATCCCAGTTCTCTTCAAACCCAGACCCCAATACAGGTGTTCAGAGCTCTTGCCCTGAGACTTGGGTCCCCTCATCCTCTGGCACGACAGCCAGGGGAAACTAAATGCCTTTAGATGGGGACTGGTTTTTCTCTGATTTTGCCTGTCCAGATGGGCTCCTTCTTGACAGAAACTTGGCTCTTGAAACCCCCAGGGCTGCTCCTGATGGCGCTGGGCAGGACAAGCTGTGATGGAGGAGGCAGCGCTGGGCTTTGCTGGGCATTAAATATTGATACCGAAATGATGAAGGTGCTCCTGGAGCAGGGCTGACCCATTTAGACACAAAACTTCCTTAGAGCTGAGCTGCTTCTGCGGTGTGGCTGTGGCGAGTCCCTGGGTGCTGCCCCTCCGTCCTGCTCCTCACGGTCACCCAGGGAAGCCGTGGGTGGGCCCGGGTCCCTGTGCAGTGTCAGTCCTGCAGGGAGCCAGAGAATCCTTAAGAAGGTTGGCAAAGCCCTCTGAGGCCACCCAGCCGTTCCCTCGGCACTGCCAAGGCCACCAAAGCCACGTCCCCAGGTGCCACATCCCTGTGGTGTTTGAGCACTTCCAGGGCTGCGCTCGGAACGTCGCCCTTCAGCTGCTGTGCAGGACTTCCCTGTGCAGGAGAAGCCTGAGCCACGTCCACTTCCAGCTTGAGTAGGACTTGAACTCAGGGTTTAGGAGCTGGACTTCCACGATCACTCTGGGCTCCTTCCAGCTGGGGATGTTTTATTCTTTTCCGTGATTCTAAACTTTTCCTTGCGGGCTAACCAACGGGGCTGGAGCATCCTGGCTGCAGCTGGAGTGTGCTCAGAGGGGAGAACAGGGACCTTGTTTCTGCTGCCTCTTCCCCCACCGAGCGGAGCAGGGCCGTGTCCCGGGGACCTTGTGCTTTGCATTAGTTTCATTTTTGGCAGCTGAATAAAGCCGTGCCAATCCCGGAGAGCTGAGTGGTATTACCCAGGGAATTCAGCGCAGTGGAACAAAGCAAAGCCCTTTCAACCCTTGGCTGCCAGGTTTTGTGTCTGTGTTTTTCTGAACTCTGCCCGGGCAGCCTGTGGAAGGCAAACAACTTGTGGGTGCTGCTGAGGGGGCAAAATCTGGGGAGAATGAGATTTGCTTTCGTTGCCACAGTGTTGCTGAATATTTGCTTTGCTCTTGGTGTCCTGCAAACCTGGATTCACCTCTCCTCTGGGGGACAGCCCTGCCAGAGCCCCTCGTCCCCCCACGGAGGGGGATGAGCCCCATGTTGCCAGGGCAGCAGCTCCAGTACATCCCTGGGCGTGGGGGGTGATGCTGCTGAGCCATTCCGTGGCACAAATCTGTTAATTGCCCACCATTCCTCCTTGGCAGGTCTAGGGCTCTCACCTGGAGGGGGGTGCGAAGGCTCTGGAGTCACCTTCCCTTCCCACCCTGGGAGTGAGAGGAAGGCTTGGAAAAGGCTATTTTTATCTCTGGAGTGAGGAGCCCTTTTCACCGCTCTCATCCTGCCAGGCTGTTTTTGTTGGAGGCTCCAGACAATGTTTTAAAAACATTCACTTTCAGCAAACTTCCTCCTGGGGGTTGGTGAATTTTATTTGGCCAGCACAGAGTCACCTTCCCGCTCCTTCAGCCGGTCTGTGAGACCCTTTGGGGGCTTTTATCTCTTTGTTTGTTAGTTTAAAACATCTCTTGTGGGGAGCAGGACCTGCCCTGAGCAGTGCCAGGGCTGGGCCGTGCTTTGATTCCCTCTGGTTTGGGGAAGATGTGCTGAATTTCGGATGATGCTTTGTCTGGGGATCCTGTTCCATCATTAATTCCCTCGGTTTCATGCTCAGGATGATGTGTTTACACGGGCACTGCTGAGAAAATCACACTATTTACATATCCCTGTGCACGTCCACGTACACAAACACTACTCTGAACCTGCAAACCGCCGAAAAATCTCCTCCCTGCAGAAATCCTGCCAACATTTCTGCTGCTGGAATATTATTCAGCCTCAGAGAGCTCAGGCTGAGCTGGAGAGTGGTCGAGGCTGCAGCTGGGGGTCCCCAGAAGCGGGGATGTGTCTGTGTCCCTGTCCCTGCCGTGGGCAGTGACCCCACACCTCAGCTGCTCTGTGGGATAACCCAGGCGGGTTTTTGACTGGAGTGAAACGTGGTGTGGGCAGGATGGAGCAATCCTCGCCAGTGGTAATTAACTCCTGTGCAATTGGCTCCTACACGCTGGAGAACACCTGGCTTGTTGCTACAGATTCATTTTCTCCTTTCATGCTGAGCACATCCACCAAACTGCTCTGAGCTGCCCCAAAACTGCTTCCAAGGGCCCAGAGTTGTCGGCCTGCGGCCTTAATTAGCAGGGCAGCTCCTCATTAGCCTCGTCAATCATCTTCTGCCCTTTGCAGTTGTGGCTGGTGCTGTGAGGGCCTGGGAGCTGCTGGGGACAGGCTTTGGGGACACTGCAGCCGTCCTCAGCCTGCTGCTCCCACCAGCCCCGTGCTCCTGGCAGGATTAATGGGATTTCTCCTGAAATGCCAGCAGTGGGCTGATGCCACCCCTCTGACGGATGCCCCACACAGGGTCCTGCCCAGAGGGACCCAGAAAGGGCTGTTTGGAGCCAGGAAGGCTCTGGCTGAGCCCGGCACATGTGTGGAGAAAATTCAGCTGTCAGACTCAAGGGCCGGGCAGCGGGAACTGGGATAAGAATGCCTCAGGCAGAAAATGAGCTTTATAGTGTTGGCCAGCCTCAGATGAGGTGACAGATGCTTAATCAGCTTATTCCCCGTAAGTGTCTGCCTGTCTTCCCTCCCCTGCCCGGGGTGGGACTCTGCCAGCAGCCTGCGGGTGCAGAGCCCCCGTTCCCAGCAGGAATGCCCGTGGTGCATCCCTCCTCAGCGGCATTCAGGCTCTGAGCTCCATTTTCGGGCCGGCACCTCGGTGGGAGGGTGTCCTCGAGGTGGGGCAGGGGATTGGGACCAGCTCTGGGGCTGGAGCTGGGCTCGACCCAGAGGGTTCCCGGGAGGGAATGGGGGTTGTGCCTCTCCCAGGCTCAGCTGGGATCGGTGTCGGGGTGAGGGCCCTGGCAGGGAGGGTTGTGGCTGCGGGGCCAAGCGCACAAAGAGCCCTTCTTCTTCTCCCTGATCCGATTATTCCTTCCCCCATCTCGGCGAAGGGCGTCGGAGCGAGGCAGGGCGAGCTCAGACAGCGCTGCCCGCGCTCGCCCTGCCCTTCGGGCAGCTGGGCAGTGCCCCCGAGGCTCAGGGACCCAGCCGGGGCTGGCACGGCTCGGGGGGGTGCTGCTGGCTTCGCTCTGGCTCCCTCCTGGCTGCACATTGGGAATTCTGCTCTTCAGCCCTCCCTGCCCGTCCGTGGTGGGCCGGGAGTGGGACACCGCCTGCCACCAGCCCCCAGATCTTGGGTCACCTCCCTGGCTGCTCTGAGGGCTGGTGCTGCCCCAAACAGCCCCTTACAGTTATTATTATGGTTGGTTTTGCCATGTCTGATAATTTTCTGATTGGGGCATTCACTTTCCTCTCCTGGGGAAGCGTCTCGTGCTGGGGCACTGCAGAGCCCCCTCACTCTTGTCCCTCGTGGTGCTCAAACCCAGCTTGGTCCTCCTCAGCGAAGCTGCAGGGTGAGGGGGGATCCTGGGGCATCTTCCAGGGAGCTGGGAGGATTTTTTTGCTCTCTGTTTGTGTTTATCAGCACAGAGCTGAGCATGGAGCTGTTCACTCCACTTCCCATCAGCCCTGCTAATCCCAGCAATGTTCTCTTCCCTTTAGACGATCATGGAGCAGTTCAACCCCAGCCTCAGGAATTTCATTTCTATGGGGAAGACCTATGAAAAAGCCTTAGCAAGTAAGTGGCACTGCACTGTTGGCATGGCTGGCTCTGGAATGCCAGGGGCTGCCGGGCTGGGGAGGGGGGAAAGCTGGAAAACCTCTGGTTTTTGTTGAAAATCTTTGGGGTTTTGTCGAAAAGTTCTTTGTTCCCGTGGGGAGGGAACTGGAGGATGGATCTTGGACCACGGTGGGATGTGCAAGGCCGTGGATATGGGAAGGATTCCAGGGAGAAAATATTGGGAGGCAGCAGGGTGACAAAACACATCTCCAAACAGTTCATCTTTAAATGTTTGTTTAAAGTATTGAGAACTGAGATTTTAAGCTCTGTTTAAAGAGGTGTTATTGAAATGTTTAAATTGCCCAGAAGAATGAAGAGAAGGAAAAAGCCTGAAAGTTTTGATGGCAGCTCTTGATTGGGAATGCAGGATCCTATTGGGAGCCATTAGGGAGGTGTAGATTTAAGTGATCAAAAGGAAGCTAGGAATTGATTAAACCCCAAAATGTGCTATTTTGACTTAAACCAGCTTTGTGCACTGCCTGGGCCCTCCTCAGCTGGGTTTTGAGGAGGTTTAAGCTTTGCTCGACCCAGAGCTGTGTTTTTCCAGGGAGGGCTCTGCTCCCTTCCGAGCTGCACGTGTCTCCTGGATTTTATTTTTTAATAATCCTGGTGAAAATGCCCATGGGGGAGAGTCTGTCATCACCTTCAGCCAGCGGGGGGAAAGCACTTTGGTGTCTCATGTCCTTAAGAGCCGGGGTTTGGGACCCGACCTTTGGGAAGGATGGCTGCTCCCGCTCCCTGCCTGCAGCGTTTCCCTCCCCACAAGCCGAGTGAGGCTCCCACCTGTTTCCATGAGGATTCCTTAGGCCCTCCCCCTGTTCCCAGGTGCTGAGGCTGCCCCGGACGCCACGTCCTGCCAGCGCTGGGCACTGGTTTGAGCTGGGTTTAATGGATCACCCAGCTGTGACGGGGAAGCGCCCGTCCACCCCGGCCCCCCGCACAGGGGCTGCGGACTCCGACCCCCAGGGAGGGGGCACGGTGCCCCCCCACAAGCAGCAGCCTTTCCCAGCAATTCCCAGGGATGCCAGCACAGTGGGGTTCGTGATTTGGAGGTGCTTTTCCCTGCTGGTTCCCTCCTGGCAGCAGGGAAGGGAGCAGAGGCAGGGTCTGACGGGGGAAGAGGTTACCCTTGGGACTGTGTTTTTTATTTATACTACTGATATTTTATCGTATTTTAAATATTCTACTGAATATTTTTATTTATATTTTAAATATTCTACTGATAACTCAGCTTTAACTGCCTGGGAGGTGGATCTGTTTGCCCCGTGCTGCCCTATTGCCCCAGCCGTGGCGTTTGGGATCACCGGTGTGATCACTGGGCTGGTGTTTTTCCCACATCCCTGCTGTGAAAACGCTTTGGAGCCAAGGATCTTCCTGTAATTTTTAACTTGGCTTGGGTCATCCTTCCCCTCGGATCGCTGAGCTGGGGGGCAGCTGGAGGAAGTGGCGAGCCCAGGAGCCGGAGCAGAGGCAGCGCTGCAAGGCTGGAGCTGGGGCTGTACAGCGTGTTCTGTGATTAGAGGAAACCCCCTGCTTATCTGATTAGAGTCGAGTGTGTCGCTGGAATGTCAACAAACAGGGCTGAACTATAATGAAAGTCTGTGATATTCAATTATTCCGCAGTGATTTCTCTGAGCAGCATTAGCAGCCTGATGCTTGCACTGCAGTGAAAACCACCACAGTCCTGCACGTACCTTTTTTAATCCTAAATTACCCTGTAATCTCGCTGCTCCAGCCTTCTTTGCTCGCTTTTCCTGTTTGTTGTGTGGTCCCTCCCCGTGGGGCTGAGCCCTTTGAGGTAATACCTATTTTAGTGCCTGGCATCTCCTAGGTGCCCCTGAAGTTCCAACAGCCATTAAGGGGAGCATAACCTCCATTTTTTGGTGTTTTAGGCATGACATACGCAGCAAAAGGGTACTTTGATGCTCTGGTGAAGATGGGGGAGCTGGCCAGTGAAAGCCAAGGATCGAAGGAATTGGGTAAGTCCCCAGTTTGCTGCTAAATGGAGTTGCAGATTCCCAGCCCAGGAATGAAACCGATCTTTGGTGCCGCTGGGGAGAGCAAGCTCAGTGTGGAGCTGGTCCTGCCTCGTCTCAGTGGTGGGAGTGTCTCTGTATTTGCTGTTAACGTAGTTTGGAAAACCCCCCGATGCTCTCGGGGGTTTGGCTCGCGGTGCTTTTGCAGAGCAGCTTTGTGGTGGTTTTGTCTTCCTTTGCAAAGGAGAAGCTGCAGGTTCTGCCCTGGGAGCTGGGGCTGCGCTGCCCATGGGAGGCCTCTGGAGGGAAGAGGAGAGGGGGGAATCTGGGGAGGGGCAGGCGGGCTGCACCGGGCAGGGGCTGTGCTGGTGGAGGTCACCCCGGGAGCGGTGGGGCTGGCACTGCACCCTGGGTGCAGCAGCTCTGCCGTGCTGGAGCCTCCCCGTGCCCCTGCCAGGGACCTGTGTTTGCTCCATCGATGGCCAACGCCAGGAGAGCCGTGACACTCGCTGCTCCTTCCCTTTCCTCACACTTCTTCCTCCAGTAAATCCTGTGGGAGCTGCTTTCCCAGCCCCCCGGTGCCCACACACGGCTCCTGTGTTCTGCCACCTCAAGCCACAGGGTTTGAGGTGACCCCCCCCA
>VXBT01007404.1:84682-115897 GCA_013400235.1 Oriolus oriolus | reverse complement strand
GCACCCCTCCTCCTCATCCTCCTCCTCCTCCTCCTCCTCCCCCGCTGCCTCCCGCAGCTCCGACTCAGCGGCGATGGCAAAGTGCTCATTAAAGCGTCTCTCCGGGGCAGGCAATTAACAGAGAGGTTGAGCTGAAACGACTCTAAAGGCTGAAGGAGCCGGGGAGCAGCCCCTGGGCTCTGGATTTGGTGTCAGACCCCGCTCCCCCCAGCCCTGCTGCTGCCTCGGAATTGTGCTGGGAAAGCAGTAAGTGTCTATGGAAACGGAGTCGTGGATTAAAGCTGCCTGGAGCAATCTGCTTCTGTTTAATAAATAAAACAAAGGGCCCTGTGTGCGCCGCGAGGGCTGTGCGGAGCCTGCGGGGAGCTGCCGCTGCCTCTCGGGGCTGGGGGACGCCCCAGCTCTGCCCTCCTGCACGGGAGCTTTGGGGCAGCCTGGTCAGAGCAGGAGCGTGGGCACCCCCACCCTGCTGGCTCTCCAGAGCAGCTCCAGCTTTGCTCACGCTTCAAACCTGGATTTGGGGACTTGTGGCCCTGGTTCTTTGCCGAAGGACGAGGGTTTGGTGTGCTTAGTGCCCTCTCCCCGTGCGTGGCTCGAGTGCTTTGGGGTTTTAAAGGTTTCCAGATCGCTGCTCCTTCCCCTGTTGGGGTGCACACATCCCAGGCAGGCTCCTGGCGGCTCGGGCTGCTCCTCAGCCCCGTGCTCTGTTGATCCTGCTGATATTGGCTGTGGCAGCTGCTCCAAGCGGGAGAAAGTTGAGATAAAATTTCTGGCTGCAGCTCAGCGGAGCTGATAACAGCTGGGACACAGCCCCCTCCCAGCAGATGTGTCAACAGGGGCTGGGAAGTGTTCTGCGATGGGGCTGTGCTGGCAGAGGGGCAGCTTTTCCTGGGAACACCTTTGCCTTATCGCTCCCTGGGCTGGGAATGCCGGTAGTGCCGGAAAGGAGCTCTGGGTTATTTCACAGGATCCCAGGATGGTTTGGGCTGGAAGGGAGCTTAAAGCCCATCCAGTGCCACTCCTGCCACGGGCAGGGACACCTCCCACTGTCCCAGGGTGCTCCGAGCCCCATCCACCCTGGCCTTGGGCACTGCCAGGGATGGGGAATTCATTTTAGAACAGTAAACAGGAATTCTCTTAACTGCTGCTTCCATTAATGCTGTGCCCCTCAGCTGCCCTGCCTGAGTGGGATTTCCTTCCATGAGTTTATAGGGAAAACTGCTTCAAGCCGTCAGCCAGGACCATGGGATGCTCTGGTCAGGACTGCAGCTCATGTTTCCAGCCTTCATGGACAAAAACCTGAGCTGTTTGGTTTTCCTCCCAAACCCCCTCACTCCTGAGCCTGGATGCTTTCCTGGTGTCCTTCCTGGCACGGGAGGTGTCCCAGCCCTCTGACGGTGCCACGGGCTTGGCCCACGGAACACGGAGCCCTCTGGAGCCCTGCTCTGGGCTCAGGCCCTGGCTGCCCACGGGGCTGCTTAGCACTGTGCATTTTTTCTGAATTCCCCATCAGATTTTTGGGGCCGTGCGTAGACGGGATAATCCCGCGTGGGAATGGAAAAGCGGCGATAACGCGCTTGAGCTCTAATCGGCTCTGGGGGCTGAGTTTTTGGGTGCCAGTGTCTGGTGGGGCCTGTCTGAACCCCTCTGCCGAGGTTTGGGGTGTGCAGAGCCGGGGCTTTGGGGTGTTCTTAGCCCCAGTGATGCTCGGAGCAGGTCCAGGGTGGAGCTGTGGCTGTCCCGGAGCAGCAGAGGGGTCGCTTTGCTCTGTGCCTTTCCCTGGTGGCAGATCCCTGCTTTGGGATTGGGTCTGTGCCCACAGGTCCTTGAGAGAGGCTCCTCGGGCTGCTGCTCACCCCCTTGGTGGCTGTGGCAGTGACTTTAGGGGTGATGAGCTGGTGTGAGGAGTGTGTCTGACTAGGGAAGGTTTGTTCCCGGCTCCGTCCTGGAGTGGTTTGTAGCCCCTCCCAAGAAGCTCCAGCCTCATGCACGAGTCCTCAGGTGACTTTGGCCCTCATCCAGCTCCTGCTTAGGTCCCTTGGATGCTGCTCAAAATGTCGTTTCTTTTGTCCTTCTTGAAAACTAGGCCATGGCAAAGTCATGGAAAGGGGTTTTCTTCTCCTGGTGAGCGAAGCTGGAGACATTTCCCCCGGGATGCTGGGGCCGGGCAGCACCCGCAGGAAACACCTCCAGGGCTGGAGGTGGAATCTGCTGGGCAGTCGTTTCTGGAAGGTCCCTTGGATGAGTGAAGCTGCTCTGGGTGACACACAGGCTGTGAAAGGGCAGCACAGGCAGTAATTACTCAGCCATTGTTGAGCTGAAAGGAGCCCCTGGCACATAATGGCTTTTTATTTCCACAACAAAATCAGAGGTGGCACCTTCATGGTTTGGATGGGAAGAGACTTTACAGCTCATCCAGTCCCACCCCTGCCAGGGGCAGGGACACCTCCCACTACCCCAGCTCGCTCCAAGCCCTGTCCAGCCTGGTCTGGGACACTTCCAGGGATCCAGGGGCATCCCTGAGGTCAGGCTCTCTCTGCCCTGCAGCTCCGGGATCTGTAGCTGCACCGGATCCTCTGGGAACGGGGATTAATGTGTTAATTGGATTTGTGGCTGTTTTGGGTCGATGCTTCCTGCGGCAGCGGAGGTGCAGATATAGATCCCACAGGTGCCAAGGGCCGGCCTGGAGCTCCGGGTGGGATCGGGGGCTGCTGGAGCTGGTGGTGCCTGCGTGTCCTTGGGGACCAAGGGAGCTGCTGGTGTCCCCTGGGAACCAGTCAGAGCAGTGCCCGGGATGACACGGAGCTCCAGGAAATGCCGTCCTGTGATTTGTGGTGGAGCGTCCCTGCTGTGGGGGTGAGCTCCTGGCTGGGAGCTGAGACCTTTTAGCCCTATCCTTTAAATTTGGGCTTAACGCACTTAACACCTTGTGGGTGACAGCTTTGAGCTGGTGGCAGAAAGGAACCTGCAGGAATGGGCCTGCTGAGGGTGCAGAAATGCAAGACAGTCCTCTCACAGCCTTCTGCTGCCTCGGGACGGGGCTTTTCCGCTGCCTCCATCCCTCCCATGAGGAGCAGACGGCCAAGGCTCGTTCTCACCAACCTGTGTTTGGTACGTGGTGGTGGAGGGTTGTAAATGAGCATCTGTGAGGACCATGTGGCCTGGCTGGGGCTCCCAACGTGTGGCAGATGTGTGCAACGTCTGGGTTTCACCTTCCCCGGTGGCGGTGACAGCTTCCAGGGCTCCCACCTGCTGTGTGCCTGGGAAGGAGCCTGCAGGGATGCTCCCTCCTTCTGGGGGAGTGGAGGGGTCCCGAGTGTCTCCATGGGCTGGTTTCTGCCGTCCATCAGCGACTGGGGGGAGCTTGGCAGGTTTGAGGAGGGATTTTGGCTGGGTGTGGCCAGCTCCAGGACCTGGAGGTGTTGAGGATCAGATGGTGTGGGGCCAGGCTGGGAGGTGTGAGGGTGTGTTCTGCCCTGCTCATGAACCCAGTGCCACCAGTACAGCTCCTGCCAGAGCACTTGGGCACTGGGGACCAACGGGTCTGTGCATCCTGGTGCAGATCCAGGACTGGCCCCCACCCAGGGGGAGCGTGGGGGACGCGGAACATCCCGGTCTCTGATGCATCCGTGGTGGAAGTGTCAGTGGCAGCTGCCCAGCCCGAGGGAGCCACTTACTGGGAACTGGGAACCCAAGCCAGGGTGCCTTGGGAAGCTTCTGCTTTTCCCTTTACCTGGTCTCTTAATAAACAAATGCAAAATGCCTTGAGCTGCGCCGAGCGGGGCTGGAGCAGCGCTGAGCTCGCAGCGCTGACGAGTCGCTGATGAATTATCAACACATCGCCCAGTCCTCTGGGGCTGGCAGGAGTGAGACCGTTGTGGAGAGGAAAGGGATGAGTCAGCGTGGAGAAGCTGATTGTTTCCCCACACTCGTCTCCTTCTCCTTCCCCTGCACACGGATCTCCCCAGCTGCTGCTCGGCAGTCGGGGCCTCGGCCGGCTGAGGCGGGGGCTGGAATCGCTGCTCCCTGGCGCTTGGGAGCCGCTCTGAGCTGGGTCTGTGAGCCTGGGTCAGCTTGTGCTGGTGTGAGGGAAGAGCAAAGGAGACTGCAGAAGTGTCCAGTGGAATTGTTCAGGTTGGAAGAGCCCTCGAGATCACTGAGCCTGGCTGCTGACCGAGTCTGCGGTTAAACCGCGTCCCCAAGCGCCACCTCTACCTGCGCTTGGTTTTGCCTCAAACCTGGCTGCATCAGACCTTCAGCACCGGGGTGCTGTGTGAGCAGGGTTATTGCTGGCTGGGTTTTGTGCCCGAGCCCTGACCCTGGCAGCTGGGGCAGCCACAATGCTGCTGGTGGGCGATGGTGTGGCTGGTGGGAGATGGTCCCCTGGCCACTGGCCACCATCTCCTGCTGCCCTTGCAGGACAGCCTGGGCTGCTCCAGCCCCGCACCAGCATTGGCATGTTCTGTGTCTGAGCAATCTGGCTCCTCCATTAATGCATAGTTGGTATTTTTATTAAAAATGGCCTGTATCCTGTTTTAGAAGGGGGTCAGAAAATAACCTTGAGTGTCTGACAGCTCCAAAGCAAACCCCTGAGAGCTGGGCTCCCACTGCTTCACCTTCTGCAGGGGCAGCTGGCTCCCGTGGTGCCAGCAGGGATGGGAGGGATGTGGAACAACCTGTTTGCCTGTTGTGGGCTGGGTGTGGAAGGGAAGGGCCCACAATAGCTGCTATAGTTCTTCTCCCAGAACGATACTGTGAGTCAGCCGCAAACAGCAGCTCCTCCTCCCCATGTGCTCGGCAGCCTGCGGGGAGGGGAGAAGCCCCGGCTCTGCCTCCTGCCCTTGCCCGGCTCTGTTTGTACCTCTGGGTGTGGGTGAGGTGCTTCACCCGGGGGTTCCTCACCTGCAGGATGTGTGTTTTGGCAGCTCGGTACGGCTCACGCGGTGACCCGAGCTCCTGTCCCGCTGCACGGTGGGAGCTCAGGTGTTCAGCTCACAAATGCCTCTGGCAGCTGATGGGCAAACGCCCCTGGCGTGGGCGGCCGTGCTGCTGCCAGGGCGTGTGCCCCGTGCCGCGCTCCCAGCCCTGCCACAGCTCTGTGGGGTGCTCCCCCCACAATTTCACGGCGGTACCCCTGGCACAGTGCCACAGAGTCTTTTCCGAGCCAGGTTTTGGAATATTTGGCCTTTGCAGCTACCGTGGTGTCCCTCAGTCACGGTCCAGCTTCATCCCCGCGGCTCCTGGTTGGGTTTGGGGCGAGGTCTCTGTTACAGCCTCCTGTGCTCCGCAGGTTTTGTGCAGCAGCTCGCGGCGTGTAGGTGTCAGAGGTGCTCCGTGGGAATTCACACCGTGCTGCTGCTGGTTTTAGGGGATTTAGTTCCAATCCTGCCGCCCAGCTGGGCTTCCAGTGGTGGCAGGGGCCATGGGAAGGCTGGAGCTGGTTCCTTCAGCTGGGGAGAGGCTCTGGAGGAAGCTCAGGAGGCTCCAGGCAGGCGTCAGCTGCCTTCCTGCTCCGGGGGCTCGCCTTGGGCTCGTGGTGCTGGGCTGAGCACGGGGGGACAGCAGTGTCCCCTCACCAGGCTGGCACACAGCGAGGCTGTGCTGTGGGAAAGGCTCCGTGTGCTGCTGGCTTTGATGTGGGGCTGGAACGCCCCGACAGGAGCTGAGGGGGTGGTGGTGGAGGGGAAAGCCGAACCCGAAAGATGGATATCAGTGCTGAGAGATGCACCATGAGCCGCCCTGGCTGCTGGGAACGGCCAGTTCCCTGGGAGAGGAATGTGGGAGCGGGGCAGAGCCCTCTTGTCCCAGTGCAGGGGTGCCCAGGGCTGGATTTGGGGACAGGGATGTTATTTCTGGGTGCCCCAGTCCCCGCTCTCGGGTGGGTCAGGAGCTCGCTGATGGTGGCCAGAGCCCCACGCCAGCGCTGCCGGGATTTCCACTCCAGCCAGACGGGAAGGGAGAGGGACAGGGGGTGGTGCAAGCTTTGGGAATAACGAGAGAGCCACCCTTGCATTGACACTCCTGCCAAAGCCACCTCGGCGTGACGTGGGGGGAATTCAGTGGGAATTCAGGCACTCCCCACCCCTGAGCTGTCACAGCCCGAGCTGGGGCGACTTCCTGGCGCTCCCGTGGTGGTGACCCCTTGCCTGGACCTCCCTGCTCTCGTGTGAGTGACACTGCAGACGTGTGTGGTGGCTGGGTGTGAGCATTCCCCTTGGCTCAGCACCGGGAGAACCGGCCGGAAAAGTCACAGCCGGTTCGGTGAAGATCTCGGCCTGCGGTGTCCTCACGGGGAAGGAGCAGAGCTGCAGCTCTGCCATCAGGGCACCTCTCTCTCTGTGGGGTGCTCTGGGCGTCGCTGCTCTCTCAGGGGGCACAGAGGGGCGGTGGCCCTGCCAGCAGCGGTGCCACAGCCGGTTCTGTCACGGCGGCGGAGGGGCCGGTGCCTGCCAAGGGATTGGATTTTAGTGTTTGCAGAAGGGTGAGACGCAGTGTGTGGTGCAAAGTACGAATTGCTCCAGCCAGGAGAGCAAAGAAATGTTGAGGCAGGTTGTTCTTGGTCAGCTGGGGGTGTTGACACTCGGCTGGCACGGGGCCTGTGTGCCCAGGGATGTGGGGGGACATGGGGGGACAGGCTGGAGCTGGGGCTGGCCCAGCCTGCACCGGCTGTGCTGGGTGGGGGTCCCACTTGTTCCCTTGCCCCAGTGAGATGCCGGCTTTCATTTGCAAACAGCTCCACAGAGGCTGGGAGCCTCTTGGGGAGCTGCAACCTGCTGTGCTGGGAGGAAAAGCTTCCAAACTCAGCCCTGAAAAGAGCTGACACAGCTGGGCTGTCCCCAGGGCTCGCTCCGATCCAGGACAGGGCTCTTAGTGCTGGCTCTGTTCCTAAAAGATGCTCCCGTGTGTGTGTCTGGCTCCAGCCGCGCTGGGGCTTCTGCTGAGCCAGGCCACAGCCCTTCCTCCAGGAGCAGCGCTGGGTGTGGGGCTGGAGTCCTGCACTGGAGGAGAAAAATTAAAGGAAGTGGCAGAACAGAGCTGGGGTTCCTCGGCTGCCGTGGGGCTCCCTTGGCCCATGGCACTGGTCGCAGTGGCAGCCCTGGCTCTGCCCTCGCTGCCCATCCCTGCCTCAGCCCCTGGGGCCAAACAGGTCTGGTGGTTTTGAGGCAAACACCACCCCAGGGCTTAGCCCTGTGTCCTGTGACCTGCACTGAGTGCCAGGGCTGTGTCTGTCCCTGTGCTGGGCCTGGGGACAAGGGCTGCCCTTGCTGCTGGGCTCCTGCTCATCCTTGTTCCCCTTCCCTGTTTGTCCGAGTATCTCAGGTGAGCATTGTCTCACTGCAGCTCCTCAAAGTGGGCACAGGGGCTACTCCAGGAGCCCCCTGGGTCTGGCTGGGGACCCCTCCTTGCCAGCAGGGCGCTGCCTGCCCAGCCCTGGCATGTCCCTGGGTTCGGTGCCTCAAACCCCTCTCCGTGTCTTGTCTCTGCAGGGGACGTGCTCTTCCAGATGGCAGAGGTGCACAGGCAGATCCAGAACCAGCTGGAGGAGATGGTGAGTGCCCAGCCCGGCGTGCCGGGTCTGTGTCGGTGCAAAATGCTTTTCCATGCCTTGTCCAGATGACTCCAGCCCCTCTGACAGGGATTTGCTGTGCTCCAAAGGGTCTGCATTGCTTGGGCATCCTCTTCTGCCCTGCCGGGCCCTCTCTGAGTCTGTCCCTCGCTGCTCTCAGCCCGTGCAGCTCTGCTCCAGTGCCATCCCCGCTGCCATCTGCTGCTCCCCGGGCAGGCTCTGCCAGCCCTCCACGAGCACCGTGTGTTTTCTTTCTCCCTGCAGCTCAAGTCCTTCCACAACGAGCTCCTGACGCAGCTGGAGCAGAAGGTGGAGCTGGACTCCCGGTACCTGAGTGTGAGTTATGTGTGTGTGAGTCTGGCACAGCCCTGGGCTTGGGTGTCCCTGGGTGTCTCTGAGTGTCCCTGGGTGTCTCTGAGTGTCCCATCACCTGCTCCCTGCTCGGGGACATTGTGTCCTGCCCCAGCTCCTACCCCTGGTTACAGACAGGTCCCCAGTGTCACACACATCACCATGCACAGGACAGCATTGTCTCCCCTTAGGGATCCCACTTTTCCAGGGGCTCTGCTTGTTTCTGTCACCCCTTGGCAGCAGGAGCTGTGGCCAAGGCTCAGAACTTTCTCCCATCGCATCCAGGCTGCGCTGAAGAAATACCAGACGGAGCAGAGGAGCAAGGGGGACTCCCTTGACAAGTGCCAGGCAGAGCTGAAGAAACTCCGCAAGAAGAGCCAGGGCAGCAAGAACCCGCAGAAGTACTCGGACAAGGAGCTGCAGGTAGGACCCCGGGCTGGGGGCACGAGCAGCGGGTGGGGGACGTGGGTGGGTGCTGGGTGCTGCCTCGGCTGGGCTGTGGGGAGCGCCTGGACAGGGATTTGCTGCTCTCCTTAGAGGAAGGGGCGCGGCGGCTTTAGGGGCGCCGGCGGGCTGGGGAGGCGTGGCTGGCAGGGGGTGGCAGCCGGCGGTGGGAGCGGGCGTGGGGCTGCTCACTCTGACCCTGCTGCACCCACCGCTCCCACTGCCTTTCCCCTCGGATCATTCTGCCGTGCCCGATCCACCAGCCCTGGGAGGGGGTTTTCTTGGGTGTTTTCTTGGGTGTTCTCCGTGCCTGTGCCCCTTCCCCCGCGTGCAGGGGCGGCACCGGGGGCGGCTGCGGTGAATCACCGCGGTGTGATGTGTGTGGGCACTGCGCTCGGGGGCCAGGGTCCCGCCGGGGGCTGTGCTGAGGGGTGGGCACGGCGGGGAGGCAGAGCTCCCCACAGAGGGGTAGGCGGGGCTGGGTCTCACTGAGGAGCACCCAGGGCACGTCCTGGCAGTGCTGAGGGGATGTGGCACTCGGGTCCCTGATGGATCCCACTCGGATCCCCGATGGATCCCACTTGGGTACCCCATGGATCCCACTCAGGTCCCTGATGGATCCCACTTGGGTCCCCCATGGATCCCATTCAGGGTCCCCCATGGATCCCACTTGGGTCCCCCATGGATCCGCAGCAGGAGTTTGTGTCCTCTGCACTCTGCAAGCTTCACTTTGAGCTCTGGCCCGAGCACGGCTGATCCAGGCAAACTTTCAGGGATAACCGATGCACCAACATGCCCTGGCTGACAGTCAAGTGCTGCTGCCACGGAACAACGGAGGCACAAGTGGTGCTTGGAAAGGGGAAGATGAATTCCTGAAGCCAGGAATTAGTCTTGTCTCCAGGGCAGGGGGGTGTGTTGTGTTGGGACCAGGCTCTGTTTCTTCACATGTCAGAGATCTGTGTCTGCTGAAGGACATCTGGACACTGGTGGCACTTTGCTCGTGGGGGTGAATTTAATGGCATTTAGTGGCATTTAGTTGCCAGCAGAGAGTTACAGTGAGGTTTGTGCTGGGGAAGTTAAATCCTTAATTGCACTGAAATCTGGGAAATGGTGCTGTGGGTCAGAACAAGCGCTGAAGGAGAAGAATGCAGCCACTGTCACCCGCTGTGGCTCGGCCTGTGGGTCCTGCGTGGAGCCAGAGCTCTGGGAGGTGCCGGAGCGGGGCTCGGAAGTGCCAGAGCAGGGCTGGGAGGTGCTGGAGCAGGGCTGGAAGGTGCCGGAGTGGGGCTGGGAAGTGCCAGAGCAGGGCTGGGAAGTGCCGAGGTGGCAGAGCCGGAGCAGGGCTGGGAAGTGCCAGAGCAGGGCTGGGAGGTGCCAGAGCAGGGCTGGGAAGTGCCAGAGCAGGGCTGGGAAGTGCCGAGGTGGCAGAGCCGGAGCAGGGCTGGGAAGTGCCAGAGCAGGGCTGGGAGGTGCCAGAGCAGGGCTGGGAGGTGCCAGAGCAGGGCTGGAAGGTGCCAGAGCAGGGCTGGAAGGTGCCAGAGCAGGGCTGGAAGGTGCCAGCACACACCTCCTCCGTGTCCAGCCCACTGTGGCGGGGGCTCTGCTGTGTTCTCCAGAGCTGAGCAGCTGAAGCCACTTCTGAGCATGGCGTCTCCACAAGTGCCGGCTTTGAAATTCCTGCTGAGCGAGAAAAGCCCTGGCAGGCCCCGAGCCCGGCGTGGGGGGACACGGGGATCGAGCCTCTGTTCCCCCCCACCCGCGAGAGCTGCTGACAGGGACAACAGAAGGGAATCGCTGCCAGAGCCAGCCCCGTCCTGCCAAACCCCGGGGCAGGGATCCCCATCCCACAGCGAGCGGGAGGAGGAGGGGATCCATCCCAGGGTGGGCTGAGCCTCCCGCTGTGGTGTGGCGGGGATGGGGCAGCCCTGTCAGCACAGCTCTCCGGGCCGGGAAACGGGATCAGACGCTCATTCCCTTTAATCTTTCGGCAATAAGTATTTAGGAAGTGCTTATCTCTGAAAAAGCCTTATGGTGGCTTTTGAGCTTACAGAGCTCTGAGACCCTTCCAGCTCGGAATGTGCCGTGATTCTGCGGCTGCCCCGCTGCACTCGGCGGGGGTTTGCTGTGCCTCAGATCTAAACACAAAGTTGAAACCGCTGGATGCAGCCGAGAGGGCAGTTCCCCTCTCTTCTCTGCTGACTGCAGAACTGGTGTTTCCTCAGCAGAAAAAGAGCGTTTAGGGCCTCCCCCACCACTGCTTTTACCTCTGCCTGGGCACTGGAGAGTGGGGGGATGGCAGCAAGTGGGATCCAGCCTAGAGGTGTGTGAGTGTTGGTGCTAGCCTGGGGAGAGAGCCTTGGCTGGGGTTTTGAGAAGCTGGAACTGGGCTTTGAGGAGCTGAAACTGGGTTTTGGGGAGCTGAAACTGGGCTTTGAGGAGCTGAAACCAGGTTTGAGTGGATCAGGAGAATCTGCAGAGCTTTGTGGGGCTTTGCTTTTCTCAGCCTGGTTAAAGCAGAGCAGCCTGGTTTGCTGAGCTGGCCCAAAGCCACCCCTGTGGCCACTTGCCAAACCTCTGGTGGTCTCCTTGGAGCTGCTCAGGCACCTGGGGATGGTTTGGGGCTGCTGACGGCTGCACCAGGCTGGTGCCTGGGGACCACAGACCCATCAGCCAGGGCTGGCTGGAGTCTCCTAATGGGCTGTGCCTGGTTCCTTCTCTCCCCGTGGGAGAAGCTGCTGTTGATGGAAGTGTCACCTCCTTCAAGGCAGCAATAACATCTTGCTCTTCCGAAGGCTCATCCCCATGAAGCTGCTGGGGCAGTTGCCAGCCACGAGTCTGGTGCTCTGTCATCATCTTCCTTCATATTTAATGCTCCAGGAAGCAGAGCTGCTCCCTCTGCCTCTTCACCACTTGTGGAGTGACCACATCTTGTCATCACCTGCCAGTGAGATGGGTGGGTGGGTGGGACACGTGGTGGCAGCAGCAGGACTGTCCTGCAGGGACCTCCAGGGTTGTGTAATGTCTGCCAAAGTGAGAGCAGGTTCGGGGCCATCCAGGCTCTGGCTCTGGCAGAGGACAGCCCTTGTCTGGGCAAGGGCACCAGTGTGGCTGTGTCTCCACGCTCTGCTAAATCAGTCAGAGATTGTGCAGCAGCCCAAACATCTCGCCTCTTTAATTCAGATGTTCCCCCTTTATAAAGCAGCAATAAATACTGGAGTTAGCAGGGGCTGCACCCAGCAATGGCTGGGGAGCAGCCGCTTTGGAGCAGGGGGCTGAGGGGGTGTGATGCTCACAGACTCTTGCAGGAGGCTTCTCCTGAGCTGCATCAGCGCCTTGTGTCTGTCAGTCCCACATCACCTGGCCACCGTCTCGTGCTGGTTTTGTGGAGGACGAGGACGAGCGTTGCAGCATTAGGTGGCTGAGGAGTTCAAACAGCTCGTGGTTCGCAGCCCAGGCGACTCTCGTAGCTCTAAACCAGCTCCAAGTGCCGTCAGTGATTTCCCAGCTCCCGAGCCCTGTCTGTCCTGGTCAGCAGCAGTGCTGTGGCTGGGAGTTGTTGCTGCTGACTGTCACATCAAGCCAGGGGTTTATTCCTTATGAATCAGTCCCGAGCTGCTGTTCCACACAAGGAGTGAGGGCTGGGAGCCACCTGCCTCACATGGCTCATCCTCCTCGTGGAGTGACTGGGATGGGGCTTGACCTGTGTTGAAAACCGGGAGAACAAACCCATTCCATTCACTTCACATCTCTGATGAAGAAGAATGAAAACAATATTAAGATTAAACAATCACCGAGGAAGCTCAAGTGCTGTAATTTCATTAAAGGCTGGTTGTGATCAGGCTGTGAAATCAAGGTCATGATGGGTTTGGGACCTGGATTGAATCAGCAGCTCAGCAATGAAGTTATGTTGGTTCAGAGTATTTATCAAATCATATTAGCGCTGGGAGCAATTGGATTTCTGCATCGGGCTGGGACAAAACTGGCTGTAACTCAGCCTAAACAGCAGTGCTGGGGCTGGGTGTTTGTCCTGGAAGGCTGTGCCTGACCCGGGTGACAGTGGGTGACCCTAGGTGGGCAGTGGGGGCCGAGCTCAGCCTCTGCCCACACCTGCCCCTGCTCCCATGGGAATGTTTTAAGCGTTAAATACCACAGTGCCAAATAACCTGGGGGATTTTATAAACTTTTGTCATTGAAACCTCATTTGGATATTCCCATCAGGAGAAATAATTTTAGGTGTAGGTCAGGAAGCTCCAAATGACACGGAGTTTGCACAAACCAGGTTACGAGGTTTATGTGAAAGTCAAACCGGGAAGGACTCAAAGCTCAGCAGCTCTGGGCGGCTCTCTCCAGGTTTGACTGGGATTTAGGCTGAGGGAGGACGTGTGCCCAAACCCAGCAAGAGTAGAAAAGCCCCTTCCAGTATCTAAAGAGGCTCCAAGAGAGCTGGAGAAGGACTTTGGACAAGGCCTGGAGTGACAGGACAGGGTGGAATGACTTCCACTGCCAGAGGGCAGGGTTAGATGGGATACTGGGGAGAAATTAGTCCCTGTGAGCAGGGTGAGGCCCTGGCACAGGGTGCCCAGAGCAGCTGTGGCTGCCCCTGGATCCCTGGAAGTGTTCCCTGGAAGAGCCTGAGCAGCTCAGGACTGTGTCACGAGCGTTTGGGTACCAAACCTGTGCACTGAGCTGCTGGCCCGGGGCGTTCCTGTGTTGAGGGAACGTTTCAGGCAGGAGAAGGTGAAGCGTCTGCAGAGCCGGCTGGAGCCAGCGCTCCCCTGCTGCCGTGCTCTCTGCATTTTATGTAACATCACATGTGAGCGTGGCTGGGGCCGGGCAGGGGCAGGGCAGGGCTGGGGCTGCTGCAGATGTGACCGTAACGAGGGGAGACAGCCCTTCCCGGGGGAGGGAGGTAGCCCGGCGTCCCCGGAGCACGCTGGCTCTTGGGGTTGGCTCCCCAGGATCTGCTCTGCGTTTGCCATCACCTTGGATAAGCGTCAGCAGCCGTGTCCCAGCATCCCCACGGAGCCTAGGCTGCAGCCGGAGCGGGGGAGGCCGGTGGGCAGCACATGGGGGCCGGGGCCGTCCCTTCTCCTGCCTGGGGATGCTGGTGCCGTGCCAGGCAGGGGGAGGTTGTCCCCTCCCTGGGAAAGGTGCAGGGCTCTGCTGTGCCTGCGTGGTTCCGGGGAGCTCCTGTGGCTTTGCAGGGTCCGTGTCCCTGCAGAAGGCCAGGAAATGTGTTTGGGCTCCCGTGGTGACCAGTGGTGGCCGTTCCTTGCCGTGGAGCCGGTGCTTTATTTGCCGTGTTACAGCAGAGGTTGGGTCAGGGCTCATCCCGAGCTCTGCTCTCCTTCCCGGCTGTGGAAGAGCCTCTGACACCCCCGGGCTCGGATGCAGCCCCGCTGCGCCTGGCGGGACACCCCGACCAGCCCCTCCCTCTGCAGCACGCTGGGGTCGTGTGTGGGGCCGCAGGAGCCGAGAGGGGACGGAGCCTCCCCCGAGGCCACTCCAGGGTCCGCCAGCTGCCTCACAGGGAGCAGTGCCTGGGAATGAGGAAAAGCTGAATGAGCAGGGAATGAGCATCCCTGGCTGCTCGTTCTGCTCATTTTGCCTCTGTGCTGTGGTGGGGTTTCAGCGGGTTTGCCTTGAGTCTGTTCCCCGGCTCAGACGCTCTTCCCCTGCTAATCAGCCTAACTTCTCTTTTATTTTATCCCATTACTTTCTAGCTGTTCTCCCTCATGGTTCCCTAAACAAACCCTCCCTTCTCTCCGTGTTTACTCCTTCCAGGTATTTCAGGCTGCTGCATTGATCCAGCACAGTCCTCTCTCTCCCCTGACCTTTCCTTTGTCTTTTCCCACTGCTCTGTGCCGCTGGTCCTGACCAATCTGTCCTTGGGATGGGAGCTGGAGCTCTGCATCCCTGCCGGTGCTGGATAGAAGGTGCCTGCCACGTGCTCCCCTTGGCTTTCTGCTCCCAAAACTCACAGCTGTGGTGTGCTGATGACCCCAAGGCAGCTTCTCTTGACCCTGGGGCCGCTGCTCTGCTCAGCCCAACACACTGAGAAGGGTCTGTGGTGATGATTTCTGTGGTGGAGCTCAGCATTGCCCTTGGCTCGTGTTCCGTGTGTTTGCACGTTCCTGGCTGGGAGGGGAGGTCTGAACTGATTTCCCAGCGAGGCTGTGCTCATCAAAGGCTCGGCTGGAGCTCGCTGCTGCTCCACCTGCGCTGGCAGCGGCGTGTGCTCCGCACAGCTCGGGGCTTGACACTTCTCAGCCACTCTTTGATCCCCACCCCCCGAGCTGTGGCTGTGGCGCTGGGGAGGTGGCAGGGCTGCGTGCCCTGGCTTTCTGTGCGGGGGGACAGCGGCCGCTCGAGCTGGGGCTCGGCAGAGCTCGCTCCCTTTCCATCTGCTCGCGTTCCTGGCTCTGCGCCTGACCCGCGGGGCTGGCTCGGTCGGGCTTTGCGCTGGGGACTGCCCGGCGGGGCTCCAGCCCTGCTCGTGTGCCCGGCCCCGGGGGGTCCCTGGCCGAGCCCCCACTGCCAGGGTGCCCCGGGAGCCGCGGCTGTGCCAGCCCGGCCCGCGGCAGCACCTTGTGCCAGAGCCCGTGCCCGGCGCCGCCGCGTGCTGACACTGCTAATTAGGTCAGCGGCTCCCGGTGCATTGGAAGTGGATGCGGGAGGCGGGGGGGGCGGCACGGGGGAGTTATTTGAGGCCTCTCCAACCTAGAAACCCAGAAAAGATTTTTCCGGAGCTGTTGGGTGGCCCTGGTGTGTGCCCTGGCTTTGGGCACGACCACCGCCCCGGCTGCCTCCCTGCCTGCTCGGCTCACAAGTGGGGTTTCTTGTTCCCCCTGCAAACTGGGAGTTTTATTTAGACAATTCTTCAAATGAGGATTTGAAGCTGACAACCTCAATCAAGGTCTCCATTTACAATGAGGTGCTTGAGTGGTTCGTGCTTGTCAGTGGGGTCTTGGGGAAGCTGCTGAGCCCGAGCACACGGAGCCTGGCAGGGAGGCACCTTTCCCCAGGCCTTATGGGGGATCAGGTCATGCCAAGCTGAGAATGGTGTTTGCCTGTGGTTCACAGTGTGGGGTGGCTGAGATTTCCCTCATTCCTGGGGAATGGGGACATGAGCAGCAGCCCTGGGGTCCTGGTGGGCACCTGGCTGCAGGTGAAGCCTCACTCCTGGGTAAGACAGAGCTTCTCCTCGCAGTGCAGTCCCAAGATCTTACACTGTGCTTTGTGTGTTACTTTTTCCCCCGTGCATCTGGTGTATTTAACAGGCTTTTTATTTAAATTTTCCTTTCTGGGCGTTATCTGAAAGCCCACTGTCATTCTGAGCAAACCCAAACTGAAAACCACCTCGTGAACAAGGAGTGTCGCTCGCCATTTTGTGATGGAATAACGTGTAAAATCGAGGCTCTGGATAAATCAATGGCACACGGAGCATATTTACATAAAGTATATAAAGCTCTGAGTACTAAGTTTAGAGCGTGGGCTCTGCGCTCACGGAGCGGCGTGTTCCGACTGGCTGAGACAAGCCTTTCCTCAGCACAGGGATTAGCAGGAGCCTTGCAAAACCAGCCTGAGAGCAAGGATGTAAATAAGGCTTGTACCTGCGTATTCAAATCCTGGTGAAAGCCGGAGCTCTCGCATTGCTGAGATCAGGGTTTCTCCCTGCGCTGTGGTGTGTCTGGGCTGGAGCCATGCCTGACCCAGGGGTGCTGATCCTGCAGGGAATCACGGCGGGGTGGGCCTCGCGCTGCTGAGCCAAATTAGCTGGAGCCGAGCTCTTTTCACTCCTCACCTTCTCATTCTCGATGGCCCAGTTAGTAAACTAGGCAGGATGAGTTTTGGGGATCGGGGTCTGTGCATGCTCCTGCTATTTCAGCTGCTGTCAGGGTTGTGCTTTCCTTCCAGAAATGGGGCTCTGCAGGAGGGGGAGCGCTGTCCTGCCCCTTCCCCCGGGATAGAAACTTGTGGAGCTGTGTGGGCAGTGGGGCTCGGTCCATCCCGGGCGTAGCAGGGCTGTGCTGGAGGGGGCTCTCCAGGCTGGCACTGGGGCATCCATCCCCTGGCTCCTATCAGTGCTGCTGGGCTGGTGCCTCTGGGCTCTGTCCCTGTGCTGTTCCCAGGCTAATAATACCCGGGAGGAGGCGGCGTGCTGCCGTCCTGAGCCCGCTGCGGGAGCGGTGCCTTCCCGAGCGCGTCCTCCTCGGCCGCCCGCGTCGCTCCTCCGGGGCCTTCGTGTGCCCGGGCTGCTGCTGCCGCCTCTTCCTGTGCTGCCCCAGCCCCGCTGCCGCCCGCCTTTCCAAGGGCCGTGCCCTGTATCTTTCCTTGGGGGTGATGCCAAAACCTCCATCCCTTGCACTTCTGTGCCCGGTGGCGTCAGCTCAGTTCCCTTCGCTTATTTCTCTTCCTGACCGCAGGCGTTTGCACTGGATTTTCTCATTCTGGAGGAAAAATTCTCCTTGAGACGCGGTTGGTTGTTGGTTGCAAACTGGGTTTTTAATCCATTTCTCACTGACCCCCTTTCCCTCACCCAGGTTGGCACGTGTGGGAGACCCAAAACCTGCTGGCTCCAGCACGAGCCCTTCACAGGGTTTGCTCATGGGGAGTGCTCAGAGCAGGGTGGGAGCCCCAAAATAATCCCCCTTTGAAGTCTGGGATGTGACTGAATCTTGCTGCTTTTGTTGGTTTGCTCCATTTTATGTGTCTGCTAATAAATATTGTAGCGTGCTAAAAATAACTGATAACCGTGAAGAAGCAGCAAAGCTGCTTTGGGCCCTGAATTTCCACTTTAATTCCCATCTCCGAGAAGCTTGGGCTGCCTGAAGCAGGTCCAGCCCTGCCTGGGCTGGGGGTGTTGTGGCTTTCCAGCGTTGTAGTGCCACTGTCGTAGGGAAGAGATGGGGGCGAGGAGGTGTCGCGGTGCAGGACAGCGATGGGTGAGAGATGCTGCACTCAGAGCTGCTCTCCTGGTGCCACAGCGCAGGTGGAGGCTGGGGGCATCCGAAGGGGTGGAGGGAGGAGGAGGTGGCCGGGTCAGGGAGCCGGGGACACCTCGTGTGTTCTGTGTTCAGGGACGCTGGTGCTGCCCTGTGGTTGCTGGAATCCCCTGTGCCACCTCTCCATCGCCCAGGGCAAAGCAGCCGGGTTCCCCCAGCCCAGCCCGGGTGCTGCTGCTGTGCCAGCTGCGGTGCTGGCAGAGCCCAGCGTGGCACAGCCCTGCTGGCACCCGTCGGGAGGGCAGGAGCCAGCGGAGGAGCCTCTGGCTGCTGGCGCTGGCAGGGCCACCGTGTCTGCCGGTCCAGGGTGTGGCACCAGGGAGCAGCCAGAGGGTCCTGTGCCGGCGTGTGGCGCTGCCCCGGCAGCATCTCTGTGTCCCCTGCGGTAAATACAGCTGAAGGCACTGCCCGTAGTTTTGGAGGTGCTGGTGGCTGTGTGGGAGGGGTCCGTGTGCCATCCCGCCACAGCCCCCCTTGCCCAGGCATCAGGGGAGCGGCCGGAGGCGTCCAGCCTGGGCCAGAGCCGCCGGTCTGAGCACTGGCAGGGCCGTACAGGGGCTGCGGGGGCCGCTGCCGGTCCCGGGCTATCGGGGCAGCCCCGGCCCCCGGCAGCGCCTCCGAGCCCGGGTGGTGAGCGGGCGGCCGCCGGGTACAGCTCGTCCCGTGCAGCCCACGGGCTGAGTCAGCGCTCTGCGTGGGGGGCTGCGATGAGTAAGGGTGGGCTGGGGGGGCCGTGCAGGCACACGTGTGCGTCCCGTGCCGGGGTCCCCGCCCGCGCCCTGCCCCGCGCTCGGTGGGCAGCGGTGCCGGCAGCCCCCTCCCCGCTCCTCTCCCTGTTCCAGTACATCGAAGCCATCAGCAACAAGCAAGGGGAGCTGGAAAACTACGTCTCCGATGGCTACAAGACAGCTCTGACGGAAGAGAGGAGACGGTTCTGCTTCCTGGTGGAGAAACAGTGCGCGGTGGCCAAGAGCGCCATCACCTACCACGCCAAGGTGAGTCGGAGCCGCGGGAGCTGGGCCCGGCTGCCCCATCGCTGGGTGGATGCTCCCGGCTCCAGCTGCATCCCGTAGAACAGACTGATATCCCAAAAGCCACGGCTGGTGCGGCCCCTGCAGCCCAGGGCACTGAGGGAGCAGGTGCCCCACATCCCTCCTGCCCACGGCTGCCCACACGTCCTGGAGTAGGGCCGGAGCTGCCCCTGCCCGCCTGGGAAGCAGCAGCCCCTGCAGCGGTCGGGAGCAGAATCCATCCAGACGAGGGCTGGAAGCGCCGGAGCCGCTCCCGCAGCCTCGTGCTCCCGTTCTGGTTGTTCCCCGCCACCGCCCTCCATGGCTCACAGCAGCCATCTGTCACCACTGCGCTTGGTGCTGGAGCAGCAGAGGGAGTTGGGATTAGTCAGCTCTGTCCTGGCACACCCACAGCACGGATCCACGCCTGGCTTGGCGAGCGTAGTGCAGGAGGGGAGAAATACCCCCAGGGCTGGTGGTCAGCAGGAACGAACTGAAAACTTGCTGCAGCAGCAGCACACGGAGGGGGATTTTGCAGGAGGGACTTTGCAAGTGGCTTGTCCAGAGCATGGTGGGTGTCCTGCTAGAAACTCCATCCTGCTGCTGCCCGTGGCTCCTGCAGGATGCTCCTCAGGATCCTGAGGCTGGACCCACTGGTGGATGTTGGGGAAATGTGCAGGGATTTTGAAATTAGATTTGGAGGGGTTTTGGTGTGCGGGACCACGTTTTGTCTCCAGATGAGGCAGAGCAGAGACATGGGGTCACCCTTCACTGCACTGGGAAGTGACCTCGGAGGGGCTGGGATATCTCCCCCCTCTGAGGCACACAACAGGGCACTCAAACGCTCTGGGTGAATAAGTATAAGTTTGGCTCCATCTGTTTCCCCCTTGGATCGTGCCAGTCCTGCAGGCAGGGAGCCGTGGGGCTCGGGTGCAGCACAGGGGCCAGGAGGCTGTTGGGGCTGAGCACCCAAAAGCAGCAGCTCATCCCTCGGGATGTGGGGACGGCCTGGAGCACGGCCATGCCCTGCCAAGCTTTCGGGCAGGTTTTATTTCCCTGCTCCACGTGGAGCCCAGCTCCCTGCCCAGCTCCCAGCAGCCTGGAGATGCTGCACACAGGAAATCTTGGAACAGGCCGGGGAGATGGATTACCTTTTCCTTCCCTCCTTCCCATTTTTCATGACACCCTCCTGGCTCTGCTGCCGTCGGATCCTGAAGCAGGATGTCCCTGTGTGTTACCCGGCCCGTGCCATGCACAGAGCCATTGATCCATCCCAGATCGGCTCAGCCCTGGATCCGTGTGGTGCTGCCCGGGGAGGGGGGCAGAGCACCTGCACCCCTGTGCCCTCATGCCTCATTTTCCTCTTGCAGGGGAAGGAGATGCTGACGCAGAAGCTGCCGCTGTGGCAGCAGTCCTGCTCGGATCCCAACAAGATCCCGGACCGCGCCATACAGCTGATGCAGCAGATGGCTGCCAGCAGCAATGGCACCATTATGCCCAGCCCTCTGTCCACATCCAAGTCCAACCTCATCATCTCTGACCCCATCCCTGGTGCCAAACCTCTCCCAGTCCCCCCGGAGCTGGCACCTTTTGTAGGAGTAAGTATCTCTGTGCTGAAAGCTGTCCTGCCCTTCTGAGCAAAGGCGGAGGGACGAGCCCAGGCCGGTGTCACCGCTGTCCTCGGCAAGTTGCCCTTGGATGGACTGTCACTGATGGCAGGGGTGGGCAGCTCTGTGCTGTGCCATCCTGGGACGTGGGAAGGAGCCTGATGTGGGGATGGGCAGCCTGTCCCACCCCATCCCACCAGAGTCGCTGAGCTCTGGCAGAGCAGGGGCTCCCCAGGGGCTGCTTGAGGAACCCACAAGCTGGACTCACCTGTCCAGGCTGGCCCCTGAGCTGTGGGACTGAACCCAGGTACCCCAGTAACTGCAGGAGGAAGGCCTGGAGTGACCCATGGGATGAAGGACCCTTCAGAAGAGAGTGTCCCCCTGAGGTGGGGGCACGAGCTGAGCAGTAGGGCTCAGCAGGCGGGCTCAGAGCAGTAAAACACCATAGAGGCGACCCCACTGCTCCCCCCAGAGCAGTTTGGTTTGGGTGGGAGCTAAACCCAACAGGATGAAGCTCCAGTCTGCCTCTCCCTGGAGTTGTGTCCCACTGTGGGAGCTGCAGTGGGGTGCCCTGGAGCTGCAGTGGGATGGCCTGGAGCTGCAGTGGGGTGCCCTGGAGCTGCAGTGGGGTGCCCTGGAGCTGCAGTGGGATGATGTGGAGCTGCAGTGGGATGGTGTGGAGCTGCAGTGGGATGGCGTGGAGCTGCAGTGGGGTGCCCTGGAGCTGCAGTGGGGTGCCCTGGCGCTGCAGTGGGGTGCCCTGGAGCTGCAGTGGGATGGTGTGGAGCTGCAGTGGGATGGTGTGGAGCTGCAGTGGGATGGTGTGGAGCTGCAGTGGGGTGCCCTGGAGCTGCACTGGGGTGCCCTCGTGACGCCGCCCCCGTGTCCCCCTCCCCTCCTCTCTCTGTAGCGCATGTCGGCGCAGGAGGCCATGCCGGTGATGAACGGAGTCTCAGGCCCTGACAGCGACGGGTACAACCACTGGTCTGAGATGAAGCCAGCACAGCCCAAATCTTTATCTCCTCCCCAGCCTCAGAAGCAGCTGAGTGACTCTTACTCCAATACACTCCCAGTTCGCAAAAACGTGCCAGCGAAAAACAGCTACGCCTCAGGTGAGGCCCCGGCCTCGCTGCCGGGGGGCCCTGGAGCCGGCTCTGCCCCGGGGGCCGGGGGTGGGGTGGGAAGGGGACCGTGACCGACAGCACTCCTTTGGTGTCAAGTGCTGCTCGTGCCTCTTGACCCGGGCGTTAGGAAACACTGGGGCTGGGCTCTGCCCTAGGGTTTCACAGGACTTCCAGGAGGAAAATCTTGTGAGATCTGGCACAGGGAACCTGCTGCCTTTGCCGTGGCTGGTGGGTGATGCCGAGAGTCTGATCCTGCTTGTTTGGGGGGAAGGTGCGAGTCACGCTGAAGGTTTTAGTGCGACCTGGGCTGAAATAAGGAGGGGCGGGGGCCTGTCCTGTGCCTGGGGATGGCCCTGGGGTCAGGGGCTTGGGGCACCCACTGGTCTCTGTTCCCCCAGCTGAAAACAAGACACTGCCACGTTCCAGCTCCATGGCCGCCGGGCTCGAGAGGAACGGCCGGACGAGGGTGCAGGCGATTTTCTCGCACGCTGCCGGGGATAACAGCACCCTCCTGAGCTTCAAGGAGGGTGACCTCATCACACTGCTGGTGCCCGAGGCCCGGGACGGCTGGCACTACGGAGAGAGCGAGAAAACCAAAATGTGAGTGTGCTGGGTGTCCTCGGGAGCAGCCTCGTCCGGATCCTCCGCGGACAAACCTGGGTCCGGCTTCATCGCCGCCTTTGCCTTTCAGGAGGGGCTGGTTTCCTTTCTCCTACACACGGGTCCTCGACAACGACGGCAGCGAGCGGGTCCACACCAGGTAAGGAGCATCGTGCTGGGTGATAGGGATGGGAATTGGGAATCCCTTGGGAATTCTTGTTAGGAATAACAGCACACGGGGGTGGTTGCTGGTTCTGGGTGGCTTTTGCCATGAGCGGATGGGTGGCCTGGGGGTCTCGGCATGGAGCTGACACCTCTGCTCTGGGCCCCGCAGCCTGCAGCAAGGGAAGAGCAGCAGCACCGGCAACCTGCTGGACAAGGACGACATCTCCATCCCGCCACCGGACTATGGCATGGCCTCCCAGGCCTTCCCGGCACAGGGCACCAACACCTTCAAGCAGCGGCCGTACAGCGTGGCCGTGCCCGCCTTCTCCCAGGTGAGCTTCTCCCGCCGCCTTCTCCCGCCCCGGGGGGACGTTTCAGGACGGGGGATGCCGGAGCAGATCCCCGGGCACGGCCCCTGCTGCGGTGGCTGGGATGGGATGAGGGGGAGCGCTCCCGGTCCCGGCGTGCTGCGGATGCGTGGGGGTGCCGAGGGCGGCTCTCCAACCTCTGTTCGTTGTTTTAGGACTACCTAATGCCCTATGGGTGTGCAATTAAAGACTATTCCAGTGGCCTCTGCCAAGCACCCTCCGCTCACTACAAGCCTTACGCTAGGTCGACAGCTGTAAGTCCGACGCTCGCAATGTTTCCCTTGGGATTTACGGAGGTTTGGCTGTTTTGGTGCCTGGTGACCGCGTGCCTTGCCTGGGCCCTGCTCCTGCTGAGCTCCTGTCCTGGGGTGAAGGGATGCAGGGAGCCGCTGGATGGGGAGGAACGGGCAAGGCACAGCGGGCAGTGGCGCAAAATGGCCCCGTAAACCCCCAAAGGACAACACTTGCCGACTCCGTGGGAGTCTCCCACCAGAAACAGGCTGCTCACAGGCAGCTGGAAGTGTTTTCTCTGGCACGTGCCAATTCAAGCCGGTGACAGTCCCGTGGGGACACTGGGGCAGATCCTGGACAGGAGTCCTGAGTGTCCAAAGCAAGCCCAGGGCTTCTTGGATAACAAGGCAGGGAGGATGCACGAGCAGATGGGATCAGCCTAGCCCAGGAGCTGCTGGTGTAGTGGAGCTCTCCCCACCAGAATGAGCACAGTGGGGTGAGCCACGCTGGCATCGCGTGCTGGCAGATGGGGAGAGGATGAGGAGGGAGAGAGGCAGCCGGTCAGCACCGACCCTGCTACAGGGCATGTCAGCTGGGATCTGTCCTCTGTGCAGGGAGTGGGGTGGAAGCAGAGCCCCACCTCTTGCTGTTTGCTGGGGGTTTCCAGCAGGATTTGCTGCTGGGGTTGGTATTTTGTGACAGGGAGCATTCCTGGGAAGGTGGGAATGTGTGTCTCTGACCCCTGGCACATGGCCAGCTCCGAGGCCAGAGACTCCCCCTCTTTCCTGGAGTGGTCCCATGTTTGTCATGGAGAGCAGAGCTGCTCCAGTCGTATCCCAGGGCAGGCCCTTGCTCAAGGAAGGATGTCCTTGAGGGATGTTCTCCGGGCCTGATCCCTGTCTGCCCCTCGGTCCCTCCCTGCAAAGCCTGCTCAGCACCGGCTAAAGGAGAAAATGGTCCAAAACCCTGTGGGTTTCTGGTGGGAGTGAATACAGACAACCCCTCCTTCCACGGAACATTTCACTGGTGTCTCTCAGTCGTGCAGTCCCTTTCCAACAGTCTCAGCACCTCAGCAGCAGCCAGAGCTCTGTTCCACGGAGGGGCTGGGCAGGGCAGAGCAGGGCTCTCCCAGCTCTCGCTTTTCCATGTCTGGCCAGATAAATTCTACAGAGTGGTGAATTTCACTCCCTGCTGTCTGAATCCCACTCCAGTCATCTCCATATCTCCCTTTCCTCTCCAAATGCATCAGCTCTTGGCCCTGGGGCCTGATGCACTTTGGTTTGTTCATGTGACCCTCTGGTGGGCCCCGAGCAGGCACAGCCCACACGTCCCTCACTGTGCTTCCTCCCCTCCTCTCCACAGGGTCTCGATGACTACGGGACGCGGTCCGTCAGCAGGTAAGATGTCACCTTCCTGTCACATTCCCTGTTGGTGTTGGCTGCGGGCAAAGCCGTGGGGCTGTGTCCCCACAGGGGTCCCTGCATGGACTCCCTGGGGACTGGCAGTGACTGGGGTGGGGCCAGGTCTCATCGGTGACAGTGGGGGGACCCAGGGAGGGCAGGTCCCAGGGCCAGCCCTGGTGTCCCCAGCCTCGTGCTCCTCCAGAGAGTCTCGTCTCCCCATCTCCTCCGGGCTCACGCCTGGGTGGTGAAGCCACGGAGAGGCCCTGCTCCAGGGTCTTTCCCCGGCACCTTCTCCATCCCCTCTGCCTCGGAGCTGCCCCGTCTTGCTCTCTGGGGCTAAGCTTGAGCCCGTGGCTGGCTGGAGCTCGCCGCCTCTCCGTGGTGGGTCCCGCGGTGCCGTGAGGGGAGCTGGGCTCCCGGCTCGGTGCTGCCCGCGGCCACTCTGGCATCTCTGTGCTTTGTTCCGCAGCGGCAGTGGCAGTTTGGTATCAACGGTGTGAGGACACCCGGGCTCGCGGCGGCCCCTTGCTGCTTGGAAGAGCTTTCTGCTTCTTTCCCCGCCTTTTTTTTTCCTTCCCTTTCGTTTCTCTTTCTCTACTTCTCTTGGATTTGAAACTCTTGTGATCTTCAAGGAAACCATGGTGCTTCTCACCCCTCCCTGGTGTTCACAGTGCCCTTGTTTCTGAAGCCTTTTTGGAGCAGAAACTGCTGCCAGGTCTGTGCTCGCAGCCCAGGTGCAGCTGTCACTTAGTGGGACCCGGTGTTTGTCCTCCCATGTGATGTTAGCGATGCACTGTCCCCCCCGGGGCCGCGCCGGCCGCCCCGCACGAGCCTGGACCAAACTCCCAGACTGGATCACATATGCATGGCCTCTGGTGTCCGTACTGTTACTGAGCATCCGGGATGCCCGCGCCCGGGATGCCGTTCCCGGAGGGGGGGCAGCGTCCCCGCGCCTCCCCCCTGGCCCAATCCGCTTCCATCCCACCACGGTGGCTTTGGGAGAAGCGGATGGCACAGAGCTCCCACCCCAGGGAAAGGGCTGCTTCTGGGCTGGGGTCCCACCGGCCGTGGGAACCCCCCCGGAAGGGTTACTCCTGGTTGTTTTATAAATATATATATATTTTTTTGTAGCAAGGTATTGTTACCTCACGTTAGGGCTGGGGCTCTGAGGACGTGCTCGCATCCCCAAAGGGGGCTCAAGCGAGGCAGCCCCGGCGCTGTGCCCCTGCGGGGGGCTCGGCAGTGCCCGGGGGCTCCCACCCCGCACTGGGGGTCCCGCTCCCGCACGAGCCCGGCCGTAGCCCTCCCAGTGCCCGTGGCCGTCTCCACTGCAAAGCTGTTCACGCTTTTTTTCTGATGTGATTTTTAAGACCTCTGACATTGCCTGTTTACTGGGACATTGCTGGCAATAGACCCCCCCCGGACCAGTTTTTGGGTTATCTCCTCGCCTGCGGGCACACTGTTCCGAGCCCCTCCTGCATCGATGTCCGAATTTTGCTAAGGATTTTTAACCCAGGATATTTCACGATGAATGACTGAGTGTAGAGGGGGAAAAAAAACCACAAACCCAGCCTAGCAAAGCCTGTGTGGAGATTGTAAAGTGCTGAAAAACCTTTTTTTAAAAGCCAGAGAGAATTGTGCCCTGTACTGAGTTATTGTTTGAATAAAAGTTTTATTTATTGCATTGAGCTGGGCCTCGGTGTCTTTTTCGGCTGCCGTGCCTGCGTGCTGCCCTCACCGCCTGCATCGCCCACCGCGCATTCCCAGGCCGTGTTTTTGCTCCCTGCTCCATCCCTGGGGACGCCGGGTGCTGCCTGTGCGCGCCCGGCCCCGCCGGCACTAAACAGCTTCGCTGAGCGGGAGCAGCGACAGCTGGTTTAGGGCCGGGTCCCCTGCCCCTGAGCATCGTGGGGGTGATGCTGCTGCTGCTCCCGCATGTCAAGGCTCCGGCTGCGCTTTCCCGGCGGTGGGAAAGCGGCGATGGCCTGCGCGGGGGGAAGGAAGCCGCACCCTCCCTTCCGTAGCCCCCGCCGTGCCCGGCCGCTGCACTCCCACAGCTCCCGGCTGGCCGTGCCCTTCCTTCCCCTCCTCACAGCACCAGCGACTCAATAAACACGCCTTTTCCTCCTTTTTCTTCTTTTTCCTCCTGTTTCCTCTGCCCGCCGGCGCTGCGTGCGGGGTGGCCAGCGGGCTCTCGGGCCGGGTGGCCGCCGGCTCGTGGCCTTAAAGTCTCTCCTTAACCACGACCTTCTGTTCCCATCAAGCGTCCCGGCGTCCTCCAACCTGCCTTCTGTTTCCCTTGCAGCCCCGATGTTGAAGTGGCCAGGTTTTGAGGTGCCCCTGCCCGTAGTTAGTAAGTGACGGTGTCGCGGGGCCGAGCCCTGGGTGCGCTGGGCAGCGGGGGCTGCGCGGGGACGGGGCCACCGCTCTGCTTCCCGCTGCACCCGGCCGGGCGCGTCCCCTCCCGCAGCCACCGCTTGTCCCCGTGCCGCCGGCGGGAGCTCCGGGGCTCCCCGGCTGCCGCTGCTGCTCGGCTGCTCGCCCCGCTGCCGCGGCTGCGCTTGCCGGGATGCTGAGCTGCTCCTGCGCTTGCCCCGCTCCCCGTAACCAGCCCTTTGGTTGTAGGTGTCCGGTGTCCGCCGCTGTCCCCAGCCCCCTCCAGCGGGGCGGGGCACGTCTGCGCTAACGGCAAGTTTTTTGAGCAGCTTTTTTTGTTGTAGACTCGTCCCCGGGAGCCTCCTCGTCCTGGCCCCGGGGACGGGATGCAGGAGCCTCCCCGGGAGTCGAGACCCTCCTCGCTGGCACTGCAGAGCCTGGGGAGCCCCTTGCCCGTTTCTCTTTGATCCATGAGCTGGTTTCCCTGGAGCTGCAGGCTCCATCCCAGTGGCTCTTCTGTGCCAGTGCAGAAATAGTTAAATGAGCCCCAGGTGACTCATCAAAGCAACTTTTCCTCTCCCTCCAGTCCCGAGAATCTATTCTGGCATCCTGGGAGGGAAAGTGATCTAAGCATCTGCATTAATTAGGTGTGAAATTAATTACCCTATTTTTAAGCAGAAGTCATTTATCTTTTAAGGAAAGAAAAAGTGAACGTGGAGAGGTGAGGAGTGGCACAGAGAGGGCCTGGGGCTGACAGTGAGTGCCTGTCCCAGAGGGGTGGAGGTCCCAGCATCTTCCTCCTGCTCTGGGAGATGGCTGGGGACATTCCAAAGCTTCTGGGGACAGCCCAAAGCTGCTCGGTCCAGGTGCACACGGTAACCATAGCACTTCACCTGAACCCACGTCAGGGGGAGCAGGGCTGTGCCCCCACGGTGGGTGACCAGCCAGTGGCCCAGCCGTGGGACCCGGTGTGGGGGGCTGTGGCCATTGCTTCCACTGGTGACAGGAGAAGGATTGTGTGGCTCCCTGGGGAGGGAGGGCTGGGGACAGGCGAGACCGAGGCGCTGCAGGGAGGACAGGGGGCTGCTTGCTGGCTCTTTGCCTGGTGCATGTTCAGACCTGATGGCCCCAGGCACCCTGGGCAGCCAGAGGGACCCCCAGAACTGCCCACACCCCCCAGGAATTAACTCCTGCTGGGAGAGGACAGAGGGGAGGGACATCCTGGAGAGGGGTAAGGCTCCTTCTCCTGTGGCCGCGCCCCATGCCAAGGCAGTCCTTGTACCCCGTCCTGGCCAAGTGACGATGGCAGCGGGAGGGTGCTGGGGACACCCCAGGTAGGTGAAACTCAAGGTCAGCCTGTCTGGGCTCTGTGCTCTGACAAGCTCATCCAGGTGTCCTTAGTCTCCCACACTCTTCCTCCTGGACATTAACTTCTCCAGAGGCAGCCCAGGGCTCTGCAGGGAGCTGCCAGCTCTGCCCATGGCCAGCAGGTGCAGCCATAACCCCCCGCTCCCCAGAGCAGCGCGGCGCAGAGCTCGGTGAGCCCGCAGCGCTCCCATCTGTGGGAACTCTTTGAGCCCAGCCTTGGAGGAGGCTGCAGCAGCCTCACCAGCCCTGGTCCCCGGTGGCACCCCCAGCTTTAGGCGGAAGGAGAGCGAGGTAGGAGAACATCTCACTGCAGCTGCGCTCGGCTCGTCTCTGACCCACCACGGCTTAGCTGGGAGAGGAGCTGAGGAGCGGGGGCAGCTCAGGGAGTGGGGCAGCTCAGCCGGGGCTCCGCAAGGCAGAGCTTTTCCAGTTTAACCCCTTCCCAAACGCTGCTGGTCCCGGGGTCTCGCCAGTTGCCGCTCGCTGTGCCGGTGCCCAGTCCTCCCCAGGCCTCCAACCCCTGTTAATTCTTCCTTCCTCTTCCTCTTCCTCCACAGGAACCCCTTTGCCAACGTCCAGCTGAAGCCAACGGTGACGAACGACCGCTCGGCTCCGCTCATCAGCTGATCCGGGAGCGCTGGCACCCGCGTGGCACTCGCCACCGCCTCATCATCCTCATCCTCATCCTCGCTGCTGCATGTCCGGCTTCCCAGGACTCCATTTTTAGGCGGAATTTATTAATCCTGCTGCTTTGAAAGCCAAAGGCTCAAGCTAGTGCCCTAGTTCTCTCTTCTCTAGACTCCCTCGGTGGCAGAGGGTCACAGCGCTGCCATGTCACCTGTTCTTTCCCTGTGCTAACGAGCGCGGTGGCGGCATTTCCCGGAGTCTGAGCAGCGTGTCCCAGAGCCGGGGGGGCTCCCAGGCTGAGCAGCAGCTTGCTGTGGGTGGAGAAGCGGGCTCAGCTGGAGAACGACTCTCCGTGGGCTCACAGCGCTCCAGTGGGGCAGCAATGGCAGAGGGGACATGGTCCCCCTGCTCTCCCTGCCCACCCCGAGGCCAGGCAGGACACCAGGATGCCCCGTGCAAGCCAAGGGACGGTGGGAGCCGTAGGCAGCTCCCAGGCTCCCACCAGACCCCGCACACCCACCCCGTGCTCCAAGCTGGGAGAGGGCAGTGGGTGCCAGCACTGCAGCCCCCGCTGGGACGGGGTCAGCTCCGGTCCCAGAGCTCCTGCTGCGCCAGGGCTCGGGATACTGTAGGGAATTACGGTACTGCTGTAAAATATAAGCTAGAAAAAAACCACTTGTGGAGGCCAGGGCAGTGTGTGAGTGAGCCTTGGGGTGCCTGGGGCCGGGGTGCCCCTGCTCCCTGCAGACGGGAGCTCCCATCCAGACCTCTTGCTTGGCTGTTTGCTCTTCCTCTATTCCTAGGGCTGCATGAGAGAGAGAGATAGATAGAGATAAATATATATAAATATATATATACACACTTGCTAAGCTTATTGCTGGGGTGCCCACGAGCGAGGTGGCTCCCGCAGCCCTTCCCGCAGCTCCTGCGTGACCAGGGTCACATCCTTGCCCCGAAAACTGGGAGAAGAGGGTTTCCAGGCAGGAACTGTGTCTCCCATGGGTGAGGGGTTGAACCCGAACAGTGTTTTTGCTTTTTCCGTTGTATTTCTCATTTTGCACTTTCTGATCAGCGGTGCAGCACGTCCTGGCCCCCACAGCCTGGGCAGTGGGTGCTTGGCTGGGCGCTTGGCCGGGCACCGAGTGTCCCCAGCCCAGGGGGCTCGGTCCCAGTCGGATGCAGTGGTTCATCTCTCCTGGGTCCCCTCTGATGTGTTTTCCAGCTGCACTGCAGGAACAGCTTCTCCTGTGACCAGCCAGGCTCCAGCTCTGCACGAGGGTTCCCTGCTCCATGATTTGCCTCCTCTTCCTCTCCTGTGCCTCCTCTTCCTCTGCCAGGGCTGGAGCAGATGGCTGGGGGCCAGACGGGGCAGGGGCGAGGGAAAGGGCTCTGCAGGGTGTGGGGCAGTGGGTGGGAGAGGGCTGGTGGCCACAGCCCGGGCTGGGGACAGGCCTGGGGTCCCCTCGGCCACTGCGGTGTCCTCTTCCACCCCAGTGCCAGGGGCTGTCCCCCTGGGCCCCCCAAGCTGCCACCCTGGCTCCAGCCAGCCCCCGGGGGCTTCGCTGCACCTCCTGGCTCGGTGGCACCTGCAAGACGTAACCTGAAATAATTTTTTATGAGAAAACGTAATTTATGAGCAATTCAGTCCCCCCAGCCCTCCCTCCTGCAGCATTTTCCCTGGCCAGAGGCTCCCTCGTGGCCCTGGAGCGTGGCCAGGGCCTTCCCGAGCTGGCTCCATCCTGGGTGCTGGGCAATGACCGGGGCAGGAAACGGCTTAAGATATTTTAAAAACTTTTATTATTGGCCCGATGAGATTTGACACACATGCTGGGAGCTGTATGGAAATCAGCACTGATAAAAAATACAGCAATTATGACCCGTATTGAGAAAATAGACCATGTAAGAAGAGCCTTTCTATTAAAAAAGTTACCCAAGCCACAGCTCTGTCCTCATCCGCCCTCCGGAGCCGGGACCTGCGGCGCCATAGACCAAACCCGGGGTGTGGGGTGGAGGCTGGGCCAGCACCCCTGGGTGCCAGGGAGAGCGGGGGGTGAGCAAACCCCCCCGATGGTGTTGGGGGTGCAGGGAAGGGGGGATCAGGGGGAGGAGGGTGGGTGCTGCGGGAAGGGAATCCCGGGAGCATCCCAGTGCTGCATGGGCAGCACCCCTGGGTGCTGCACCCCAGGTCAGTGCAGGGGTGGCCCCCCTGTTAAGGATAAGGAAAAGGCTTGGGAGAATTGGGGTGGGGGGGTTACAGGCCAGGTGGGGGCTTAAATAAAACACTTAAATAAAGCACTAATTGCTTAGTAGGGGGGAGGAAGCAGCAGTGGGGGGTACAGGGTGGCATCGCCACCCTGGGGCTGAAGTTGGGGTCCCCCTGGGCCCTGGCTGGGCCCTGGATGGAGGAACAGCCCCTGGCCCCCCACAGCAGCCTCCTGAGCACCGAGGGTGCTCCAGCTGGGACACAGCTCCAGGCTGGGCTGGCCCTGGGAGTGGGTGGGAGAAGGGTGGGCGAGCACGGGGACAGGTCTACCAGCACCGGGCTGGGACCCATGGTGGTGCCAGGCTGGGGCGGGGACAGGCTCATCCTGCGGGTCCTGGTGCCAGAGCTGTGTCCAGCCCGCGGTGGGATCATCCTGTGGCACGGAGCAGAACCCCTGGCACCAGCCCCATCCCACGTGGGCGCTGTCTGTGCACGTGTCCCTGCACGGGGACACCCACGTGCCCTCATCCCTCTACGCAGGAGCCAGCACAGGGGCAGGGGCTCAGGGGGGACATTTCTCACCTCAGGGTTTGGTCTATAGACCCCAAAAGGAACCAGCCCTGAATTCAAGGTTTCGCTCAGCTCCGCTTACTTCTATTTCCTTCCGGAAGCTGGAATTGCACAATTATCCTAAGCCTCGAATGAATTAAAAAAAAAATAACAAAGAAACAAACAAACAAAAAAAAGGAACAAAGAACCACGAGCG
>VXBT01007404.1:45079-60580 GCA_013400235.1 Oriolus oriolus | reverse complement strand
CCACTCACACACACACCTCACACCACATCTCTGCCCCCCAGAGCACGGCCTCGCCCTGCAGCCCCCCAGTCCCATCCCGAGGGGGAGCGGAGCCCTCCAGCAGCCCCAGCCAGGCCCGTGGGGTGGAGTCCCCTTTGGGCTGGGGGGCTGCCCCATGTGGGGCCATGGCTCGGCCTCGTCTGCTCGACGCCACAGCCCCAGCACGCGGGAGTGTGCCCTCCAGACACAGGATGCTCCAAAACCTGGCAGTCCCAATTCCTTGGCAGGGAACACCCCACAGCTTCACCCACAGCAACCCCTGGCAGCTCCCAACCAGACCCTGGCAAAGCTGTGGGTGCCACTGGTCACCCAGCCCACCTGGGACCCAGGCTGGACTTTCCTCCAGGGTCATGGTGGGACAGTCCTGTCCCGTCCTGTCCCATCCCGTTCTTGGGAACCCCCATCCAGGCCCGTGTCCCATCCCTCTCTGGGCTCAGCTCTGAGCACGGGGCTCGCACATCCCCACTGCCAGTTTGAATATTTAAAGCCAAATTTTGCGTACACGATTAATTTTTTACAAGCCTTCAAGCCTGCACAGAACAGCACCACGCTGCACATGTCACGTCGCCACAAATAGATACAGGCCTGGAAAAATTACCGGCTGCTGGGAGAATAAACACGCTGGAGCCAGCTTCTCCCTTCTCCCTTGCCTCCGCATTTCTCTGCTCTGGAGCAGCTCTGTCCCACACGACCCCCCAGTCCCTCTGCCAGGGGTAGCAGGGGAGCGCTGATGCCCCATCGCTCATTTTGGAGACTCCCTGCTGGGGTGCAGCTCATGGGCACCCCACTGCTCCCATTGCCCCCCTCCCCACTGGGTCCCTGGTCCCTTCTGGATGTGCAAAGGCCATGACCCCACATGTGGGACACCCTGAGCTCCTCCATGAGCCTTCCTGGGCATCAGAGCAGCTGAGCAAAGACAGCACTGACCTGGTACAGTGTCTGTGCCAGAAGCATTTGGGGTCTCTCGGAGCTTTGGTGCCAGTGTTGCCCTGTGGACTGGCTGTGGTCCCGTGTGAGTAGGTGGCCCTGTGCCACCAGGGTGGTTGGCAGGGCCAGCCCTGCCCCCTGTGCGGCTGAGCTGGCACCGGCTGAGTCACGGCCAGGTGGGATGGGGGTGGGCGGCTGTGCTGAGCCCACCCAGGCACCCACCCACTGGGCCCAGCTGCCCCCAGCATCCCAAGCACACTCAGCTGGTCCCAGTGTGGGTGGGACGAGGATGAGCTGAGGCCTTCCTGGCACTGGGAAGGGGCAGGGGGGCTTTGGTGAGTGGGAGGGGATGAAATCACCTGGGTGTTGTATTGGGGGTGGCAGCCCCAGTGCCCAGTGTCCCTTCCCTCCTGTGTCTGGGAGAGGGTGGGATGGGGAGGAAAATGAGGATGAGGATGGGATGGGATGGGATGGGGATGAGAATGAGGATTGGGGGGGATGGAAGTGAGGACGGGATGGGAAAGAAGGACAGAGATGGACTGTGGATGGCACTGGGATAGGGGGATGAGGATGGAGTGCGTGCCTGCCCAGCCCTGCTGTGCCACCCCACTCTCCTTGGCAAGACCCAAAATGCCCAGCTCAGCTGGGACACCGAGCACTGCAGCCCCATGCCCCAGCACCCTCCTTGCCCAGGTGACACCCCCAGTAGCCCCATCTGACACATCCGGGAGGGCTGAGCTCTGTCATGGCCACCCTGTACCCCTGCGCTTGTCCTGCTTCCCATCCCACCAGATTTCCACTGCGGCTGTAAAAGACAAAATCCCAAAGCAGAATCGAGGCCCAAAGCCCCAGGGAGCCCCTGAGGTCCAGCCCTGAGATCGGGGCTGTGCTAGGGCTGGTCCAACCCCAGGCAGAGGCACAGGGTGGCACCGGTCCCCTGACATCCCCTCCCGGCCCGGGCAGCGCCGCTGCCGCCGCCCCAATTAGCAGGGGAGATTACAGAGCCTTCCCAAAGGGAGATTACCCTGCTCGGATCCTGCCACTCGCGCCGGCTTCCCAGCTGATTTGTCTAGGGCTGCAGCTAATCCCCTCCCGGGCAGACACCAGATTGAGCCGCGATTCCCGCGCGGCGGCTGCCAAAAGCCCCCTGCGCTCCTGACCTCCTTCCCGGCCCCGCGGCCGCCGCCGGGCCCCGCTCATCCCGCTAATCCCGGGGCAGCCGCGGGGAGAGGGGCTCCTTAATTGGGGATCTCTGGCAGAGCTACAGCGGCCGCACAGTCGCCGCCAGCCTGGCTGAGCGCCCGCCGTGCCGCGGCTCGGCAGGGACAGGACGGGGACAGGGACGGGGACACGGCTCGTGCCACGCGGGACCCCCGGGCTGCGGGCGGTGGGCGCGGGCAGCCATCCGGTGAAAATCCGCATCCCTGTTATGCAACGGCGCTGATTTATTCACGCCTGAACCGGGCACTGGCCTAGAAATTAGCCCGGGCGATGCTGGGGAGGGGCCGGGAAGCTGCCGGAGCACACGGAGCCCCGGGGAGCGGCGGCGGCAGGGCCGGGCACACCCCGGGCACCGCGGGCGGGTCTTCACCCCACAGCGGCGATGCCGGACGGGGCTCGGGGTCCTACACCGGATCCACTGGGCACAGGCACAAGACGCCCTGGACGGGCAAGGAGGGGGCTGAGCCCCCTTCTCCCTCGGCAGAGTTCCCAGGGCGGGGGGCAGAGGCGGCTGGCGCAGTCTCGGGGCGGCCCACGAGGGGGCTGTGCAGGGCGGGGGGCGGCAGCGGCGCTCAGGAAACCCCTCGGAAAAGCAACAGCAGCGGAACAAGCGCCGTGCCCGGCCCGTCCCGGCACGCTGGGATAAGCGCTCCAGCCTGGCGCAGCGGAGAGAGGGGACAGAGACCACACGGCTCCGCTGTGCGGGACCCAGCCACCCTCTGTGCCCCCGCCCCGAGGGAACCGCTCGTGCCCCACAGCACCCAAAATCAAGTGCCAAAGCACGGGCAGGGATATGGGCCATCCATCCACGGGCTGCCTTGGGATCACGGCGCACCCGGGAGCTGCAGCCAGGCGCGCACCGCTGGGACAAACGCCAGCGTCGAGAAGTGGCCAAGCCCCTGCGCAGCTTCCTGGGGTGACAAAGGGTCCCTCTGCGGCTCCGTGTCACCGTGGGGACTCTGGCAGTGCTGCCATGGGGCAGGGGGAGGCTCCAGCCGAGCGCAGGGACCAGCAGGACGGATGGGAAACACCCGGGACTCTGCTGAGAAAACATTTGCCGACCCCTGCTGCAAGCCCCGGCCCGGGGGAGGGACCAGAGCGGCCGCACGGCTCCCGGCCCAGAGGAAACAGATGCCACCGGCCCAGCCCAGGCATTTTCCGGCCCTGTCAGGGGGTGTTGAGGAATCTGCAGGTAGCAGATGCTGTGGGATCACATCCTGCCCTGGCTCTGCCTCCCTGCATCCCATGGGATAGTGCAGTTTAGAACGGGAAGAGAGATGTAGATCAGGGTGCTGGGCACCCTCCGAGCAAGGGAAGGTCTTGGGATGCAGGAAGGGGGTGGGGAAGGTGGGAGTGGGCACAAACCTCGAGCAAGAGCCACTCGTGCCCTGGCACTAACGTGCACAGGTACAGAAACAGCTGTAGAAACCAGCAGAGATTTATTATCAGAACAAAACTCCCAAACATCTAAAGGCCACCAAGTGTCCCAGCACGGCCATGGCACAGGGACCAGGCTGTGGAGAACAAGGGGAGAGGGAGGGAAGAGCCTGACCCCGGCCCCAGCCCCGCTGCCTGCCCGGCAGGACGGTCACTCCGCGGCCAGCTGCCGCTGCTGCTCCAGCAGGGACTCCAGGAGGTTGGCTCTCTGCACGGCTGCCTGCAACGCAGCGCAGGGGAGAGCTCGCAGCGCCCGGCAGAGCCGCAGCCCGGCAGGGCCGGGGAGCCCTCACTCACCTCGTACTGCTTCCGCAGGCTGCTCATGCTCTCCTCCTTCCTCAGCACCGCCGCCTTCACCCTGACACGGACACAGGGCTGAGCACCCCGGTGCCAAACACCGGGCTGGGCCCTGCCCGGGGTGGGGATTTCAGCCCTGGGAGCTCAGCCCCTCTGCCCCAGCCACAGCTGGGCTCCAGGTGCCATCACACACTGGCAGCACCTTTATTGCACTGGTGGGTGCTGGGTAGTGTGGACTGACTTGTCTACAGGAAGAAAGGCATATTAGCTTCCTAAGGCTTAATTATCACAGTGTTGTAGGGATGTCCCAGCCGCCCTCAGCCTCTGTGGCTGTGCCCTGACCCTGGGCCCTGCCCCTCTGGAGAAGAAGATCACGTGGCTGCAATCACAGGTATCGTGCATGAGCCATGGAAAGCCCCAGGAGGTGACAGTGATCCTGGCCAGGGCTCCTGCCACGGAGAAACGCAGACAGAGCTGCGCTCCACTGGCCTCTCCTGCCACTCATGTCCTGCAGGCAGGCACAGGAGCAGCCCCGGGGACAGGATGGCACAGAGCAGGCCAGCAGTGACGAGGGACAGAGGATTCCGAATGGCTGAGCAGCAGCCAGCTTGGGCAAGGCTCCTCTGCCCGGTTTGCCTGGACAGGGCTGGAAGCCATTCCCGAGGATGCAGCACTGAGCTCCTGCACCACACCCAGGCTCCCTCACCTCCTGTGAACCTCCTCCAGCTCCCGGTCCTTCTCCCGCACCAGCCTGTCCAGCTCCAGCTGCTGCCGGGCCCTCAGCTCCGCCAGCTCCGCCTTCAGCCGCGCGTTCTCCTCCTCCGTCCCCACCAGCCTGTCCGCAAAGTCCTGCCAGACCACCTCGGTCAGGCCCCTGTGCCCCTGGGACAGCTGGTCCCACACATCCAGGCACGGGCCAGGCAGGGCCCTGGCTCTGCTCCTTGCTCACCTTCCGGATCTCCTCCAGCTCCTGCTCCTTGTGCTTCAGCAGGCCCTGCAGCCGGACGCTCTCCCCCTCCAGCTCGGCCAGCCGCCCCTTGAGCTCATTGCAGCGCTCCTGCAGCTTCCGCTCCGACCGCTCCAGCTCCTGCAGCTCCACCTCGGACTTGTCTCGGATCCTCTTGATCCTACCGGCAGGAAGGACAGGCAGCCTGGCTCATCCTGCTGCTGCAGGGATCATCCCAGCCCCCTTCCTGCTGCAGGAGGGACTGGGGCACAGCAGCAAGGGCAGAGCTGCCCCGCAGGAGATCCAGAGCTGCTTCTTCAGGTGAGAGGTAAACTTTGTCCCTGTGATCCGCTCCTTCCTGCACTAACACTGCTCCAGAGCTCACTGGAGAGATACCCAGGGGCCAGGGAAAAAGGACCAGCCCTTGGAGGACCTGGGACCTCCCTGCTCCCTTTCCCCCTCACCTGTTCTCCGCTGCCCTCTCACACTCCTCCTTGGCCAAGGACGTGTCAGCCTCCAGGCGCTGGATCACCAGCTCGATCTCTTTGTCCCTCTCCTTCCTCATCTCCTCCCGCAGCTCCCGCTCCCGAGAGAGCAGCCAGGCTTCCTGGGAATGGAGACAGCCAACATGGCCTCAAATCCCTCTCAGAGCCTGTGGGTGGCACCTTCGGAGGACAGCTCTTGCCACTACCTCCTTCTTCACATAGTTGGCCTCCCAGGCCTGCTTCTCCAGCTCCAGCTGGTCCTTCAGCACCTTCAGTTCTGCCTGCGAGGAGAAGGGAAAACAACAGCTCAGCCCTGGGAGCATCCCGTGCTGGCTGGGAGTAGCTGCTGGCGCTGCCCCAGTGGGGTCTGAGGCTTGGTGGTGCCAGCACCCAAAGGGCTGCAGGTGAGGGGGAAGCAGACCTGGTGCCGCCTCTCCTGTTCCTCCTTCTCCTTGGCGTACTCGTCCCGCAGCGCCCGGGTGAGGGCCGAGCTGTTGGCCTCCAGCTGCCGCCGCAGCTCATCCGCCTCTGCTCGCTGCCTGCACAGACACAGCTCCCAGCATCCACACCGGCACCTCTTCCCACGGCAGCCTGGCCCAGGGAGCCCAGCCCCACGGCTGCCCCCAGCCCCACACCCCCAGCCTGCCCACCTGGCTGCTTGCTGGCTCAGCCGCTCCTTCTCCTCGGCCACCTCGGCATAGAGCCGGCGCCGCTGCAGCTCCAGCGCCTGCTCCTCCTGCTCCAGCTGCTGCTCACACCTGCGGGGCACAGACACTCCAGCGATGTGCCTTGGAGCACTCAGCCTCTTCGCCACCCTGCCCTTCACGATGCCAGAGGATGCTCCTGGCTCAGCGGCATCGCCCACCTGAGGCCGGTGGAGAGAAAGGGGCTGCTCCCCGTGGAGCTGCAAATTGTGGGATCCCACCAGCAGATTGGTGCTGGACAGCGCCCCAGAGCCGTGACCGCCGAGGCAGCGCTGAGCCCGCAGTGACGCACCTCTGCCGGGCCCGCTCACGCTCCCGCTGGCTCTGCTCCTCCTTCTCCCGCTCCAGCAGCCCCCGCAGCTCCTGCGCCTGCCGCCCGTAGCGCTGGGCCGCCCGCTCGTCCGACCGCAGCAGCTCGGCCTCGTGCAGCAGCTTCAGCTGCCGGATGTCCTCGCGGTGCTTGGCCATGAGCTTCTGGATCTCCGGCTCCAGCCCTGGAGGGCGGGAAGGGCGGTCACGGCTCGGCCCGGACCCCACCCCGCTGCCCTCGGCCGGCTCAAAGGGGCCGGTGAGAAGGGGCGATGAGCACAGAGGGGTTTTCTTGCCCTCGGGCATCTGCTGCGCCCAAGAGGCACAAACCCTGCCCACACCCAGGAGCTCTTCCCAATCTCTCCTGGACCACCCTGGCGCTGTCCCGGCTCCAGCTGCTGCTGAGGGAACCTGCCCGTACCTTTCACAGTGATTTCTTTGATCTTTTTGGTTTTCTCCTCAATCCACTTCTCCCGTCGGACTTTCTCAGTTGCGCTCATGAGTTCCTTCAGTTTCTTAATCTCCTGTTTGGAAGCAAATGGGAAAGCCTCAGAGGAGCTGGGAGAGAAAAGCCCTGGGAGCCGGGCTGTTGGGAAGGAAGCTGTGGAGCTGCGCATAGATACAGGCACAGCCCTGGCCAGGTGTGTTCTTCCAGCCCAGAGAAGTGGCCACACACTCTCCCAGTGCCTTCTCCTCCATCCCCTCGGGAAAGCGCCAGAGCACTGACGGAGAGGGAAGGGGAACTGGGGGCTGCCGAGGGTCCCTGCATGCAGGGCAGCCCATCCGTCCCTGTGTGATGGTGCTTTCCTCTCCAGCCTTCCCTCTCCCTGCCGTGGAAAGGGGCCAGAGCAGGTCAGGGCACGAGAGCAGAGGGCAAGGCACAAAAGAGAGCAAAGACCACATTTACCTCACAAAAGGGGCCCAAAGTGCGCCAGACCTGGGGAGAAAGAAAGGAGGGGATGGAGAGAGAAGGGGAGTGGTGGGGGAGAGGCAATCCACACAGCTGCGCCTGTGGGAGCCACGGGCAGGGGTCCATGGGGGCGAGGGGAGACACAGCTCGAGGGGCAGGGACAGGGACATGCCGAGGGACTGGCCAGGAGTGTGCCACGGGGTCGGAGCCCGCTCCAGAGACCAAGGGACCCCACGGTCTGGCCAGGCATGAGCTCAGCTCCAAGGTCAAGGACAAGCAGGGACTGGGATGGCAGAGCTGTGATAAGCCCAGGGGTGCTGCCTTCCTGCCAGGCCTGGCACAGGGCGAGTTGAGCTGTCTCCATCTGCAGGGGAAGCAAAATTCCCCCATGGCATTGGGTTTGTGCCAGCACCACACCCCGGTCACCCCCAGCCTGGGAGAGCTCTGCCTGCAGCAGGATCATGGAATCACAGAATGGTTTGCATTGGAAGGAACCTTAAAGCTCATCCAGTTCCACCCCCTGCCATGGGCAGGGACACCTTCCACTGTCCCAGGCTGCTCCCAAGTCCTGTCCAACCTGGCCTTGGACACTTCCAGGGATCCAGGGGCAGCCACAGCTGCTCTGGGCACCCTGTGCCAGATGTGTGGGAAGGGTCTCTCTGAGCAGAGCCTGGGAGCTTACACTGTCCCTTGGTCAGTGCCACGCTCCTGGCTCTGGGCAGCGGGGGACAGGAGCCTTTTGGGGAGCCAGGACAAAGCTCCATGATCACAGGGACCTTCGGTGCACAGGGAAGAGCTCCTTGGAGTGTCCAGGTGCCACTGAGGTGACAGAGACCCTACTGCTCTGGGCAGAGGCCCCATTTGAGCAAAATCAGGACACACGTGTCCCCCCACCTTCCCTGTCCCCTCACCAGCTCGTGCTGCTCCTGCATCTGGGTGATCTTCTGGCCATACTTGTGGTCCACTTGTTTCAGCTCTGCCACCACAGCCTCACACTTCTCACTCAGCACCTTCTTGTCATCGAGGAGCTGGGCATGGCGAGGGGCCGGCATCAGGCAGGCACAGCCACTTCAGGCTCTGCCTTCAGGAGCTGGGGTGAGGGATTACCTGGTCGATGAAGGCCAGGTGCCTCTGGATGGCTGCTTCATACTGCTCCCTCTGCAGCCTGAGCTGGTGGCCGAGCTCCTTCTCGGTCTGTTTGACGTGTCGGTCGGTCAGTTCCCGCTGCTGAGTCTGTGGGGAGCAGGGATCAAACAGCCACAAAATCACCATGGGGCCAGGGAAACGAGAGACAGAGCTAAAGCAAAGCCCTGGTGCTCACATCTCCCACCCCTGTCTGCAGGAACACCCAGACCCCCGGGACAGAGGAGAAGGGAGTTCAGCCACAGGAGAAGGGGGTCCTGACTAGATGATCTTTAAGGTCCCTTCCAACCCAAACAATTCCAAGATTCTGTAAAATCAAGGGATAACCCTGACCACATGCTTCATATCCCCAGGAACCATGTGTGAGGCTGACACACCAGAGCAGTCTGCAGTAGGCTGATGGCTCTCTTCTTCTCCTCCACTTCCAGCTTCAGCCTCATCACGGAGCTCGTCACCTCCGTGGCAACAGCCGACACCTGCTCCACATGAGCCAGCTCCTCTTCCAGAAGGAAGCCCTGCCACACCAGAAGAAATGTGATGAAAAGGTGGTGGAACCACCTGGAATGAGGACAGGGAGATGGGGGATGATTCCCACCAGGGTCCCACACCACAGATGGACTCACCTCCCGCTGCATGGCCGAGGCGGCCGACCTGGGCCTCTCCTGCTCCGACTTCTCCATCTCATCCAGGAAACTGATGATGCTTTGGAGCTTGGCCTCCGAGAGCAGAGCCCCTTCCTCGGGGACCCCTGGCGAGTGGTTCAGCTTCCCAAACTTCTCCAAGTTATCAGCAGTCAGAGAATTGGAGCTGGGCTCCTGCTGGGAATTCACCGTGGTGAATGAGCACCCAGGAGAAGGCTTGGGAGAAGAGGTGCTGGTTTTTCTCCATCACTGGAGCGCAGTCCTCTCGCTGCGCCCCAGTAACCAGCCTCATCCTCTGCGCTAAACCCCGGCCCACCACCAGCCCTTACATGGATTTGCTGTTCCTTGCAGATGTCCAAGCCCTCGATGCACCAAACAATTCCTCTACCACCTCTAAACTCCTCCATCACCCACTCCAAGCTCCTCCACCACCTTCCCAGCAGTGCCCGGCTGCTCCTCACCAAGCAGCCATCACTGTCCGAGGATGGACACAGCAGCCCCATCCCTCGGCTCACCCTGTCCACCCAGGCATATCTGTCCTTCTTGAGGAGCTTGGGCGGGGGCAGCAGCTCCGGCTCCTCCTCCAGCAGCCGGAGTGTGTCCAGCAGCTCATTGAGCGTGGCCTTGGACGGAGCCCCGCTGCCAGCAGTCACTGCTGTCTCCAGGTCCTCGTCAGCCGCCTCCCTGGAGCGCACATCCTAAGGGAGGAGATCAAAGAGCCAGAGTTTTCTGGGTCTCCCCAGAAGCCAGCGAAGGCTCTGCTGCCACCCTGGCAGAGCAGCTGCTGCCAGGACCCCCAGGAGGCACAGCCAGACCCACCTGCAGTTTGTCCTCTGCCCCGGGGTCCTGCAAGGGCACAGAGCCAAGAGCTGCCAGGCCGCTTCCTTCCGGCTCCGCGGCTGCCGAGGGGGAATTGGCCTCTGCAGGAACCAGACTGCTGTCAGGCACTCGCCCCAGCCAGCCCCTGGGAAGCAGCTCCTCAGAGCAAATGGCTCCTTGTCCCCTCCTTCCCCTCACTCCCAAAGCTTTGGGGACACGCCAGAGGGACTCACCGGCGTTGTTGGCTTTGGTGAGGCTGCCGGCCGGGCTGACATTCCTGACCGAGGCTGGTTTGGCACCGGGCTTCTTCTTGGGCCCCCTCCTGCTCTCCTTCACCAGCACCAGCTCTTCTGCCGAGTGCTTCACCACTGAGGCCTTTTGGGCTCTTTTCTGGTGCAGCTCCTGCGGGGACAGAGGAGCCACCGATGTCCTGAAGTTTTGGGAAGGCACAAGCCTGTGTTTGTAAGGCTGTGGCAGCGTTTTTGCATCCTCCAGCTGCTCGCTGCTGCGTCTCCCCCAATCCCCACCGCGATGGAACATGATTCCAATTAGGGCAAAGAAAATTTGGGGTTTAAAACATCTCCAGCTTTACTGCCAATTCCTGCAGCCTGTGCCAACCCCATCTGCACCACCAGCTGCAAGAGCAGGGTGACAATGATGTGTTGCTTCCTGCCAAGGGACATGGAGTGGTACTCGGCCCTCTCCGGAGGGACCCTGCTCCTGTGGAGGGTCCCATTCCCAGGGCACGCACATCCTCGGCCATTCCAAGGAGCTTGGAGCCTCCCTGTCTCAGCATGGTCACCATTTTCCTGAGAACTACATGGAAACCAGCACTGTCTTCACAAGCTCAGAACGAGCTGCCAAGGCTTGGCAGGAGCACAGCAGGAAACCACTCTGTGGCACCTCCATCTCCGGAGGGAGCGCTCCATTCCCAAGGCTGGCTCCCATCCCGCCCCATTCTGAGGCCCTGGAGATGCAGAGAGACCTCTCGCTGCCTCGCCAGACGATGCCAACAAACGGTGCCACGCATGCCACGCCGGCCTGGCCCTGGCCCTACCTGGATGGCAGCGTGCCGGGCCAGCCGTGCCTTCTCCTCTCGGATCTTCCGGCGTTCCTCGTCCTTCCTCTCCTGCAAATCCAGGATATTCCCCTCCTCCATCCGCTGCTGCCTTTCCTTCCAGAGAGGAGGGTCAAAAATGTTACTGAGAGTTCTGCAGCACCCACCACTGAGAAGTGTGAGGGGCACCCACACCTGGGTCACCCCATATCCAGGCTTTCCACCCTCCCCTCTGTGCAGGTGAGGAGCCCTCAGCACAGCTCCACTTCGGAGCAGCTCATTTTCTTTAGATCCTCAATGCAATTATTATTATTATTATGATTATTATATCATCATCTGGGTCTGCAACCACCGAGGAGACAAGGCTTAAAAATAGACTCACACGCAAGAGCAACGGAGCTTTTCATTACTGGGATAAATAATTGAACACAAAGAAACACAAATAGCTGCGAAACCTCGTCACTCTAACAAGCCACCTCATTAGGGATTCATTAGGATGAGCTGAGATGGGGCATCCCTTCTCCGGCCACCAGTGTGACCCGGACAATGGCAATTAAGGGTGGCTTGTGCTGCTACTGCCAGTGTCTGCCTGCTCCCAGTCGGGGAGCTGGAGCCGTGTGGTGCTGAAACCTTGGGCCTCAGCTCCTGCTGGAACCCAGCCCAGGCTAATCCCTGGACACAGCCAGCACAGCTCTGAGGGAACGGGACCCTCCCCGGCTCTCTGGACCCTGGTGGGGCTGGTTGGATGCAAACCCAGAGCCCCCTCGACTCTCACAGCCCAGAGCTGGTGACTAAAGGGACCCGAACTGCGCCAGCAGCGCGGCCAGCGGGACAGGGGTGCCGGAGGGCCTGGGCTACAGAGCAGGGGACAGCACCAACCTCCCTCTTGGCAGCCATCAGGCGCCCCAGAGCCGCAGCCGCTGTCCTGTGCCGCTGCGAGTGCCGCCGGTACCAGCGCTGGATGGTGACAGCGGCCAGGTTCACCCGCTGGATGAACCTGTGGGGACAGGGACAGAGCGTCAGCGCGGCCCCGGGCACAGCACAGCACAGGCAGCTTCCCCACAGCACCGGGACCTGCAGGCACACCGAGAGCAGCCTTTCCCCAGTGTGAAATCCCACAGGACAAGAACAAGCTCCCCTGGAGCTGCTCGCTCCTCCCAGCATCGTCCTCCTGCCCCTTCCCTCACCTCTCGGCCTCCTCCTCGGTCACCTCCCTCCTCCGGGGAACGCCGCTGCTGCTGCTGCTGCTGCTGCTGTTGTTGTTGCGGGTCAGGATGTTGTTGCTGGAGAAATTCTTAGGAGACTTCACGAAGCTGCTGCTGCCGCCTTCCCCGTCCTCGTTCGAGGTCGCTTTGACGACATTGCTGGGGCGGAAAGTGAAGCCACTCAGCCCCGTCCTGTGCCACACACGACCCCAGGGCCAGCCCAGCTGCAGAGGCCCCACACTCACTTGAGGGAGCTGGGAGCCTGGTTGGAGCTCTTGGGAGCAGGGCCCCTCTCAGCAGTGGAGTAGTTGTTGTGCACCATGGTGGTGACGCAGTTGCCCATCGCGCCCTTGTTGCTCCTCGAGTGGAGAGAACAGGAGCGTCAGCAGCAGCACCTTCCCCTCTCCGGGCGCTTTCTCCACGCAGTTCCGCCCACTCCCCCCTCAGGACCCCCTCTCCTACCTGTTGTTGGCGGTGAAGTTGGCAGCCAGGAGCACGGTGGCCTCCTTCCTCCTCATGCCCGCGGGCGGCTCGAGGCCGTGGGAGCCGGAGGGGCCCGGGAATGCCCGGGGCTGGTCATCCTGCCATGGAGTCAGCAGGGATAAGGGCACCAAACCCACCTCCTCAAACAGCACCAGGAGCACAGAGCCCGCCTGCCCACCCACTCCCAGAGCCCGCTGTCCTCACCAGGATATTCCACGTGGTTTTCTTTTCTGGGGAAGTTTTGCTCAGAGTTGCCAGTTTCTTCCTTCCTCCTGGCTCGCTCTCAAAGAAGGCCAGGAAGTCTTCTGTCTGCTCCGAGCTTTAGCCAGACCCAGGGAAGGCAGAGAGGAGGAAACAGGGGTTCTGGGATAACTCACAGCCACAGGACTCTGTAACTCTGGCTACACAGGGCGCTTGGATACTTCAGTGTGACACAGGGGAGAAAGGGGCTGAAGAATCATTACACGGCCACAAAAATCCACAAATGACTCGTTTTCACACAGAGCTTTGGGTCCAGGGTGGTGTGTGGTGATAGGGATGGGCACAGACCAACAGGAGAATGGAAAATCCCAACTCAGAAAGCACTGGGAACAGAGAACTTTTGTCTCCTCACACAGCCCAGTTATGGCCTGGAGGGTCCATGGGGGCTGCTGGAAATAAATGGAATGCTTTTTGCGACAGCCACAGAAATACACTCCATTTCCCCAAACAGAAATTCTTCCCTGTGATGCTGGTGAGGCCCTGGCAGAGAAGTGTCCCAGGCCAGACTGGACAGGGCTCGGAGCAACCTGCTCTAGCGGAAAGTGTCTTGGCATGAGACCTTAAGGTCCCTTCCAACCCAGACCATTCTGTGATCCTATGAAACCCTAAACAAGGGACCTCCTGCTCAAAATAATAACCAAAGCCCCAGACCTCGGTGTTCCAGGCCCAGGTTTTAACTCCTGATGCACACGACGGAGCGCAGGGTACATTTTGGAAAGGCTCCTGCTCCCCCACAGGCCCAGGGAGGTTGGACACACGGGTGGGGTGTCCCCCAGAGCCACCCACAGGACAGACGGACGCAGGTCCGTGGCTGGAGGCGTACCTGTGCGAGCTGTTCACCCGCTGGTTCACCTGGGTGGTGCTGCTGGACCTGCGCAGGTTGTTCATGGCCCGGGATCTCGCATCCTCCTGCGGAGAGCAGGGATCCATCCAGCAGCCACGCTCAGGAGCAGCGCAGGCAGGCTCCCCCACCCCCCTCACCCAGCGGGACACGGAGTTCCCGCTGCCCCAGGGCTGCCAGGCTCTCCTTGAGGCAGCGGGCAATGACACCTCGCTCGGGCGCTGCTGAGGCAGCAGGAACACGTTCCTTAGCACCAGCTCCCGGGAACGAGGGCGCGGGAATGCTGCCAAGGGATTACTCAGCACGGAGCACAGACTGTCTGCTGCTGGATCCTGGCGGAGCCCAGCAAGCACCTGGGGCTCACTCCCTCTGTGGAACCCCCCCTCAGCAGCCCCCGGTGCGGCAGGAACAGGGGGTGCTCGATGAGGAGTAGGCTGGGCCTGACATCCCAGCAGGAGACACCGGGAAATCGGGAGCTTCCAGATGGAAACTGGCGCAGGGAGCTGCAGGGCAAGGGGGGGAAAAGAGGGAATCCTGACGCTCCCTACTTGCTGTTCTGCGTCGAGCAGAGAACCACGAGCAGCGACCGCCGAGGGCGGTGCCGGAACAAAGCCAGGCTGGCGCTGGGGGAGCCACAGCCAGAGGGACGTGGGCACCCACAGAGCCATCCCACACCCCAGGCACGCTCCCTGCCCCGGCATGGGATGGGGGAAGGACGTGGGCTCACCAGGGCGTTCCTCTTGGCTTTGCTGTCGGCAGCCACAGACACAGAGCGCGCCACGAGCTTGGCGGGAGAGGCGCTGCCAGGGCGGCGCGACACCGGCGCTGGGAGCCCCGTCAGGATCAGGTCCGCGACGTCGGAGCTCTGGACAGAGCAGCAGCTCCGGGTGCTCTTCATGCTGGAGCAGAAGGAAGGAGCCCTGGAAGCACAGTGCAGAGAGAGGGGAAGGTGTGGAGCATCCCGCCTCGGGACCGGGCGCGCCGGCTCCTGCAAGCACACAGAGCTGGAACCGCTTCAGGACAAAAGAGCTTCCCCCAAACTGCCACACGGCAAATAACGCCAGGCACAGCCCTGGAGAGGCTCCAGGTGCACTCCTCACTGCTTTCACACCCAACACTCTGGCTGTCCATGAGCTGCTGTCCCATTTACGGGCCAGGCCTCCAGCAGACAACTGAAGGGAGGGAAAAGCCCTGCTCCCCATCCCGGGCTCCTTCACTCCACGCAGCCATGGCTGACAGAGGATCACACGTGCCCAAAACGGCCCTATCTGTGCTGGAGGCTGGAGGTTCAGCTCACCCCACATCCCACATTGGGCTGGGATGCTGAAGAACCACCTGGGCAGCTCCCAGTCCCTGCCAAGAGTTCGTTCTGAAGTGTCCATGCCCCCTCAGGGGGCACAGGGAGGGCTGGGCCCCCTCCCAGCTTGGGGCAGCACATTCCCACCTTTTCCCCTCTGCATTCCCCCAGCCCCAGTGCTGAGCCAGGAGCCGCCACTGTCCCCAGGAAAAGACCACATCAGTTTTTTCTTTACATTTATTACCCACACTGCCCCTAAACCCTCTCCCCTGGCAGCCCTGTGAGCCCTCTCAGGACTCCACCACAGCCCTTGGCAATGCCTCTGGCTCCACAGCCTGGGGAAACAAACGGCTCTCATGGAAACCGCTGGGCTCACGGCAGGAAAGCAGGGCTCAGGAGCCCGGGCCCAGCACAGCACCCTGAGCCTCCAGCCCCTCAAATCCCTGAAGCTCAGACAGCCCAGCTCCAAAGCCCCAGGC
>VXBT01007404.1:6096-32529 GCA_013400235.1 Oriolus oriolus | reverse complement strand
GGGGGGGGGGGGGGAGCGAGGGGGGGGAACAACAAATATTCACAAAAAATTAAGTACAAACTCCTGGCCCAGAGGGATCTGTGCCAGCAGGACCTTGAGCCTCTCCAGAAACCCGGACTCCAGCCCGGAGCTCCACGCCCAGAGCAGGGACGTGTGTGGGGCTGGCTGGCTTTCCACGTTCCTTCGCTTCGGGAACGATGGTGGGAGGGGAAAAGGACTTGGATTTTCTGAGAAATTCAAGTCTAGTACCCAAGGGTCCCCCTCTCCATTGAGGGACTTCCCAGGGTTCAGCAAGTCAGGGCAGGACACTCCTCCTTTTCAGGAAAAACTGGGCTGCAGGAACCAGTGCCCAGCCCTGGCCGGGGGCCCTGGGAAGCGGGAGGCCGAGGCCGGGGAGGGGAGCGCTCGGCACGGCTGCGGATGTTCCCAGCTCAATCCTGGCCTCGATGCAAGAAATTATTTACTCTATTGGAGGAAAGTTTGTCATTAATTGGTTCACGGAGGCGGGAGATGGCTCCGGCCGGAGAGGACCGGAGGATCCAGAGAACCCCAGCACAGGCAGGGCTGTTCCCACAGCGGACGGGAACGACGAGCAGAGGCGGCGAGATGATGCGCAAGGGGAAATAAAAAGGAAGGAGGGGGAAATAAAAAGGAAGAGGGGAGGAAATAAGAAGGAAGAAGGGGGAAAGCTTTCCTTGTGAGCAGGAACTGGAGGAGTTAAACCTGGCAGTTCCCCCGCCCAGAGCAGCAGGTGAACCCCCCATGGGCCCAGGGCAGCCCGAGGGGCCGGGGGAGGCCCCGCTCTGCTCTGGGAGTGTCCCTGGCAGCTTCCATCATAAATCAGGCAGAGGCACGTTCCCCGCTCTGCAAACAATGCAGGAAAAGCCCAAAACACAAACAAAACACAAACCCAAAAGTCTCCACGCCGCAATAAGGCCAAGCTGCCTCTAAGCCGTCATTTGCTCAGCATGAGACAAAATTAAGTTCATCATCAGGGCGTGAATTAACAACCTCTCGGGCTGCCTGGAAATCCATCCGGGGCTCCGGATGGATTTTGCAGGGAACAGTTTTGCTCGGGCTCTGCCTGTCTTGTTGCCCTCCGGGTCCCTTTGGAGCATCTTCCAGTAACGCTGCGCCTCGTCATGTTTTATGAGCGGCCTTGGACTCTACAGGCAAGGCCCGAGAGGCTGTAAAAGCATTTTGGCTCCCAAGGAGAGGCCGGGGCGTGAGGCAGCACCGGGAGGGTTCACTCTGACCCCCCGGCTCTCCGGCAGCTCCGCTCACATGAGGGGAAGCCGGGGCGTCCTGCAGCTGATTTGTGTGTGTGCGTGCCTGGGTGTGTTGTGGTTTGCCAACAGCCTCTCCAGGCTGCCATAAAATTTCATGATTAGCAACCTAAAAGCTTCCCTTCTCTCCCCGCTCCTGGTTCGGATCGTTGCAATAGTCCCAGGCAGGCACTAAATCCCTCCTCACACGCTTTTCCAGCCTCTCGGAGCCGAAATGTGCCTCCACAGCCCCTGCCCCGGGCACAGGCAGCGGGATGGGCCCCGCTGTGCTCGCCCCCAGGCCAGGGGAGCCTTAGGGACAGCACAGGGCACTCCGGGACACCCCACCCACTCCAGAGCGTCACCCCAGCGCTGACCAGGGACACGGGGTTCAGGAGCCGCTCGTGCCAGTGCAGCTCCAGATCTGCTCCAACTCCTTCAGCGCATGATATGGAGCAAGAGCCAGGCGCTCGTGCCAAGGCAAATGGAGCCGAGCAAGCGGGGCAGAGGGCTGGGGGCAAACGCTGCCCTCGGACGTGCCAAGCAGCCCCGCACCCGGAGCAGGGCAGGGACAGGCCCTCCCCAGGGAGCCCCCGGCCCAGCTGCGCCTCCAGGAGCCCTCCCTCCCCCCGAAATGGGTCCAGATTTCACAAGGTTATGGAATGGCATCCCTGAAATTAGTTCACAGTTGTCTCCTGACGCACCAGCAGTAAAAACCAACCCAAATTACCAGAGGCTGCTGGTTCCTTTTCTGTGTCACAGGCACTATTAAAAGCTCGCTCGCACAAAGCACCAGGGAGAGCCGCCACGGAGCCAAGCTGTTCCTGCAGCTAAGCAGGATGCAGGAGCCACGTTCCACACATCTCCGGGGCTGCTCCGGCCGGGAATGCCGGCAGGGACCCAGCCTGGGCTGGGCAGGTTGCTTTTGGGGGGCAAGCACACGGATGCAGGGGTGGAGGATGCAGGGATGCCGCGTGCCAACCGCAGCCCCAAATTTTGCCCCAACCCACGTAACACAGCCCGCCCCGTCCCACAGGACACCGGGACGGCCGGAGCGCGGTGCCCGGCACACCGGGAAAAGGGCTCTTGCACAAGGAGCCTGAACCAGGGCTTTGTTACCCAACATTGCACAACGCCAGGGAGAAGATGAAGCAGCAACGATCAAGTAAGGAGCTGAAAAATATTACAAAATCTTAATCCCCCCCGAGACCCTCGAGGGTGCTTTAAATACGGAGAGAAATTGCCTAATTAGCTTTTTTTTTTTTTTTTTTTTAAATGGATAATTGCCTTCCTGAGCTTTCAGAGGCAGCTTAGCAACCTTTTAACGGAGGCGCAGCCGCAGCGCGGAGCGGCAGGACGGGGCTGGAAGGGGTTTTATCCCTTTCCCGAAGAGCTGCTGACAGTAAAACCTCCAGCACCACAGGCTGGGGCTGTAATGGGCACTTGGGTGTCGTTAGGAAAAACACGATGCCGAGGCCGCTGGTCAATACGTGTTCACATAAAAGGCCAATGTTCTAATATTCATAATCCCCGGGCCCACGGGGCAGGGCTTTAATGAAAGTCTCTCCAGTTCTGGGCTCCACAACATCAAAGAGGCCAATAAAACTCCTCTCACACGCTGACAGGCGGGAGGCAGGCGGGGAAGGCAGCGCTGGGGAAAGGCCCTGCGGTTTCGCCTTGGATGGGGCAGCACAGGAAAGGGCACGGAGCAACCCTGTGCCCAGGGAAGGGGCTGAGCACGCTCTGACCCAGAGGCACGGAGGCACCTTGTGCCTGGGAGAAGGGCTCTGGAAGAACCCTCCACCCAGGAAAAGGGCTGGGAGCAGCACCCTGCAGCCAGGAAAGGAGCCTGGAGCAGCACCCTGCAGCCAGGGAAAGGGCACAAGGCACCCTGTGCCCCAGAGAAGGGGCTGAGCACCCACCAGCGGTGCCCAGGGAGAAGCCCCGAGTGCGGAATACAGCCCATCCGGAGGGCACCCAGGTGCCGGGGGCGGCCCAGCCCGCATCCTGCGCCCCTGGAACGACAGGATGCAGCTGCTGCGGCGCGTTCCAGGCGGCAGCTCCTGCTCTGCAAAACAAGGCGGGTGAGGACGAGGGGGAGCCGCGGCGGGGGGTGAAGGGCACCATTTAACGCCTCTCATTGCTAGTCAAGCCGACATCCTGCAGAGGCACAGCGAGGCACAGATCCAAGGAATCGCAGCGGCGGCTCTCCCGGGGCAGCCCCACGTCCACCCCGCAGGTCCCTGTCCCCCTTCTCTGTTTGGCTCCATCTCCCCCCTCCTCCTCCTCACCGGGGACGGAGCCCCCACTGCCAAAGGGACCTCGGGGACAGCTGAGCTTTCCCCCGGAGCCGCACGGCCCCTCCCTGGGAAGTTTATGGCCCGGGAGCACTAAACCCGCCTTCCTCCCGGGTGGGATTATTTAATCCAGCAGCACTCAGAGCTGCTGCCGGCGGGCTCTGGGATCGCTCAGATAATCAGAGCCTGGCATCCCGCGCCGCCGCCCCGGCTCACGCCGAGAAGGGGAGAAGATTCAGCAAACTCCAGCGGACACCGTGTTTTATGGCGTTTTTTATTTTCCCAGTCAGAACACGTGTCATTAGCGATTCCTCCTGAAAGGAGCAGCTGTTCTTTGGCCATTACTGCTCCAAAATTAACCAAGACGGAAGAATTCAATCGCATCCCTCCTCCCGGCCCTGCTGAGGGCTCCATTAAGGGATTGGGAGCGTCTTTTGCTCGGAGTTCACCGGCATCCGTGTGCCCGGGAAGGCACACGCAGCCTTGAGTAAGCCACAAGTAAATCACAAGTAAACTCCACCACGGAGCAAGCCCAGAGTGAATGTTATCGGCAGCAGCACCGGTGTGGGAGACGCTCCAAGCTGCCGGGCAGGAACCCAGCCAAGAACCAGGAGGGAGGATAATCTCCAGAAGAGCCAGCCCCTTTCTCCCTTCCGCTCTCAATCTCCGCGAGGATATTTCAAGGCCTCCAAAGAACAAAAAAAACCCCGCAGGAGCAGAAGGAAACAAAACCGAACCGAAGGAACAGGACGCGGCAGGGCCGAGGGGCAGCACGGGGTCAGGCGGCACCTGCGCGCCACAGCCTCGCTCCGGAGCAGCTGGGAAAGGGAGGAGCGGCCGTAATTCCATCAGCAGCCCCAGCAAACAAATAATAAATAACAGGAACCAGTAAACAAAGCTGAGGCATAATCACGGGCTTTGTCAGAGCGAAAGCCCAGTCCAAATTTATATCCCCGGCACCAAAAAAAGAGGCAGTTCCCATAAATTTCTGTGCCTCTGAGGGTGACGGATGGCTGGTCCTCGGGGTGGCACACGGGGAGAGCAGTCCCGCTGGGCCAGGTGGGCACTGTGCTCAGCCCAAATAGAGACCCCTGCTGTGTCCCTCCAGGAGATCGCAGGCCTGCGCCCCACCTTTCCCTTCCCAAAAGAACAACTCCCACAAAGTTCCACTGGAGGTCACAGCAGGCTTTCCCAGCAGACAAAAGTGCAGCTTTTCTTTGGAAAAGGCCCCAGGAATCTGGGAAGATGCACAGAGTTGCCTGGAAATTACCCTGCTTCTTAAAAAAAACCCAGCCTTCTCCTTCTTTTTAAGAGGTGAAGATGGGAACAGGGCTGGGAAACCCAACGCCAGCAAGCACATACCTGGAAGTTTGACTGAATCCTGGTCAATTCTGTTCTCCTCTCTGTCCAGGTGCTCCAAGCCCACTGCTTCCATTCTCACAGGGGTGTCCTCGCTGGCAGACAGGGTGGTGTACGTGCTGATCACCAGCATTCCCAGCCCAATCCACAGGATAACCTGCACGGAGTGCCAGAGGGACAGTCAGCACAGGAAAACCAAGGGGACCGCTCCCCATGGCATTCCCACGGCGCCTCCACACAATTCCGACCTCAGCGCAGTGACCCGTGTCGGGGAGAGGAGAGAAATGCCAGAGAGAAACAGGACAAGCAGTTGCTCCTGGCTGAGGTTCCTATTTGGGTGCAGAGCCATGGGAATGGGAATTTTGGAGGCTGGAAGCTGTTCTAAAGGTGCCTCCTGCACTGGAAGGGCTCAAAAGTGAGCGGACAGGCCACAGGGATGGGAAAATGCATGTGGCAGACACAAGTCCTGCTGCAAAGACTCATTCCCTGGTATTCCCAGCATGAGAACTCCATGAAATCAGGCCTGGCTGAGCACAGAGGAGCCTGGCCCGGTTACAACCCCCAGTGATTCCAGGGAGCTGCTCAAAAATCCTTGGTTTTGAAAGCAAGGGTAACATGTCCACACACAGGTCCCGGTCCCAGGGCTCACCAAGCTGCTGAGAAGTGACTCCCTGATTTCCAGAAAGCTAGGATCAAATGGGATAAAAATAGAAGGATGGAATCTGGATCCCGTGGAGGGAAGGGCTCTTGGAATTTCTCTACCTCAAAAGGAGAAAGTGATGAGCAGCAAAAGAATTTTTACAGCTTGTTATGTGATGACAAATTGATCTAAAAGGATTGAATTCCTCATGAGTCACGGGAAGTGCTGGATGGCACTCGGACAACCTGGTCTAGAGGAAGGTGTCCCTGCCCAAGGCAGGAGTTGGAACTGGATGAGCTTTAAGGTCTCTCCCAGCCCAAACCATTCCATGATTCCATGACTCATCCTCTTCCCCCCAAATCCTCACTGTGCAGATTTACATCCCAATTCACAAAAAGCACAACAAAAAAGATGCTTCTCAGTGTGGGGGAAACCAGGAACGGCCAATGGGAGCACTTCTACCACTGGAAGCTGCCTGCAAATCAAGGGGAGAGGTGAAACTGGAAGGAGGAATTAAAACATTGGCACTTCCAGAGCGGGGAGGAGGGGCTGATGCTTTCCTCACCCACCTCGTGCTGAGGGAGGTCGCCCAGAAACACGGAGCAGCGTGGTCAGAGCCGGGCCCAGGAGAGCCCGGAGGGCCCGTTCCCAGCACACCCCGCAGACAGCCCGACGCCTTCAGAAGGAAAAGGCTGGCGGGACGTGGAGCAGCTCTGGATCAGGGGCAGCGTGGCCAGGGAGCAAAGGCCAGACCTGAGAGCTGCTGCAGAGGAAACAGGAGCAGAATGTGCTGCCTGCCTTGCCCGGGGTGCACAAAGAGCAGATATCCTGCCATCCACCCCCCAGGCCAGCGCCGAGTCAGCAGGTCCTGCACTGCTGCCCTGGGCTCGAGCTGCTCCACTTCCTCCCCTCCCACAATCCACAGCCCCAGCACAAACGCATTTTGTGCCTGGGAGGCTGTTCTGGCACCTTCCAGAAACAACAGCGGAGAGGAAGAGCGTTTCCACAAAGAGGATCTATTCTGGTGCCACAGGAACCAGGAGCAACGTGGGAGAGGAGGGAACTGTAGGAAACGGCTGAAAACATTAAATGCTTTAAAAGGATTTTTGTTGTTTCTTATCTTAGTGGGGAACCAGGGGCTCAAATGCCTCGGATTGAAACCCCTTTGATTGTTGCACATTTGGAGTTCAGCTGCAAGCTCCCGGAGCAGCGGGTACGGGCACACGTGGCAGTCGGAGACAGGCTGGGCTGTCCCTGAGCCGCCCTCACCCAGCTCCCCCCAGCACCCCCCTCCTCACCTACCCCCTCCCCAAATGAAGACCAGAATAAAGAGGTCCATGATTTGGCTTAATTCCATGGGGATGCTTATGACATGGAAAAGCAGGCGGTTTGTGCTCAGGGGACCACCAAGGCAATCGAAGGAACGGGAGTGAGGGCTGCAAAGACTCGGGGGCTCAAGGAAACCATCCAGGCAGAGGAGCCACCAATCCCCACAGTACCCAGAGATCCAGGAGCGAGGGGAGGCTCAGCGCTGCAGGGCACTTCTGAGCCAAGGTCTGCTCCCACAGGAACGATCTCCCCCAGACCCAGCGATCCCACCGAGAGCAGAGACCCTTCTGCAGAAGCCGCTCTCAGCACGGACACGGCGAGAGGCTGTGGAAAGCCCTGGGGCAGGTCAGCACGGCCGGGGCCTGTCTCCCAGGAGCCACGCTCCGAGCACGGACGGGAATTCAGGAGAGGAAGTTTACGCGGCTGCTTCCTCGGCCCTCCTTCCTCCCCGAAGATGACTCCAGCTCTGCACAGCAGAGCCGTTAGCTCAGCCCTTCTCCTGCAGCCACGGGAAGCAAACACGCTGCGTTTGTGTGGCGTGACGCCATCCCCGATCCCCGTCCTCCTGGACACGGAGCGCGCCGAGGGACGGAGTCATGGCGAAGGAATGCAGAGCCCCGCTCACCGCCGGGTCCCTCCTCGGAGATGCTGTGTTTGGGGGGCTGTACCCCTGGACGTGCAGCTGGGGAAGGAGTGCTGGCCCCTGCGCTGCCAGGGAAGGGCAGAGGGAATCTCTTTTCCACCCGCACAGGAGCGAGCCGAGGGGTCACTTCCTGACCTCCGGCAGCTCCTCTTCCCCACCCGGGACAACGGCAACTCCGGCCTCCCTAGGAGGGGCCTCTCGGACAAGCTTGTGTCAACACTGGGAAGGCAACACCTTCCTGTTGGCAGCTGCACACTCTGCTCACAGACCCCCACACGCCCTTCGGCAGCTCTGCCAAACCCAGGGCTCCCGGGGAGCAGCACGACGCGGACCTTTACAGGAACAGATGCTTAACCCCAAGAAAGGGAACACTCTCCCTGCTTCACTCACCGCACCGTGTGCCTGACTCTGGGCTTTTCAACTGCTCTGGGACCTGCCTTTCAAACCCAACCCTTCCCACCAGGGCACTCCCAGCCCAGCCTGGCCGAGCAGCAGCTCCAGTCATTCCCAGTTCCCCAGCAGAAACCCTTTGCTGGCCTATTTCCTTCCCCAGCCTGAAATCCTCTCCACTACTCTTAGTGCAAAATCCGTTTTGTAGCCGCAGTTTGCGCCATCTTCTGTAACAACCTGACCTCCCATGTCACCACCCGCCCGACACTGGACGCTGCTGGGTGCCAGAAGTGGCCCGATAAAAGCAGCCAGTTCTCAGCAGCACAAGAGCCAAGATAACCCAGAGAAGTGTAAAAGCTGGTGCTGAGGTTCGCTGCTCTGAAGGAGGGAGAACGTCCATGTACGCTGTTTGGACAGGGACAGGAAGGGAAGGACAGCTGAGCCCAGGGCTGGCTCCTCTCCCCCCGCCCGCCACCTTCCTCAGGAGCTGACTTTGATGGAGTGGAGCACCTGATCAAAGGAGCACAGGAATGAAGGAGGAGACCAAAGACAGAGCTCCAGGGAAGGAATAAATGAGCCTTTGCAAAGACCTGGAGGGAGGAGGAGAGGGTGGGCTCCGAGTTGGGCTGTGGAGGCGGGGAGGTGCGGAGCAGCCCAGCTCGGGCGGGCAGGTGTGTCCTCGCTCCGAGCAGGAATGCAAACCTGACAGGCAATGGATCACTCAGGGAAGGCTGGACAGCTCGCTGCCAGCCCCTCGAGAGGTAACCCGGGGCCTGATGCCTTAGATAAGCCCTTCCTCCTTTGTGGGGATTGCTGCAGGACAAACATCTCCCTCAGCCTCGTGACCGGGTTTGGGGTCAGGCATTGTGAGGGCGCCAGTGTCCCACCCCGGGCAGCGGGGCTGAGAGCTCAGCCTGTCCTGAGTGCAGCCTCGAGGCACTGCAGGGAAACACTCCGGCTCAGCCGGAATAGAAAGCAATTCTTGAAAGTGCTCTTTGTTTCCCTGAAAAACCCAGGCTGGCATTCAGACTCCTGCTCAGGGTTTCACTCAAAGAAGTTCGGAGCTAAGTGTCAGAATTCAGAGTGAAAGCTGGAAAGTTGGACTATTTCCTTGTGTCAGGGAAAGCACAGGGAAGAAAAAAAACACACCCTGCTTAAAAAATTCACGTAGGTTTGCAAAGGCACAAGTCATTAAGCACAGAGCAAGCCACCAGTTCTGTGGGCCCCACAAAAACGTGCTGCTCTCCCCTGCTGACTCCACACTGTGCCCAAAATCTTATTCCCAGCCCAGCACTGTCCTGACTGGGAATGTTGGGACAGAGGCCTGTGAAAAAGGCAGTGGATTAAATTATTGTTAGAAAAAAAGACCCCAAAACCTGTTAAATTCAGCCCATGGTATTTGCAGGAGCAGATAGATCAAGCCCAGCAAAGAGCCACTTTGTTTCAGTCCCCGAGGAGGCCAATTCAAACTGGAGCAAAAGGAAAAGTTAAACTTCTAACAGCCTCTGAACGACCCCAATCCCTCAGAAAATCAATTCCTGAAGCAACACCTCTATGTGTGTGTTCCTTTTTACTATTATTTTGGTTGAAAGCAGAAGGCTGAGGGTCGGCAGCACAAACCACATCGTGGAGCCCTGTTTGTTTTACCCAGCCCGGGCAGGTCGGGATGTGAGGCTTTAAGGTTTTACAGGCTGCCTGGATTTCCTGTTCTGAGGATCCAAAACCCGAATCCCACCAGGAGGAGGACTGGAAGCAGCATTTTATGTATGGAATGAGTGTTTCACTTGCTGCCGGAAGGACTAAAAGAACTGGTGTTCCAGCTTGGGCCAGCACCTCTGCCTCTGTCTGTGCATCCCTAAGATGGACACCCACCCAGAACAGCTCCCACCTGTACTGGGCAGGCTGGAGGGGGAGGCTGGAGGAGGTGCTGAGCAGTTTCTCTGCTGCAGCCAAATGGAGCACGTTCCCAGGCTCTGCAGAGGGCTTAGGGGGATGTCAAGCAGCATCAGCACTGACCTGTGAACAAAGCGCATTCTTGTGGATCTTCTTGTAAATAAGAGCTGGGCAGATGAAACAAATGAGGCTTCCCATGGTCGCACCTGTCAGGCCCAGGACTGTTTCCACTGGGGAAGAAGAGGAAAAGTCAGCAAAGGTCTTTTCCAGGAGTGCCAGAGCAGCAGCACGGGACAGCTGCCAGAGCCCTCGGGCAGGATGGGGTGTGAGTCTGGTCACCCCAGCCAGGAAAACAAATAACAGAGACCAGAGAAAGCAGCCAGCCCTTGTTTCCAGCTCCTCACTCACCATTCGGGATCATGATGCCTCCGACCATGGTTCCAAACACAACAGCCAACGTCAGGGCTTTGAAGCGGAGCGGGGGCATGTAGCCCCCGGCAGCGAAGGTGCCGTCCTTCTGCTGGGAGGGCAAGGGTGGAGGGGGAGAGTTTAGCTCCTGTATCACAGCCCCCAGCCCCTCAGCAACTCCCTCAGCAATGCTCCCCGCAGCTCCAGCCCATTCCAAATGTGATCCCCTCAGCTGTGCCCCAGGCCCCACGCAGGGACTCAGAGAGCAGCCCAACGCCAAAGACAGGAGGAAGGAGCACAGGGGTGCAGCAGGAGGGAGAAGTCACAGGGGAAGAGCTCTGGCTTTGCTGGGGAGGTGTTCCCCAAAGCTCTGGGAGCAGGTCCATTCCCGCTGCGCTACGCCACAGGAGCAGCTCCTCCGACTGGGAGGACACCCCACGGAGACGGCAGGGGAGGATGGGCATTGCTGGGCAGCTGCTGGAGGAATTCCAGAGGCCCTCTGCTTCCCACCCCATCCCATCCCATCCCACCCCTCGAGGGGGAGGTGTGAAGGCAGAGGCCCCAGTGTGCCCCGCAGACTCAGAGGGTCCTGGCTCTGCTGCTGCACAGATGGGAGAGGAAGGCACAGTGACACCTTCAGAGCCCAGCCAGCCACGAGCCGAGCCCAGGCGAGATCCAAAGTGTTCCCAAGTGTTTCCAGTGCTTCCTCCTCTGCACCCGCTGGCTCTCACCGACCGTCTGCCCCCATCCTCAGGCCCTCCCAACGTGAGAAAAGAGCCGGGGGCTTCTCACAGGCAGAAGTGGCAGGATTTAGAGCTATAAATTGCTCAAGTTTTATTTCCTGCCTAAGAGGTTTCTATTTATGCGGATACACAAAGGCCTCAGAACATTCCCACAATCTCTTACTGTTATTTGCTGAATCCCATCGGCGCGCTCCGCGCGCACAATGCACAGAGGAGAACACGCCACTGCCACAAGGGACTCACAGTCTCCAGCAGACAGACCAGCTTCAGTCACAAAGGCTGGCTGAGGAGCTGGCCCTGGGAAAGGTGGAATGTGTGGGAGAGGGCTGTATCCCATATCCCACCGCCCGCCCCCGCACTGGGCCGGCACCACAGCCCGGGAGGCGCTGGAGGAAGGGGACATCCAAACCCGGAGGGGAAAGGGCTGCTCCAGGGCTGCTGACAAAGGTGCTGGGTAAGAATAATGGAGCAGGAATGAGCAGGCACTCGAGGAAGCAAGAAGAAACAGGGCTGGGCTGGGCTCCGAGGCCGGGAACAGGAGCTTGAGCTCAATGAGTTGGCCAGCCACCCGACAGCAGCTGGAGCAGCTGGAGCAGCAGGAAATGAGGAGGCTCCGCTGCTTCCAAAAGCACATTTCTCCCTCTTTCTGGGGGGAAGAACCACCTCGGCTCTGAGCTGTGTAATGTGTCTGTGCCAGAGCTGGAACCCCCAGCGGAGCAGGGAGCAGCAGCCACAGGACATGGGCTTCACACTGGGAACTCCAGCCCCCCGGCCCGTGGAATTCCTCCGCAGAGAGGACACGAACCTCCAAGAGCCAGGGATTAACCACTGTGCAGAGCAGGATTCAGAGATGGCCACAGGGCCCTGCTGCACTGTCACCACACCCTGGGCACTGAGGATTTTATGGGAGTTGAGGCTTTGTCCCTCTGGATAGCGAGTGCTTGCCACATGCCATTATCACCAGAGCCCCACGGAGCCAAGGCAGGTTCGGAGCCCAGACACAGACCAAAGAGTCACAAAAACCCTTCAAAAAGCAAATTTCACACCAAGGCAGTCCTGGGATCTTACCTGCTGCTCAAAGAGCAGGGTGTTCAGTGCCTGTCTGCACGGCAGGATCATCATCGGGAACCCCACGGCCACCGACATCATGAATCCCACTCGGATCATCTCCGTCACCACGTTGGAAGGGAAGTTCATCAGGACATTCCCAGCAATGGCTTCGGTGTAACTCACGTAGCCAAAGAAGCCCACCTGGGGAGGGAGGGGATGGGGTTGGACTCCAAAGCACTTCACACCTGCTCCTCACACAGGGGCAGGACAGCGACCTCCAGCTGCAGCAGCCAAGTGGGAGCGCGGGGTCACTTCCACGGGGCAGCCTGCCAGCACCCCAAAACCTGGGACAGGTCGTTAATCAAGAGTGGCAGCTGCCTAAAAGCAAGTTTCTCAACAAACCCAGGGGTTTTCCTGGAGGACACACTTTGCTTGCTGCCAGGCCCATGGATTGTCCCTCTCCAGCAAGGGACTGTCACAATTCCCTGCAGCAGCCTGGCTCATGGGCCAAGACTCCCCTCAGGAATTATTAACCCAGTTTTATTAACTGCTGCCTTATGAGGCATAACTTCCCTCACAACAGGCTGGAAAAAGCTCTCCCAAACTCTGGGCAGCAGCCCCAGCTCCAGGCTGGGCCCAGGAAGAGCTGGGCCTCCACTCTGCCTCCATCCAAGGAAACATGCTACTCTGAAAATCTGGACTCTCCCAGTGCCCCCTGTGCTCTTGGGTTCATCACCTCCCACCTAACTCTGCTTTCAGCACAACGGCTTATCTGTCAGAATAAATACAGATAAGCAGAAACCAGCCCCAGCTGTAGATAAATCCTCATCCCTGTGGCCCCTCCAGATTTCTGGCAAGGGAAGAGAAGGGGAAGTTCCTACCATGATGTAAAAGGTGGTGACCACGTTTAGGGAAGAAGCAAATATGGAGCTCATGATTTTGACAGACGGCTCATCCAAGCTGTCGTAAGTAGGCAAGACCTGACTGTAAAAAGGGTAAAAATATTTAAGGAAACCTGCAGAAAACGGGAGAAAACCCCCAATCCCAGCCCGTTCTCTGCCTCAGCCCAGCAGCAACGAATCCCTGACACCTTCCCCCTCTGGAGCATAAACACCCGCTGCTATTCCACAATTTATACTGCTAATGCCAAGAGATTTCAGAACACTCATAACTTTTAAGTGTTGCAAAAATATTCCTGCTCTCCCCACCCCACCACGTGGAGCGAAACGTGTGATGTAAACATTCGGGTTCAGAGAGGGCTGCAAAATGAATGACCGTTTGTTCCCGGGGCCGCGGGTGGCTCCGCGCCAGCCCCAGCGCCGCAGATTATTGTTCTTGGAGCTCTCCGTGCTGATAATTAAAGCAACACAGTGTTTACAGAGGAAAAGCGGGAAGAAGGTTGGAGCATCCCACTGTCTGAAGGAAAAGTTAAACAAACAAACCGGAGCGCAGCGCCTGTCCTACTTCAGCTCGCTTCATAGAAAGCCAGAGAGCCAATTCCCCGGGATTTGGGGTATTTACAGCCTTGGAAAGCGTGGGGAAAGTCCTTTTTGACATCAGGTGCATATTTTAGCAACTCATTAACCTCTTGTTACTTTAATTCTAGCGGCTACATCCTGGGATCGTGTTACAGGAGGAACTCTGGGGAGAAGGGGGGGAGTGTGCAGGGAGATGGGAAGGGGTATCCTCAGCTCCAGTGGGCATGAAGCCATTCCCAGGAAGTGTGTCAGGCTGAGGCCAAGCAGGAAGATCTTTAACCCTCAATCCCTGAACGTCAAAGGAGGCCGAGCACGTCGGCTCCGGGACACACGCCGGGACCGGAGGTACCAGCAGGGAGCAAGGCCGGCTTCCCTGGGAGCCTCTCCCTTTGGGATTCCTCCCTGGGAGTGAGGAGACTGCCTTCCCCAGGAATCTCTTCATCTGGGATTCCTCCCTGGGAGTGAGGAGACTGCCTTCCCCAGGAATCTCTTCATCTGGGATTCCTCCCTGCCCTCTCCACAGCCACCCCCATTAGATTAACCAGCTACATTCCGGCCCTCAGCCTCCAAGGGAAGGGTCCAGCCAAACATCCAGGCTTGGGAAGGAAAAAAGAGGGAAACAGGGAGGCTCTGCAGTGTGTGGGATGGTTAATAAGGTGATTCAGAGGTTAACAAAATTAAACCTACCCAGCTGAGACTATATAGATAAAAAATATATAAAGAGAATAATAGAATATATAGAGGCGGGGAGGGAGAGGAAGAGAGAGAATACATAGATGGAAAGAAATAAAAAATGTGCATAAATATTGCCTGGGCTGGGGACAGTGTATTTTCCTGATGTTCGGAAAAAAACCACAGCTTTAGATTGGGTTTGCCACAGAAGCGCTGCCATGGAGCCCACGTTTAGGTCCACACACACAGGTCCAGACCAAACCATTTCCCTGCACTTCCAGCTCCCAGGAAAACTGTGCTGGGTACTTCATGGCTTCCATAAGGGAAAAAAAATAAAAGGGATTTGTTAACAAGGTAAAGCTCCAAGAGAACACAATTCCCTTCGCCAGTTGTAATGGAGACATTAAACAGCAAGCCTGGAGCGTGCCGGGGTAGGATCTGAGCTGCCAAGAGAGCCAGTAAGTGGGAAATGATGATTTGGATCTTGGAGTGGGTGTAAACACAGCAGTCTGAGCAAATTTTATCTGTCACATTCATTTACTGTTGGCACGAGACCTGTTTGCTGGAACTACGGGGGGGAAGCCCAGCTCTGCCAGGCTTCCAGAGGAGGATGGTCCTTCCAGAGGAGGCCAGTCCTTCCCGTGTCCAGGGCTGGGTTTACACTGGTTAGAGCTGTCACGGTCCTGGCCAGGCACGTAGTGCTCACGTGCTGCTCTGGTGCAGCAGGGAATGCTGCTGGAAACCTGGAATAGCCTGGTCTGCCCTCACCTTCTTCCACCTGTCAGCAGAAACCCTCACAAAAACAGGGAACTGGAAATGTGGAAATAGCCTGGTCTGCTCTCACCTCCTTCCATGTGCCACTAAAAACAGGGAACTGGAAACATGGAAATAGCCTGGTCTGCTCTCACCTCCTTCCACATGTCAGCGGAAACCCTCATTAAAAACAGGGAACTGGAAACGTGGAAATAGCCTGGTCTGCTCTCACCTCTTTCCATGTGCCACTAAACCTAGGGAACTGGAAATGCAGGAACCCTCCAAAGCCAACAACTGTGTGATCTTTGGAGTGTTCTCCAGGAAATTTGGGGAAGCAGAGCAGCCCCCAGCACTCACTCCCCCTGGGGAGGTTGTGTGGGGGTCACACAGTGGGGTGACACAGCCCCCCTGCCTTCCCTGGTGCTCCAGCATCCCTTTCAAGAACCAGGGGAATTTCATCCCTTGTGCAGCTGCAGCAGAAGCTCCCAAGGAGCTGTCTGGCTCCAATGGTCTCATGTTGCTCTGTTACAAGAATTCCCAGGTGAAATGGAATAACAAAAGAGTCTGGGTAACAAAAGGGTCATGACTGAATGAGAGGCTGAACTTCATCGAGCTGTAAAATACTCTGATGAAAATAAACCACCAAAGCAGATGGTATCTATCCCTTGCAGAACCTCCTGACCCTCCGCCCTCACACAAACTCACTGCAGGAATAACTGCCAGGGCTGGGAATGGCAGGTACTTACGACTGACAGGCAAAAGACATTCCAAAGATGGGGATGCAGCGGAAAATGCCCTCCCAGCGCAGGTAACTCACTCGCTGCAGCCACTGCCCGCTGAAGAGCCCGTGATTGAAGGAGGACACCACAACCTGCAGCCAGGACAGAGAGCAGGGGTGAGGATCCAACCCCAAACAGCTCCATGGCAGCAGCAGTGCCAGGCTGGGATAAGAGGCAGCGTGTGACAGCTCTGCTGGGAGCGCCATCCCAACCCCCCAGCTCCCCATCCCACCCACACAGCTCCCAGGGCCACCAAGGATCCCAGGGAGTATTTCAAGGGATCTGTGACATTCCCCCCTTGTTTGACGCCATCAGACATCACAGCACACACCAGGGTGGGACAATTTCCACTGACACATTAACTGTGAGAATTATTGCTCAAAGCAACCTCTTTTGCACTTTTTCAAATGTGTTTTTTAAAACGCGGTTTTAAATCCAAACAGGAAGCACCGTTGGCCTTAGAGAATCCTGTTCAGCAGAGAGAGACAAAGGGTCCTAAAACAGGATCCCACCTGCTGCTCCAGGGCCATTTAACAACAGCGGCTCACCAAAGAGCAGGAAAAACTTCACGGAAAGGGGGAGGAGCCGAGGCCAGGGAGCTCCCTTGCCATTGACACGGGAACTGGCAGGAGTTGGGTTGCACAGGAAGCAGAAGGTAAATATGTCTGAATGTCTGTTTATAGTATCCCTGGATGGGGTTTCTAATCCCCAGAGATGTCTCAGTGCAGCCAACTCTTATGAATGTTGTGGTTTCTTAAAGACACAGCTCCCAGGAGGCTCCACACCCCCCTAAGGGGGCAGCTCTGAGGGGTGACCCTGCATAGCCTACTAGAAAAGTTACATGGAAAGAATTTCCACACCTTCCTTTTCCTCCACCCCTGAAATTTGGATGAGACAGGGCTGGGGCTCCACGAGGGAACCACAGGAGCATCCGGGAGGTGAAACTGGTGATTAAAAAGCAACAGAAAGTAGGAAAACGGGATTCCCGGTGTGCGTACCCACCACGAACATGAACACGGTGTAGAAGATGAGAGCCATGGCACTGAAGGACTGGATGGAGGCCATCATGTTCCTCTGCAGGCTCAGGGGAAGGACAATGCACAGGGAGACAGCGAAGAGCAGGACAACCCGGAAACTGCCCGACACCTGGAGAAGGGACCTGCATCAACACCTGGGGCAGGGAGGACACCCAACACACCCACCCAGCGTGCAAACCCTGGCACGGTGCAACTTTCCAGCGTGAAAGGCAGCTTTAAACAGTGAAATTCTGTGTCTGGTGGTGTTTGAAGATGCTGCAAGCTCTGTGGGCTCCGTCTGTGCTGAGCTGAGACAGTCACTGGGTGCCACTGTTGCTCTGCAGTGTGTGACAGGTCCGAGCTGGAAGAATTTGGGGGGCTGGCTGAGGGGGTTAAATGCTAATCCAGCACAAGCTATTTAGGTATTTTCACGCAATTAAATAAAACCTAAATTTACTTGGGGAGACGAGAGATTGAAAGTGTTGAAAACTCCAATCCAGAAAATTAATCAAAGCCTCACACTGGTATTTATTATGGCAGAACACTCTGGAATGCTTGGAAATATTTAATACCTAATTTGGCTGCAGCCTCAACGCATCTTTTTTAACTTCACAGTCCCTTAATCTGAGCTTAGGAGCATCAGGCAGCACAGATAACACTCTACCAAAAATCCCTTTGCTTCCCTGCATGGCCCTCGTGCCGGCTCCAAGGAGCACCTCTTGCCTCTGAGCACCCTGAGCCAGCAGCAGCCTCATCACACGGCTGAGGAGGCAGGAACACAGAGACTTCGGCCACGAAAACAGCCAGGGACAGGACAAAAATCCCTCCTGAGCTACAGGGAGGGGAGCTCAGGCAGAGGAACTGCCTGTCACTACCCACTGGGGCAGGAATTAAGGCAGGAAGCATTATCTCCCCCAGGAATCTGCTCCAGAATTAATAAGGGACCAAGCTAAAAAGAATTCCTTTGATGGAAATGCCTTATTGGAGTCTTACACAGCTGATTGTTTGCCATATGTCTGAGCTTCCCAGACTTCCCAGAGCCACAGGCTCCGTGCACGAGGATCTCTCCGTGAGGGGACCCCACCAAGCCCCCTGGGGACCCCACAGGGTGCTGAGCACACTCCAAGGCAGGAGCTCTGCCGTATCCAGGGGACACAGGGCTCAGTGCAAGGTCTGTGAGCGCCACAGGAGTGATTTATTCACCTGGAATCCGAGCATCTGGGCAAAGAAGTTGGAGCCCAGATCGCCGATGACGACGTAGAAAGCGATGCAGGTGCCCAACATCAGCCCAATCATGCTGCAAACACAAACAGGGACGGGTTGGTTAGGGGGGCCACACTTCCATCCTCAGCCTTGGGAAGGGTGGGACACCCCTCCTGCACTCCATCCCAACAAAAAAGCCACCACAGAGCCTCCAGCCACACCAGACACTTGGAGACGCAGCTCTGCCCGCAACCCACGCACGGGTTTAACTCCTGTTGGGAGCCAAGGAAAAAAACCCAAGGAAAACTAATCTTGGAGATGACAAGAACTCCTTCAACTCCTGGAAAAATTCAATAGAATCAGCATGAGGCTCTCAGAGCCCCACACCCACAGCAGGGCCCTACCATGAGAGTCTCGATATCCAATGGGCTCTCCAACATCTCTCCACACAATGGACCACACTTTTAATGAAAAGATTGTCCATGAACTGCTTCTCCTCCCACTCCTGGACCACTTTCCTTCCCAGTTCCAATTATAGAACATCCCTGCGGCAATTACAGCCTCTGCTTGCTTGGACAAGTAACATCTGAGGAATATTCTGTGTATTTTTAGTGCTGTGCAGAAGTTTGCAGCTGGGAAGAGCCAACGAGCCGGCACCACTGCCTGCCCTGGGCTCAACATGCCTGGAAAAGAATCCCTGCTGGAAAAAGCAGGGCAGCGAGGATTGTGCCATCACCTGAGATCCACACTGGGGTCACGGGAGGCAGCGGAGTCTGCCTTGAGATGGAGGCAGGATTCTCCCTCGAGGCATCTCGCAGGGAAGGGGGAGCACAGAGGGCAGGACCGGAGCAGATCCTGGGATCCAAGGAAGCAAACAGTGCCTCCCACCAGCTCAGCAGCAGGGATGTCACCCCTGGAAAGCTGCCACGAGTGACACAGTGCCTGCGATTTCACAGCGGAGCAGGAGACGAGCTCACCCCCACCTTCTGTGCTCCCGGTGCCTGGGAAGCGCTCCCATCTCCGGGAGCTCTGGAGCGGGTGGGATGGAGGTGACACCTGCGAGCTGCGCTCAGGGGATCTCACTCAGGCTCCTGCTGAATTCCAGAAGGCAGGAGGAGAAGGAAGGAGAGCACAGCAAGGCTCAGAAAAGTTTTCACCAAAGACACTCAAACTGTTCACACTTTGAATAAGCAGCAGATTTACCTTGTTTCCACCAACATTTTTCCTGCTTTTCCATAGGCATGAAATGCTGGCAGAAAAGGGAAAAAAGAGTGGAAGTTAGTCAAAGAAAGGTCCAGAACAGGGCAAGATGTCAGCTCCCAATCAGACACTTTCAGTGACACAGGGCAGTGCAGCAGGAACCCACCACTGGTATTTTGGGGCTGTTTCCCTCACCCTCCCACTTTCTTTTTCAGCCTTTCCCTCTGGAAACTGAAAACCACATAAGACAGGAACAGGGATGAGGGAAAGCCAGCAAGCAGGTTCTTTTTTTTCTATTTAAAACCAGAAGTGGTGTGAAGCAGCAGCCACACATGGCAGCCATTAAAGGCAATGGGAGAGAAAATATTCCCGTACAAGATTGTGTGTGGCGAAAGTTAAAGTGGTGCAGAATTCCAGTCCAAGTCCCCTTTTTATTTTTATCTTCCCCCTCGAACTGGGCCGCCCGACATCGCTGGCTGGGAGAGCTGAGCTGGTGCCCAGAACGTTCAATCCCATTCCCAGAATACCCAGTGCTCCCAACCCACACCAAAGGGCTGCTGCCAAGGCTTTGCTTTCCCCCCCTCCCATCCTTGGGTTGGAGCAGAAAATGCTCAGTAGTCCTAAAATCACTAGGTTTTCTCTTAAAAAGACAATGCCAAGAAAACTTTTACTTCTATTTTTAGCTCTTGCTGGGCAGAACGGGAATGGGGAGCTCCGGTGCCAAACCCAGACCACAGTGCCCAAATCTGCCAGTGAGGTCCAGCATGAACCCACCACCCTGGAGTCCCCTCTGCCTTCCCTCAAGGCACAGCCCAACATTCCCAGTGCCCGCCAGAAAACAAACTCAAATCCTTTCTGGAAGCTTCTTCTGCTATTTTAAATATTAACTTCAACTCTTGATTTCCTTGGACTCTCCTCCAGCTAAAAATTCAGGAAACGAGATGTTCTCCCACAGAATGAGCAAAAGGCACGGCAGGGACCCACAGCCCGGAGCAGGGATGTGGGGGAGCACCCAAAATAGCTGCTGGATCAGTGACAGGGCAGTGGGACAGCCGCCACCAGGCACCGTGCCCGGGCACGGGGAGCGGCCGCTCCGCTCCGGCCTCCTTTGGGAATTCACAACCATGAGGGAAAAGGCAACAGCCCTGAGGGGGGTCAGGCCCACAGACGAAGGGTCTGGGAGGAGGAAGAGGAGCCAGCAAGAGGAAACCATCCCTCCTGGAGATGGGTCATTAACCGGCTGAGCCAGGGGGGAATGGAGGAATGGTGATTCCGATCCTTCCAGGGCAAATTCCAGCCTCTGGATAGGGACACAGCCACAGGTGATGCTGGAACCAGCCCATCTCCCCGGCTGTCTGGATTGATGTTCTATGAGAACAAGCCTCCAAACACTACAGGCAGGCATCCCCACCTGGGGCCAATGGAAAAATGGGATTCTTTATCTTGTCCAGGAGGTGACGACCGTAAAATAAACGGTGCAGTCAAATCCTTGGAATGGGATCTCGGAATGCCCCCAAACTGGGCAGAGCTTGCTCAGTACCTGGAGAAGCCTTCTAAACCCAGTGTGGCTCCTGGGACAGAGCTTCAGCCCCTTGTCCTGCGGGGCTGAGCTGCCCCCCAGGAGCTGCCCAGCACAGCCCCTGCACACCCCAAGCGCTGCTGGAAGGGGAGGGATTCACTCATCTCCTGCTTAAAATCCATCTGGGAACTGCATCCCACTTCCCTCCCCACCCACACATCTCCCTGCAGCCCTTCCCCTTCTCGCAGCGGTGACGAGCCACCGGCAGCCCCAGCCTGGGACACCCTTTGTGCCGCAGCCGTCGCTCCCGGTGTTCCTCCGGAAGGCGCTGCCTGCCTGCAGGGAATGTGCACAACTTTCCTCCGCGGCTCAGCGCTGCCAAAGCCTCCCAGGAGCGCCCGCAGATGTCCCTGGGCCCAGCCCGCGGGGACAAAGGGGGTCTGTGTGGAGCTGCCCGACCTCGGAGCATTGGGATGCGGCGTGGGAGCGCTCCCGGCCCATGGCACCTCTCCCAGGGCACCGGGAGCGGGCACGGGCTGCTGCCAGCCTCCGCCTGCCAGGAGGAAGCTGGGAAGCATTACTGGCCCTCTCTGTATTCCAGCCCCTTGGCTTCGGGGCGTGCAGAGGATCCCTTCTTCCCGGGCCACGCTCCAAGGTGGAGGGGACTCTCTGTCCTCCGGGAAGCGGCACACAAAGGCGTCTTGTGAGGGGCAGGCAGCGGTGGCACCGGCAGCTGGGCCGGGGGCTCCGGGGGCTCCCCCTTCCCTCTGGCACCAAAACAACCTCCCAGACCGCGGAGCTTCTCCGTCTTTTCCGTTTCCAGCAGACACAAGTCGGCAGAAGCCGGGATGTGCTTCCTGGGAGCAGCACCTCGGGCACTCTGAGGGAGGAGCAAACCCATCTGTCAGCAGCTGGTGCGAGCCCGTGTGCCAGGGCAGCGCCAAGCAGCTCCCTCCTCCCACAGAACAGTAAGGGAGAACAAGGAAAAGGCGGCTTTTCCTGCTGCTTCATATGCCAACGGCAAGGACTGGAACCCAAACACCTCCTCCTGCTCCCCAAGTCAGTCAGGATCCCAAGAGAGGCCACGAGCAGAGGCCAATCCCGGCGCCAGCGCTGAGCTCCGAGGGCGGCCGGGCTCTGCCAAAACCCACCCAGGGATCTTCCAGATGTTTTTATTTTCTCAGCCTTTTGGAACCTCGCTCTGTTTCCTCTCTGCTGAGCCATAAAGGAGCTCCCAGCTCGGATCCAGGCAGCCCAGCTCCGTGCCAGGCTGGCAGGACCCGCTGTCCCGGCAGCGGTGGGTGGGGAACTCGTGCCCAGACCCATAATTTAATTCATCCCAGACCCACAATTCATCCCAGATGGCTCCCGGGAGCTGGGGTTTGGATCATCTCCTCCCCTGCCCCGCGGAGTCAAAACAACTCAGCACCCATTAACCGGGCTGTCGGGAGCAGCATCCAACCCCGGCGCGCCCCGGGGGAGAGGCCGGGGCAGGAGAACGAGGGAAACTGGGAACTGCATCGAGAAAACGTTTGCTGTTCCAACAGCACCACCCAGGAGATGGAAATTGGGAGGCCAAGGTCACACTGCAGTTAAAAGATGAGGAGGGCTGGGAAGCAGCCCTGGAGCTGGGATCTCACCGAGGCCGGGGTAGGTCCTGCGCTTGCTGAGGTTGGCCGACTTCACCAGGAACATGCAGGACTGGTGAGTCATCCACGAGCAGAAGAGCAGCAGCACAGCTCCCAGGATGATCCCACACTGCAACGGAGCAGAGGGGGAAGAGACCAGCAGGAGATGGGGGGTCAGGCCCCGTGCATGGCCCTCCCTCAGCAGCCTCACAGGCTCCCCCACAGATTTCAGCCACGTTTTTCCCTCTTGCAGGAAGTTCTGTCCCCTTCCTTCCAGCTGGGAGGGAGGTACCAGCTCCATACCCACCCTCCACAGCACCAGGACGTGTGGAACACACGCCTGCTTCCCACAGCTCCCAGCTGCACCAGTCTAAGCACCGAGGAGTGAACCGGGAGCACGATGTGGAGTAGAACTTCCACCCTGGCTCGTCCCCCAGCGCCCCCCACAGCTCCCAGTGGGTTCAGGGAGCAGAGACAGGCCCCGAGGTGACACCTCTGCTGCAAACTTATTCATCAACAACACAAACTGCTCACCCAGCTCCTGCCTCGCTGCCTTCCCTGCTCACAGGGCTGGGAACCACAGGGCACCATGCAGGTGACTTGGAACTGGCCCAGACCCGGGCCCAGCCGCCCTTTCCCTGCTGTCCGAGCCAGGCCGGGCCGTGGGCACGGGGGCAAATCCCAGGGAGGGCTGTGGGGGTGCAGCCGGTGCCTGGAAAAGCCCCCAGGCCAACTCACGTTTATCATATGGGTAAACCCTTTGATTTAATTTTTCCCTTCTCCTTACAAGAAAGGCAGAAACGATCAGTTGGAGACCATAGGACAGGGAAAAACCGAGTTTGGTGCAGAAGTTTTGCGTTGGAGAATTCCTGGCTAAGAAAAACGCGGTGTTTGGAACACGAGATGCCCGATCTGGGTCTTTACTGTTTCCTCTGCTGACTTTCCTTTCCAGCCACGGAACCAGCCCCCAAATTCGGACCAGAAGGGCAGAAGTGCCCTCTGCCCGCCTTCCCCCAGAGTGCCCGGGCGTGGAGGAGCTCGCCGGGGCTTTAGGCTGCCAAGGGCACGGACCGACACCCCCGTCCCAGCCCGGGGGACACCTACAGAACCCCGCTCCCCGCTCGGACACAGCGCCCAGCCGGGCGGCCCCTCACCTGTCGGAAGCAGAAGGGCACGGTGAGCACGCTCACCCCCACGATGCTGTTCACCACGTTCATGATCAGGCCCCGGTTGGAACCCGCCGCCGCCGCCGAAGCCGCCATGGCCCGCGGCGGAGGGTCTCCACGGCGGGGGACCCGGTTTGTGGCCGCTCCCCGCGCCCCACGGCCGGCTCGGAGCCCCCGGAGCGCCTGGTGCCCCCGGTCCCCCTCAGCCGGCCGTGCCCGCCATGGCCCCACCGGGCCCGCCCCGACCCGGCACCGGCCACAGCGGCACTTCCGGCTTCCGCCGCCGCCGCAGGAAGTCACGTGGTCCGCGCGGCGCAGTGGGGGCGCTCTTGCCGCCTTGGAGGCCTGGACTCGCTGGTGCTGGGACGGTAAACGGGGGGTCCCCATGGTTGGAGGCACCCCCGGAGAGCTGAGCGCGCCCAGGGAGGTGCGGGAATGCACAAGGACACAGCGCCCATTCAGATCCATGCGTGGAAAGGCACGAACATGGGTGGGTGCATGCCTTTACATGCATGTGTGTGCGTATACGCGCATGACCACACATCTTGCGGCAGCGCTGGCACCTGAGCGGGGGTCCCCGGCGTGAAGGGGGCCCCTGCAAGGCCCCTCGACAGCAGCCCATCACCCCCGGCACCCCCTCCCGCCTGCACATCTGGGCACGCATCCAGCTGTGCACGCACATCTGCTCCCCACCCCGACCGGAGCCATCTCCAACTCTGCCGCGGACGTACCCCCCACATCCCACAGGATAAGGGAAAAAGAAGGAAAAATGCGGGGGGGGTGGGCTCCGGAAGGGTCCCCCGAGGCCAGGCGTGGCGGCAGCTCGGAGTGGCACACGCCAAGGGCGCGTTCCCGTCGGAACGAAACGAGGCGCTCGTATAATTTGCAGCAATTGCGATGGGAAACCGCAGGAATTCGCTCTACAAAAGGTTTGCAGGGAGGTGAACAGGCGGCCTAATTCCCTCCAGGTGCGGCGCGGGATCGGTAGCTCCGGCTGCGTTTTGCCGGCTCCCGTGCCGCAGCGGTGGCTGGGTCCGTGTGTGTCTTCGGGGTGGGATGCGGGATCCTCTCGGGGATGCCACGCAGCGGCTCTGGGGGAGCCGAGCCGTGGTCAGGAAAAGGCCTCTGGTGGCTTCTCCGTGTCCGAGTGGGAGCCGGGGGCTTGGGAAATGTGCGGAGCCAGCCAGGAGCCCCCGTGACACGGGGTGAGGATGCCGGGGGAGCAGCCCCCGCTCTGCCACCCTCCTGTGCCACAGCCCCGGGGCTCTTCCACGCCCATCCCCAGGGAATGGGGCTTTCTCCAGCTCCTCAGGTGCCGTCAGCTGCTCGGCAGCTCCAAACATCCCAAATTCTGCCTCCAGCCGGAGCCGGGCACCGTCCCAGCAGCTCCAGGGCAGTTTCCCATCACGAACCTGCCGAGAGCAAGGCAGAATTCCCTGGAAAGCCCCAACCACTCCGAACGGCCGGGCACCAGCACGAGGGACCCCCGGCCCTGCTCTGCCGGCAGGGGACACTGGGAGCCGGCAAAGGGCCCTCCCCGCTGGGTTTGGGAGCCAGCGGCAGCGGTCCCACCACGGGATGCACTGGGAATCCCGGGTGGCTCAGAGCCCTTCCCAGTCCTGCCCCATGGCCCAGATTCCTCCCGCTGGATTTGGAGCCACGGAGAACAACCAGCCCCGGAGGATGCCAGAGCCACAATTACTGTAATTAGAAATGGGGGCTCAGGGCTGTCTGATCCCGCAGGGATCCCGCGCTGCTCTGTGGAAGTGAAAATCGCTCGGGATGTCCGGGGGCCGCTGCTGCGTCCGATGCTGCTCCGCAGGGACGTGCACACGTGTGCTGGCACACACGCGCCGTGCCGAGCTGAGCCGGGTTCCCAGCTCCCACGGGTGATGCTGTCCCAGGAAAACAGCTGGGTCTGTCTCTGCTCCCACCCATCCCACCCTTGTTCAGGAATTCGCCTCAGTGGCAGCTTCGTGCCAGGGGGCTCCCAGGAACCTCCCACGGCACAGGGATGAACAGGGACGCTCTCCCCTGGAACCACGGGAGCATCCCTGCCCTCCCTTCGTGGGGAACGCAGCGCAGGGTTCAGGGGGAATGGGAAGGAATGGGAATCCCCTCTCCAGACCTGGGGCAAGCCCACCCACACCCCAGCCCATGTCCCCCCTTCACCTGGGTGGCACCCAGGGCCACCCTGCTCCCAACAGCTGGTTCCGGTGACAGATGCCTGGCAGATCCCAGGAACCACCGGCAGGGATTGAAAAACATAAATTAAAACAAATTGCAGTTTTATATTGCAAATAAGGGCAGTTTGATGGGTTTTATTGCGGAACAACCATTAATGAAGTGCAGTTTCAGGCACCTTAATTGCTCAGGGACCAAAGTTCAGTCCGTATCTCCAGCACGGGCTGGGAGCCGCCGCATGTCCCGCGAGGGCCTGGCAGGTTGGGAATGGGATTGGGAGTGAATTTATGGGCATGATGAGGACGATGGAGGCGAGGGGCCCAACCCATGTGTGGGGGTTAAAGCAGCGTGGGACAAACAGCACAGCCTGTGCTGGGGGGAGGCGAGGGGCCGTGGTGCCCCCATCACAGTGTCACCCCAGTGTCAGCCGTGGGGCTCGACACTGGGTGCTCACCATGGGATGGATTTTGGGATGGGGGTCCCCAAGCCTTTGGGACGCGGGTGCTGCCTCAGGGGCTGGGCAGGAGCGATGCAGATGCAGAGCCAAGACCGTGGAGGGCCCCGGGAAGTCCCCTTCGCCCCCCCAGAACAAAACACGCGTGGGTGTGCAAGGCACAGAGGGGCGTGCGGGTGGACACAGCACCAGCGGGGACACAACCGCGGGGGATCCCCGCACACGCTGGACACGCACCGCGCCCCCGCCCCGCGAGCCCCGGCACCGTCACACCCGCGCGTGGACACGCTCCCCACCTGCACGTACCCACGCCGAGCACAGGCACCGAGCCGTACCGAGCCGTTCCGAGCCACACGGTGCCTTA
>VXBT01007402.1:0-22478 GCA_013400235.1 Oriolus oriolus | reverse complement strand
GGCAGGGAGGTGCTGCACAGGGCCAGGTCGGCCTCGTGCCCTGCCCAGGGACCCCTCACAGCCCCACAGGTCCCGGCCCCGCTGAGGTTTCGGGGGGTGTCGGCTGTCTCTGCCTCGCCGCCCCGCAGCTGCCGGCACACCACGCTGGCCCCTGCACGTCCCACTGCTCATCCAGGACTCTGCCCCACATCTGGCACTGCAGGATCTCCAGGCACAGGGATACAGAGACGGTGGGGCCTGGGGACAGCAGAGGTGTCACCACCCCAGGGGGCACTGGGGAGCCCCTGGCTGCTGCTGCCAGGGGCACTTGGGCACCAGTGCGGGTGGGCTGGAGTCTTGCCGACACTCTCCTGAGCAAAGGACAGCAGCGGCGTTCCCGTGGGAGCAGGGCAAGGCCCCCAGGGCAGTCACTGGGCACTGCTCTGGCTGGGCTTCAGTCCCATCCCAGTGGAACGAGTCCCTCCACACAGGTCTAGTTCCTCTCCCAAAATGCTATGCCCTTTGGGAATTGGACACGGCAAACCTGCACCTGAGGAGGCCACAGAGAACATGGGTGTCCAGTGTCCCACTGGGAGGCAATGTGAAAAAGAGGGTTCTCCATGTCCCCAGCACCTGGAACCCCACTCTCCCCTTGCACATGGTGCTGCCATTCACCAGCCTGAACCCTGTTTCCTCAAGGACAGGGAAAGGTGAGAGCAGGTGCGTGGGAGCTCGTGCCCCCTCAGCAGCTGTAGGAGAGGCCGCAGTAGTGTCGCAATGGAACCTTGCTTCCACAAGGTTCCATAGCATCACAATGGTCTCCTGGGTTCCGTAAGGGCCCACATTGTCACACTGGCCCCTTGCTTCCACAAACCCTCGGAGCGTCCCAGTGGCCCCTAGGTTCCATGAGCAGGTGGCTGGTTAGTTGGGTTGGGGTTTTTCGGGGGGGCGTTTAGGATGTGCTAAGGGGTTTGAAAGTGCTGTGAGTGCCCGCAGCGCTGGCACGGCCCCGGCAAGGCCAGAGCGGCCCTGGCCGGGCTGAGGGAACCGGGAGCGGCTGGCCGAGGCCGCAGCGGTGGCGCAGGCGCCAAAGAGCCGATGTTCAGGAGGAGCGGCCGTGCTGCCCTGTAGCCGAGTTGGGCACAGCGATGGCCTCGGGGCGCTGTCAAGAGCAGCGATTCCCGGTGCCGCCACAGCGCTTGGCAGGCGGCTTCCCGGAGCATCCCCCTGGGAGTGCCGGGCTGTGGTAAGAGCGCAGGTGCCTCGGCCCTCGGGGGTGGCTTTCGAGGCCTTTGCCGGGCAGGCAGGGGCGCGGAGCAGGGCCGGGTGGGCCCTCGGGGCCTTGCCGGGGGTGGCCCTCGCTGGTCGGGCTGGGGCCGCGGCCGAGCGCCGCCGCCTATGGCGGGAGCCTCCAGGCTGAGCTCTGTGCTCGGTGCAGAGGCCCGGGCGGCCTGGGGAGCGCTCAGCGGCCCGTGGGCCCTGGTGCAGGGGGGTCCGTGTGGCCGGGCCGGCGGCGCCTCAACAGCGCGGCCCGAGGGGAACAGCCCGGCCCGGCCGCGGCCTTGCGAGGCCTGGGGGTGATCGGGGGGCTGGGCTGAGCTGGGATCGGAGGGAAATGGCTGAGGGAGAGTGGTTGAAGCATTTTCACAGATCCAGTGGGAAACTCTTTACAGCACCATGTGCTGTATGGTGTGTTACAGACCGTGTCTAGTGGATGGGGATTCCTTTGAGACACTTGAATTAAGAGTTGATTTAAACCTTTTTGTGGGCCTGTAAAAAGCTGTTGTTGCAGTGCAGCTCCCAGACAGCCCCTCGTGCCCAGCTGGGCCGTGTCTCTGGGGCACAAACACCCGCGGAAGGAGCTGGGCCCTCGGGGCTGCTGGTGCTGCTCACGGAGCCTCCTCGCAAAGGGGATCCAGGGAGGCCCACAGGCAGAAGCACCTCAGCTCCACACTGTGGCTCTCTGGGGCTTGTTCTGGAAAAATGACCTTCTGGGAACTCAGAGTTCACAATAACTATTGGAAGGGATTAACTAACGCAGCAGTGTAAGGCTGCTTGGCTCCAATTAAGAGGATTTGTTTAAGATTTTCCAAAGTCTGTGTTGTGACTCTGTGATCTGTGGAGAGCGTCTTTGTGCGTTAGTGCAGGTCTGCCCATCACAGATGTGAGAAACGAAGCCCACTCTTCTTTTGGGGGTTTTATAAATTTAATAAGGGGCAATAGGGGACAAAGGTCACTTAAAGCAAACAGACAGTGCTGGGTGCATGGTTCATAGCCAGAGGTACACACACTTATGCAAATTTCCTGTTTATATGCTTTAACATTATGCATATTAATAAACCACAGTGCGCATGCATATTTTTATGAGAACTAATTTACATTTCTTTAGAAGGAATTAACATAGTTCCTCCCCGATCCACCTTTTTAGAGCATGTGTAATGTAATAGTGGGGGTCTTAGGGAGTCTTCTTCGATATGAAGGTTCAAGGTCTACTTCGCATCTGAACTTTTAAACTTTGTCTTTAGAGCATGCGCCGTTATGGTGTTCCTAGGTCTTTCTGGATCCAACCGGTTTAAATTCTTTATTTTGTGGCTAATTGGCTTTATATTTGCCAACTTCTCATTAGTACATCCTGCTGCTTCCCAATATACGATGCACACATATATATATATAATATATATACTTGTCTATTTTTGAGATTATTCACCTGGCAAGTTTCCGTTTATTTAAGCATGAAGTGATTAGTTAACCATATACTAGCAATTACATTGTATAGAAAGTTATGATTCAGGTTATACTGGTATCTTATAACTCAAGCATCTTGTAACTTTGACCCCAGTTATAATGTTAACTAGTTAATATCTGCATAGCAAAGTTATTCTTAACATATTTGCACATAATATTTCCTAACATATTCTGATGCGTAATATTTCTTACATTTCACTACCTGTGAAAGCCAATGCTATAATAGCTGTTTATCACACAGATGATCATTGCCACTGGGTGTCATAAAACCTCCTCTGATAAAACCAACTCCATGGCAAAATAATGCCATTTCCAAAGAGCAAGAATTCTTCCTCTCTCTGTCCTGCATGTTTAAGGAGCTCAGACTTTTGCAAAACGGTTTCTTTCTACTTACTCCTTGAACAATGAGCAAAGGAGCACCAACAATTTTGCCAGTTCTTTCTTAGTTTTCCAAACTCTTTTCTGAGAGCCTGGGAAAATGGCATCTGGCAGCTGAGAATCTCTGGGATTGAGACTCTTGTCTGTGATAAAAGATCATAGGTATTAAGTGGCTCAGTACCTTTGAGGCCCTGGACTTTTCATTCAGTCTTTGGCCTGGGGTTGGATTTTCCCTTTCTTTCGATCTTTTTATTTTAAAATTCCCCTTGAATCAGAAAATGCCATGACCTGAATGCGGTTTCTGTAAGGGCGAGTGCGGCTCTTCCCGTGCAAAGCAGAGGCAGCGGCAAAAGGCAGCTCAGCCTCAGCAGGGACCGCGACCGTGAGCTGGGGCTGCCGGTGGAGTATCGGCTGCTCGGGTGGTCTCTGGGGAAAGCAGGGCTGTCCTTCGCTCCCTGCTGACGGCTCTGGCTGCTCTGGGAATCTGTGCGCCCGCGCAGCCCCAGCGGTGCCAGATGTGCCCCCGGCACAGGCGCTGCCGTGGGAGGGCGAGACGTGGGGCTGAGCCTTGAGCTCTGAGCCCGAGAGGGGCCCTGGAGAAGGCAGGGGCAGCTCTGCTCCTCCCTGGAGGGTTTGTGCCCTGCTCGGAACCAGTTCCCATCCAGTGGGGGAAAATACCGCCCTTGGGCCACGAAGGAGGACAAAGGGCTTCTCACCCTTAACGCCGGCTCAGCAGCTGGGCTCCGTTCTGCTTTGTCCTGTTCCCCTCCTGTTGTGTTTGTGCCCTCTTAGCTGCCGCAGCCTCCGGGGACCGGCTGCCGCTTTTCCCCTTGCGAGGGTCCCGGTGAGTGTAGGGAAGGCGAGGGAGGCTCAGTTCTGCCCAGCTGAGGATGGGGGATCCCTGTGTCAGAGCTGCTTGGGCCGTAGTCAAGCCAGCAGGATGTGACAGAGCTTGGATACAGGATATGCTCAGAGCAGAAGACTGGTGTTGCTTACGATGTTAAAGTAAATACAGTGTAGTAAAATTTATCACAAGTGAATAAAATTTAAATTGAAATTCATACAACTCACATTTTATACCATAAAGTACAATTTAATACAACTGACATTTAAACAAATACAGCTTAAAAGTTTACAACATTAAATACAATTTAAATTAAAATTCATACAACTTAAAATTAATACAAGTAAATCCAATTTAATGCAATGTAAACCTTATTTCATACAACTTCCAGTTAATGCAAGTAAATACTATTTAACATCACTTAAATTTAAACTGATACAACTTATTTTTATGCAATTAAATAAAATTTAGTACAATTAAAATTCATACAACCTAAAGTTAATGCAAGTAAATACTGTTTGATACCATTTAAACTAATATAACTTAAATTTATACAGCTAAATACAGTTTAATACAAGTTTAAATTCATACAACTTTAATACAAGTAACTAAAAATAAATGCAATCTGAATTTAAATTCATACAACTTAAGTTAATGCAAGTAAATACTGTTTAATACCACTTAAATTTAAACTAATACAACTTAAATTTATATAGTTAAATACAGTTTAATACAATATAAGTTTAAATTCATACAACTTAAAATCAATAAAGTAAATACAAATGAATGCCATCTGAATTTATATTCATACAACTTAAAGTTAATGCAAGTAAATACTACTTAATCTCACTTAAATTTAAACTAACACAAGTTAAAGGTATACAGTTAAATACAACTGAATACAATTTAAATTTAAATTAATACAACTTCAAGTTAATACAATTTAAAATAGAATTAATGTCTATCAAATTGATATGAATAGCTACAAAATACCTACAAAATCAACTTTTTGCAAAAACTATGCGTCTTTTTTTTGGCCCTGTGGCCAAGCTTCGTGGGTTGGGAATGAACATGTTTGTATTTTCCAGTCTCAAATATTCCTGTCCCCTTGGAGTCCAGTTCATGTTTTCCCTTCCAGATATTTGCACGCGCGGGGTCCTTAAGTAATGCTCTTCTCCTTCCCTCAAGTACTCTTCGATAAGCGCCACCTGCAATTAGAAAGAAGTGGTGTCACAAGCAAGTCCATTCACCTCTATAAAAACTTTAAAAGCTTCTGCAATTAGTTTATTTCAAAACTAATAGTCATTAGAAACAAAAATACATGAAGGCTCCTCTTGGGCAACTGGCTGCAGCAGTGGTACCTGACTTTGTCATTATTTTTGTTTTCTACATTTCTATTTGGATTCAATTACTTCATAGTGGAATAGACTCCCTTCACACAGAGCTCTACTCAAGATGCAGACCCTGCATCATGGGACCATCTAAAGAATCAATCTGCCCATTGCATTTTCAGCTGAAATAATTTTTAAAAAATCCTTCTCTGCCATGCTGACAGTCATTCAGTGGAGTGTGGCTTCTTCAGGCACAGCACGGAAGAACAGACTGGGAATTAATCCAAGCATGGCTTCCTCTTGTATTGATCCATGTCCTGAGTTGTCCCTAAAGTGCTCCTCAGCCCTGGTGTTGGATTGGAGCTGTGCCACACACTCTGGCTGTGGGTTGGGTCGGTGAGGGGAGTGTGCTTTTGAGAGAGGCAAGCAGGAAAGTTTATGCTGCCCGGGGGTGCTGAGGGCACAAGGAGCCTGGAAGAGAAGCTCCGCCTCCTCCTCATGCCCACAGGGCTGGCAAAGGGGACCTGTTCAGGGGATGGGCTGCATGGAGCACCATGCATGATGCCATGGAAAAGAGTTTTCTGCTGTGCTGGTGAAGCTTGATGGGCACTTGTGCCTGGGCTTTGGCTCCTTTGCTGCCAAGAGATCCATGGCCACAGGTGCACAGGGAGCTTGGGGCTCTCCAAAGAGCCTTGTGGGTTGGCTTTGCTCTGATGTGCTTGGCATAAAAACATGCAGAGGATTAGAGGGAGGGTTCTTGGTGCCAGCCTCATTTTGAAGAAGTCGAAATAAAAGCCTAGGAGATCATGGACTAGCCAAAAGCATATGGGAGGTCTGGGGAAGACTGATCCTGTAGTGCTAAGGTCCAGTGCCGGGCTTGGCACTATCAACCACAACCACTGAGCCCCCAGGACTCTCCAGCCAGCGACCAAATTAAAATGTCTGTACAATTTTCCTCTGTGGTTAAAAATGCCTGTTCTATTTTGAGGGTAGTGCTGGTGTCTGGCTGAGCACAAAGGGCAGAAGGAGGGAGGAAAATAGGTCCCAGGTGATGGGTGGGGTGTGAAGTGAGGGCAAAAGGGACACCAGAACAGCAGCAGGATTTACAGCAACTCCTTTACGACCATCCAGCAGTGTCCCCTGCTGAGGATGCCACCAAGAAGCAGCGGAGGAATGATGTTCCTACCTGGAACCGTGGTTTGGCATGGTCTGCCTGTGCTTTTCGTATTTATAGAATAGGTGTTGGCTCCAGCCCCCCAAATAAGAACTAATCTGGCACATCAGTTGCTGACATCATTGCACTGTGCCTGGTGCAGCTGATCAGCTTTTTGCACAGCAGGGATGCAGTCAGACCCTCGCTGACTCCCAGACCTGAGCAGGGACAGAGGTCAAGGCACGGGCTCAGCTTTCATCTGGCACCTCCTCTCTTTTCTGCCTTTTGAACAGACCAGACTCAGGGACATTTCCTGCCCAAGGAACAATCTGCTCTCCTGCCATTTGCTGCAGGCAAATCTGTTACCTTCTGTATTTTAGTCCACACACGCTCTCCAGGTCTTCCTGCGAGGATGTCCACGGCATCTGCCATCAGTGACTGCAGCTGTGGCACCGAGATACAGTCAGTGTGGAATTCAGAGAGAAATAATTTCTCTGAATACACAAATTATATCCTAATTAAAATCATTTGCATGCACTCTGATGGTTTTGTGACTCATCTTTCACACGGTGAGCACAGCCAACTCATCTTTGCTTCAGCCCTTGCACTGCTTTCTTGTGGATCTAAAATACTGTAGTACTGCCTCCCCACAGTCCCCTTCCAGGGCAGTCCTGGCATTGCCTCACCCTGCACCCTTCCCAATCCTTGGAAAATGGTTCAGATACTCTTAATTCAGAGACAGAGAGACAAGGGTTGGATCCAGGGTGTCCTACCCTTAGCATCAGTGTTTAGGAACAAACTGGGGAAAACTGGTACTTGAGGCCTGTGCTATTGTTGTTGAGTTAGTTAAAGTGAATCCAAACATAAGTTTTTGGAGTCTCTTCCCAAGCATTTTACTCATGACAAAGAATTAAGATCTACTGGCACTATGTCTGTAGATATCAACATTCCCAGGTGTGCTCCGACGCAGTCGGAGGCACAAGGCTTACCCAAAGGCGTCCCTTCAGGGGAGGAAGAGAGACACCATCTGTCCACTGATGCAGAGCAAGAAGGAGATGTTTCCCCCTCCTCTTTCTTCCCCAACCCCCTTGGATACCATCACTTTTGGCCTCGTTGGCTCCAGCCAGCATCCCACTGCTGGCCCTTGCTGGAGCTGGGTTGGGTCAGCCAAGGGCCCAGTCCATGTTTCTCAGAACAGCCCCAGGGGTTCTTCACTGACTTGGGGCACCTCTGCAGCAAGTCTGACAAGTTACCACGAGCAGGCAGACAGGTTTGTTCTGAGACAGGGAGCATGTGGTAGATGGACCCAGCACAGAAAATCAGTTTTCCCTCCTTTTCCCCTCTCCTTCTCAGCTGTACATAGATTCAGGCTGTTTTGCTGCAGGTGCCTTTTGAGGTCAGAGGTGTCAAGGGAGCATGATCTGAATCACTGCAATCATTTTTCCAGACTGATTTGGGGAGGTTTTGGGGGCAGAGAAGGAATTTTCAAGAGATACTGACAGGTGAGTCCTGGTGGTTCTGTCAGTCACCCTTGCAGGTGATCAGCACCTCCTCTGTCAAAGCACTGAAAGAGGATTTGAGAACTCTTTCAGGTCCCCACATTGGACAAAGGACTTCCAGAGCACAAGGTACAGAAGTACAGAACTCTGCCCTGGCCCTTCCTGCTCGGTCTCCCAGCTTGCAGAGGCCAAAAGAAGTGCTGGAAATCAAAACCTACCAGCTTGTCATCCTCCTGAGAGACTTTCTGCAGGTAGGGAACAGTTGCCAGCTCAGCCATCGCCTGGGTCATCACCTGGGCCTGCTCCTCCCCTCTCTGCAGGTGGCTGAGCAGGCTGGCGTGGTGGAACTGCTCAATGGCCCGTGCACATGGGCCACGCTCATCCTGTTTGCCCGGGAGAAGAGAGGAGGTGAGAGGAGAGGCACAGGGAACATCCTGATCCTTGGAGTCCTGTGCCTCAAGGCTTCTCATCTGTGTTTGTGCTGGTCCTGCTCTCAGCAGTGTGCCACCAGCACCTTTCAGGCCACGCTGCCGGGACAGGCTTTAGAGAGGGAACAAAAAGACTTTCTTGCTACAACCTCTCTAGTAGGACTAGGAAAATAAAGATGTTGTCATGATAGATGGGAAGGGGAGACAGCAGATAACGAACACGAATGCAGTTTCCTCTTTTGGAAAGGGCTTCTTCATCACCCCCTCCATTGAACATCACCTGACTTTCCTGGATGGCTTTTCCAGTCTCAGGAAAGAGGCAGAGGAAAGGGTGCAGGGTGTCAGCTCATGGTTTGGGTGCTGACAGGCCAATCCATGGTTTCAAAGACAGACCCTGGAGGAACTAAAACATACAGAGGTGGTCTCTGACCTCCAGGCAGCCAGGAACACGTCAGGCTTGAAGCATGTTCAAGCTTTCCTTTCACATCTTAGCCGGAGCGGTGTGTGTATAAATGACGTGAACTCCAGGCTGTGTGGCTGCAAAACCAAGGGGGCAGAATTGACTTCTCTTAAGTGTTGCCATGGTTTAATGAACTTGGCTTTAGCACTGAGATGGTTTGGTCAGCCTGAGCAGAACAAGAAGTTGGATTGCACGTTTGCATCCACAAATGAGGAAGAGGGCAGCAGAAAGAAATGTTTGTTCTGTAAAATCCCAAATATATTATTATATTATAAATAAACTATTTTTTTCCTCTCCAAGTAAGTTGTAATGCTTGAGTCTGTAGCTGAAGTTTGGCCATTTTTAATTTAGCTTATGTGTGATGGAAATAAGATGGAATCATGTTTATAGCTTGGAGACAATTGTGGAATACATTAAAGGAAACAAAAGTCGCCCAATCTCTGTCAGTGCCATAAAGAGATGTCAGTCCCCAGCAGCAGAGCAGCTCTGGCTTTGTGCCCATCTCTATTTCCAGGTAGAAGTGGCACTGCCATCTGCTCCTTGAGTCAGAGGTTTGGTCTTGCTGGGATCACTGAATGCTCTGTAAACTGAAGGGGAAGGGAATGTGTTTCCCCTGACAGTGGATGTGGACCTGGCAGCTGTTTGTTCCAACTCAGTGACTCTCTTCTTTCTTGGGGCTTTCCTCCTCTCCATGGCAGCTCCCCACACTGATCCCTGGAACTGGTTATGAACCCGTAGGCCCATGTTTTAGCCCAGTTCCCTGTCCTTCCTGCTGTGGAGGTGGCACCAGGGTAGCCCTTGCCTAAACCCCGGGGCTGCTGTGCCAACCTCCTTGAAAAAAAGTCAGTTGGCTATTGCCTTCAGGTGCTGGGGTTTTATCCTGGGTTTTCTGGGAGTGCACTTGTGTTTCAGCAAGAATATTTAAATATCATGGGGAGGTGTAAAGCTGATAGAAAATACTGGTGCATGGGAGCAGTGTAAATGCCTACAGTGGGGACTGGCTCAGGCAGTCCTAAGGCAGCATTCTGTTCTCATCTCTGACAGGATGAATTCATTTTCCCTTTGCCCTGGAAACCAGACCTCACTGCTTATCTCCGCTGGAACTGTGTGGTCCTGTTCCTCCAAATTAATTTACAGAAGAGGGGAGTCATGGGGAGTGCAAAACCTGCCTGATTTCAAAGTTTTTTCTCTTTCTGTTACTCTTTCGAGACTGCAGTAGTTGCAGTAGAGGAATCTCACTTCCAAAAGCAAAGAGAGAAGTGAAGGGTCAAAAAAAAATTTTTAAACTGCAATTTTTCTGGGGCTTTCAGAAGGACCAGGATTTTATTGTGTATCCAGTATCCAACCCACACTCTGTAGTTGTAGCTTCTCAAAGTGCATTGAAGGGAATGCCCCAAACAGGAACAGATCCTCCCCTTCCCCAAAGCTGCCACTTGCATTACTCTGCACATTGGGAACTTGGGATTTTCATCATTCAAAGCCAAGAGCAAAGGGCTTCAGGAAAGCACTGGAAAGAAGCAGCTGTGTTTCCTTGGGGACATCCGCCCTCCATCTACTCCACTTCCCTCAACTCAGTGTGGATGCTTTTGGCCAAGCCCTGCACACCTTTCCCTCTGCTGCGTGCGTGAGTTCCAGCGCTTACTGCTGCTCCAGCAACTGCCCTCTAGAAGGAAAGAAGTCAGAGCTTCCCCAGATCTCTAGCTCATGTTTCTTTTTTCAGGAGAATAATTTAAGAATTGCATGAAAACAGTCTCGTCTATGTGCAAATTTGATTGTTGGCCTTTGTGCTAATTGTCAGCCAGGATGCTAAAAGCTGTGTCCATTATGGCAGAAAGGATGGAGCAGAGGTGACTACCGTCACCTGGTAGTTACAGTTATTATGGTTGTAACAGATGGGAAGATTATTTCACATCCTTCACTCCACAGGGATCCGGATCTCAATCACTAGAAATGCTTCAAGTAGCAGTGATTAACTCCTGATGGAGATATGGGTGGGAGGTGCAGTCTACTATGGGTATGAAATGGAGTGAGTAACTGTGTTGGTGGTTATGTGAAGTAGGGATATAATATACCAGGCCATAAAGATTGGAGAAAATTGCATGCAGAAGGATTTTCAAGAAACTGTGGTCACTGTTAAGTCCTTTTTGAAAGTGTCTAAACCCACTGGAGCTCTGTTCCTAATGCAATTCACAGTGCATTTCTGGATACTGGAGGAGCATGTGCAGCAGGAATTACCCCCCAAAAGCACATATCCTTCCCACACACCACATACCAGAAAGGGAATGGGATACTCACCTTTATTTTGGTGCTTCCTATAAAAGCCATGGCTGCCATGATCCTTTTCCCAGTGTTCTGCCAAAACGTTTCTGCTTCTTCCTCCATGCTGGGACTGAAAGTTGTTTTCTGGCCTAGGAAGCAAAATTACAGAACCACAGAGGCTGTTTATTCATCTCCCTTTTCTTTAGGGGATCTGGAAGGATGCTGGGTGAACTGGAGGAGGAGTGAAGGGGATGGGAAGAGCTGCGTGGGCCGTCAGGGCGGCTGGCATGGAGAAATGGGTCCTGAGACACCCCTCGCCCCCTCATATAGTAAGGATTGTGGGGGTCACCCCTGAGCCACGCCAGTTCTTAAGCAAGTTGGCCTACCTGGAAAGACTGGCAGTTTTCGAGTTACAGATGTTTCCACGGTTTTTCCAATCTCTTTGTTTCTGAAGCCCAGGGTCAGTAAGTACTGCTGGTCAGGATGAGATTCAGCCCTCTCTGGCAACAGGTGAATTCCATGAGGATCTGCATAGGGAAAGGAAAATAATTTCCACTGTCATATTTCTTTTTGGCTGTAAGAGAAGTTACTTTTTTGGAGAAAAAGAAGGGAAGTCTAAGAAGAGGTGAAATGGTCTCCAGAAACTTTGCCAAAACACAGATGACAAAACCAACACATCCAGCTCTCACTGGGCTTTGAATCTTAGGGCTCTGCAGCCTTTTGCATCAACAGCTTAAACTTTCCTGGTGCCTGAGATAAAGCATATTCTGCCCAATTCCCCACAGCAGTGTGGAAGTGTCTGGAGCCTAAGCAGCTCAAACTCCAACTCTCTCCAACTCTTTTGAATTCAGCCACACAAACACAGTCCACAGTGCTTAAGGGCAGCTGAAACCTGCTCTTACCAGTAAATATGTGCTGCACGTAATCAGGGTGCTTCTCAGCAAAGGTTTTGTTGGCCTCCTTTATTTTGTCAGTCTTGTCCTCTTTCTCAAAAGGTGTGTAAAGAACAGAAAAAGAGACTTCTCCACTAAGGGCTTCTTGAGTCATAGCCTAAAAAAGGGCAAAGAACTGATACATTTCATGTTGGGGAGTGGCTAGTTAAAAAAACCCAAACAAAACAACCAGCTGGTTTGGATGGAGACTCCATGAGCCTCCATCTTCAAGGAGGAGACAGGGACTAGAGAAACTGTCTTTCAGATGGAGAGAAAAAGTGATTCCATGCTCTCTGAAAGTCACATCAGGAAGACTTACAAGAAAATGTCTTAAGCAACCATATCCAGAATTGTTGTGTCAGGGAAGCTTTAGGCTGGATATTAGGAATACATTCTTCCCCCAAAGGGTGGTCAGGCACTGGAATGGGCTCCCTGGGGAAGTGGTCACAGGACCAAGCCTGACAGAGCTGCAGGAGCAGTTGGACAATACTCTCAGGCACAGGGTGTGACTCTTGTGAATGGCCCTGTGCAGGGCCAGGAGTTGGTCTCGATGATCCTTGGGGGTCCCTCCCAGCTCGGCATACCCTGTGATTCCTCCCCAGGCTGTCAGTTCTTACCTGCCAGTACAGCTGGATGAGGTCACTGGTCTCCAGCCCAGCGCCTTCAGCCAAGACGTACAGACACTGCGCGACCATGGCGCTCCTGAGGACAAAAGCAGCAGAGGAGTGTGCAGGCAGAGAAGGGGGTCTGTGGCCAGACTGAAAGGAGGTCCTATTCAGAGTGTTGTGTGAGGTTTATACCAAAGGTTACACAGAACTCCCAGTCCTTGTCCAGCTTTTAGAAAAGCATCAGCAAACACATTTTTAGCTCGCTAAACTCTCTGCCAGCAAATAGCCCCGGATGTCATTTAGGGCTGTAATTGGGATTATTCATGTTAATATGAACTGGGAAGACTGGATCTCTGCTGCCCCTGAGACCACATACACAAAGCCAGTGCAAAGCTCCTATGGATTTTGGAAAAGCCTGGCTCTTAGAGGATGTGTCACTGCCGAGAGCTGCAAGGAAAGGGATGCAGAGGAGCCCTGTGGAAGCCCGAGCAGCAGAAGTACCTTGCAGCCTCCGAGTATCTGCGCAGGCACCGAAAGCAAGCAGCTTGGCGCAGGTGACTGCGGAAGTGAGAGGGGTTCTGAATGATGCTCCTTGGAGACAGAAGAGGGATGGACAAGGTTAGACTGAGATTGGTTACGTCATTAAAGCTTCTATGAATCAAACGGTGACTGAGGCAGGCACTGTATGCACTTCTGCGCTACAACTCAATGCTACATCTCCAATGTCAGGTGAACTCTCTCTCTCTGTCTCCCTTTCCCTCTCTCTCCAGCTCTGATGGATGAAGAAGATGTTACTAAAAATATTACTTAAAGGTTAATTTCATTGTGGTTTTATCCTAAATGCAATTTCATTAGGGGTTTGTGTATTGTTCTAGAAGAAGTGTTCTAGGGGTAATATTCTCTCTTGCCTTTGGCATGTAGGTAACATAAGCAAAACTGCTACAGCACAAGTTCTTGTTAACCCCTAGCTCCCCAAGCAGGAGCAGCAGATGTCTGGCCCATCTCCCGGGAAACACTGTGCATCTGGAATGTTTCGGAAGGTGAACCTGAGGTATTTTGAAATACTCTTTGTACAAGGCATAGGTGCAACGTGGGTGAACCTTGGCCTGTGTGTTAGACCCTTCACTTCAACAGATGCGGTTAGTCCAGTCTAAACACCAGTGCCACGTGTAAGGTGTGTTTTCTTGTTTCTTCTTTTCTCCCTACTAGACTGGTTCTTCCTGCACAGCATTTATTCCTAGTCTTTGTTTCATTTTGGATTTCAGTCTTAGCAGTGAATCTAATCCGTATTTTCTCTTACCTGTGTGAATGATACAGAGCAAGGCCAGGCTGCCCGAGTTTTAAGTAGCAGATGACAAGCTTTGACTCAATCCAACTGGCAAGCCTGGAAATACCATCTCGAGAGGACTTAAAGGGATCCTCTGTAGCAAAGCCTTTACTGCAAAGCTGCACATGAAACAAAACCATGATTTCCAAATATTAGAATACACCATTTGCTAGGTGGAAATGCTTTTTGTGACTGATCAGTGGAGAAAACTGAAGTCTGATAGACTCTGGCTTTAACTAAAGTCAGCATTACAAAAATCAGTACAGAGGACAGAAGGGTCTTTAAGGGATGTTTTGGTTTTTGCTTCTGGGGAAAGCTGGATTAAGAGACTGCTGAGAAGCCCCAGCCCTACAATTCTGTGATGTCCCAGCCACTCTGTCGGCAATCCCAGCAATTAATTCCTTCACCCCTTTTCCTGGTATGTCCATTCACTAGCCTTTCCTCTTAGGAGGAGACAAGTCCTCCTTTCTTCTTAAGTGACCTGTAGTGCTGTCCCTACCACAGCTCATTTCAGAATATAGGGGGCAAAAAAGCACGTAAAAAGGATGGCACTTTATCATTTTACTCACTGACTGCTGTAATATTTATCGCTTAACAAAATTACTTCAGTATTGTAGAGAAAAAAAATTAGGAATAGGATATTTGCTTGTGAACTGGAAAGCCCTAATATTTGACAAATGCTTTTGAATGAAGTTTGGCAGAACAGTGCTAAAAAAAGTGCAGTTGATTCCTTTCTCAGGGTTTCAAGTGCCTGGCTGAAGGGATTGGAGTCAGAGTGGATAGAAGATATTACCTAGGTCAGAGTGAAAACTCCCCAGTTATTGAGAGGGCATTTGTTGCTGATAGAGCTGGGATTAAAGAGGAGAGCATTTTTTTCACTCTACAGGACTTCAATTTCTTCCACACATGAATACAGTTAAGATCTTGGAGAAAAATACAAAATTACCTGAGATTCTTTGGTTCAGTCCAACACTTCCCCCCTTCTGTGGCTTATTTATAACTCCTAATTTTCAGATTTCAGGTGAAATTGCATCTCAGGATTTCTCTTCAACCCTAGGCATTCCAGGTTGGTGCTCCTGGTTCCCTTTGCTATTACTGCCCCAGGGAGTGCCGGGACAGCCCTGCCGTGGCTTTGCTGGGGGGGGGTCACACCGCTTTAGCCCCGTACCTCCAGTGCCGTGGAGAACCTGGCCGCGGCTGCTGCGAAATCCTGCTGCCCGTACCGAGCGCTGCCGTCGCGCAGGGCCGCCTGGAGGCCCGCGGCTTGGGCAGGGGGCTGAGCCGCCGCCGCCGCTGCCGCTGCTGCTGCTGCTGCTGCTGCTGCTGGCGCTGCGGGCGCCATCGGCTCACCAGGCTCGAACTCAGCGTCCGCCTCATCAGCGCAGATCAACTCCGCCTCTATTTCCCTGAGTCTGGAGAGAGGAATGTGAAGCAGAGGGCTCGGGAATGTCCCTCTGCCGCTCTCTGCTGGTGTTTCTGCATTTGTCCCGGACAGATTTCCATGGCTTTGTGGTTTCTGTTTATGGTTCGCTCTGTCTGCGCCACTCTGCGGTCGTTCTTTGTGTTCTTTTGCCTCCTGCCACGCCTGCAAGAGAAGGAGCAGGAGGTGAGGGGAGAATCGTGGGATTTAAAGTCGTTTCAGAGAACCTCAGAACGGTTTGGGTTGGAAGGGACCTCAAGGATCATCTCATTCCAACCCCCTGCCATGGGCAGGGTCACCTTCCACTATCCCAGGTTGCTCCATGCCCTGACCAACCTGGCCTTGGACACTTCCAGAGGTGGGGCAGCCACAGCTCCTCTGGGCATCCTGTGCCAGGGCCTCCCCACCTTCAAAGCCAAGAGTTTCTTCCTAATATCCAATCTAAATCTCTTTCAGCTTAAAGCCATTCCCCTCTGTGCTTGTCACAGCTTGCCTTTGCAAAATGTCCCAGGCGAGCTTTGTTTTGTTTCCAGAAGTGATTTCTGAAAATGCTTTACTGTGGATTTTAGCACCAAATAAGGTGACATGAATATGTTGAAATTAGTTGCCTTCCATTCTTTTAACTTTACTGGATGCATTGGGATAAATAGATTTGGAACATATTATTAAATTAAATTAAATTGAATGAAGAAAAGAAAACAGAATGAAATAAAATGCAAGTATCTGGGAAAAAAATGTCTCTTCATAGTCCTGAGTGGAGATCTATTGTTCCTTCTCTGCCTTATCCTGCTAAAAGGAGGGCAGGTATTCTGTCCTATTCCTAGGTACCGTCTGAGATGCCTCTTCTGATCCCAACAAGATGGGTGTTCAATCATGGAGAACCGATTTCAAAATCTACTTAAATGTATGAAATCTATTTCTACACTGAGCACGCTGCATATGTTTAGGTCATGTATTACTGTGACTGCAATACAATCAAACAGTGCCATCTGAGATCAGATTCCTGTCATAGTTGTACATCTTCACTGTCAAAGATGTTGTTAAACTGACCGAGCAGAGGAAGGAAGTCTCTTTTGAGGTACAGTGGGGATCCAGAAGTCAGGCACAGAGAAATTAACCCCACTCAGGGACAGACAGGAGAGCCATGGTGAAGCAGCTTCCCCCTTGCAGGGTTCCTGCAGTTCCCTTCCCTTAAGTCCCATTTCAAAGCAGTCCTGAGCCAGCTCAGCAGAGTTGTACTCACCTCAGGGGCTCTTGAGGAAGGTCCCTGTTGAGGAGACATGTGGGAAGGGAACTGCTGGCTCAGTCCAACTTCCTGGGCCACCTGGAAGAATACAGGGATGAGCACACCTAGGTTTGCATGGCTGTCCCTAAGGCAGTTGGTCCTAAATGTTTTCCCAGCCTTCCTCAGCTCAAGAATTCCAGCTCAGCTCTTCTTCCCCTCCTTAGGAATCCTTTCAGCCCTGGAGTTTGAAAATTGAACAAACAACCTGCAGGAAAGTGTCTTACTCGATTAGAACACCAGAAGGGAAGTTGTTCAGAGCCCCATCCAGCCTGGCCTTGAATACTTCCAGGGCAACCTCTGTTTGCTATGGGCAACCTGTGCCAGGGCCTCTCCATCTTCCTCACCATTCCTCCTTCAGGGGGGAATTTCTTCCCAATATCCAATCGAACCCTGCCCTTTGTCAGCTGGAAGCCATTCTCCCCTGTGCTCTCCCTGCAAGTCCTGGTCCAAAGTTCCTCCCCAGCTCTTCCTGAGTCCCTTCAGGTGCTGGAAGGAGCTCTAAGGTCTCTCCCAAACCTTCTTGAGGCAGAGTGGTCCCAGCTCTCCCAGCCTTTCCCATAGCAGAAGTGCTCCAGCTCCTTGAGCACCTTCTGATCCTTCCTGTGGGCTCCTCTGGGCCACAAGGAATCATATGGGAGGTGACTGGGAGAAACCCATTGCAGCCTCTGGGAAGTTCTGAGGCTGGGCTGTAAACTGGGGTGCTGGGAATGCAATGAAAAGCTGCTCCCTCGTTAGTGCCCGTGGTGATGTGAGGAGATATGGGTGTGCTGTGGGATGGCCAGGAGTCCCTGTTCTCTGCCAGGCCTGTCCCCATGGCCAGCACCAAAGCTGCTGCCAGCACTGGAACAGCCCCCAGGAATGCCCTGTTGTTCCCAAAGGGAACCGTTCCCCGTGGGACAGCCCAGGCCAACTCAGGCCCCCTCTGGGCCTGGCACAGGGAGAGCTGCCCCTTCCCCACTCACCTGCCAGGGCTCCATTGGCCGTTCTGGCAGTTGCCGGGTTCCTGTTCCACATCCAGGGCAGTTGGAGAGCCCCTGCCCCAGCCCAACTGCCCCCTGCCCCGGCACCTGCCCCCCCAGCCCTTCCCTACCGCCCAGGGCCCCCTGGCCTGGCCACCCCAAACACCGATGGGGCACATCAGGCACCGCTCCTGCTCCACAGCTGCTGCTTGGGAACGTGGGAATGGCTCCAGGCCCAGGTCCACTGAGTCAGGAGCTTCCAAATCAATCCGTCCTTCCCCTCCTGGGGTTCATGTGCAGCTGGGCCGGGGCTGACACTGGGCTGTGTTTGTGCTTAAAATGATCCCAAAGACCATTTTCCTGTTGGAGCAGCAGCTATCACTGTGCAGTTGGTGGCTGGTACTGAAAGGGATGTGACCCAGGTCCAAACACATCTCTGTCATTTCAGGCCTGGTTTTCAGAGCTGCTGAACACAACTCTGCTGAAGTTAAACAGAGGTTTTGGTGTCAGTCGCTTTGAAAACCAAACTCAGAACTGGTAACAGCTCTCATCTTGTCTCCGGCTGATGTCCAGAATTAGATTAAAGATTTTTTTAGATTTTCATGTGAAAGGGCATTTCAGTGTGTTCTTCCTGCAAATATTGCAGGGAAGTGACCAGTTTTATTTATGCCTTGCCTTCAAGCCTGGAAGTATCTGACTTTAATGGAAGTAATTTTTAAATGCACCTCAAAGCTTAAATAACTCAAAGCATCTTTCTTCCCAGCAAGAATATAATAGGTCTTTGGTGCAATCTGCCTTAAAAAAATGGAGGATGACCATGAAAAATAACGAAGAAAATATAGATTCATTTGTTTGTTCCTATTCTGAATGTGCAACTGGACAAACCCTCCTGTGGTTTGGTGCAGAAATTCAAGTCATATTTCTTTTGTGCCTCTGAACTTGCAGGATGATTTGATAGTTTTTTTCAGGAGCCTCATGACAATAAGAAAAAATGAGGTTTGTCTTGGTATGGTGGGAGTCCTTTATTATTTATTTATTTTTATTTTTCAAGACTCTTAAATCTTGCACCTTATTAATAGTAGCTACAGTAAAATTAAAATAAATCCTTCATTGCAATGGAGAAGTTATAAATTTCGCAGCTGCTTGCCCTGCCCTGTTCTATGTCACTGCTGCGTGTGAAGCATCTATTTCTGTCGGTCCCTCTTTCACTGGTTTTGGAAATTTGATGGCATTGCTCACATGTTAGAAAGAGAGGGTTCATTCCAATTAAATTTATTGCCTGAGCTCTTCTAGTCCAAGTGCCTGAAGCTTGTTTTCTAATGTCGGTTTTCTCAGCTTCTGTTAATATTTGTGATTTTATAACAAAATGTTCTTGGATGTCATTTTGCAAGATTCTGTAATCAGCTTGCTATTTTGCTCTTGGATTTCTTCGTGCTGGGTCAGAACCGAATGCAGCATTTTGGGAGGGAACCCATCAGCCTGAGCTAGGATTCTCTCAGCAGCAGCTGGTTTTGCACATCTAAACTAAGATAACAGGAAGGATTCAATGAACTGAACATCCTGCGTGTTGCAGACCCCCCAGTGCCCAGTCCGGGGGGAGCTGGTGACAACTCTGCTGTCCCCAGGCCCCGCCGTCTCCGTGTCCCTGTGCCTGGTGGGCAGCGGGAGCTGGTGCGACGGGCACGTGGAGATCCTGCAGTGCCAGACGTGGGGCAGAGTCCTGGATGAGCAGTGGGACGTGCAGGGGCCAGCGTGGTGTGCCGGCAGCTGCGGGGCGGTGAGGCAGAGACAGCCGACACCCTCTGAAACCTCAGCGGGGCCGGGACATGTGGGGCTGTGAGGGGTCCCTGGGCAGGGCACGAGGCCGACCTGGCCCTGTGCAGCACCTCCCTGCCTGAGTGGGCACCGTCTGCAGAGGTCGTGGAGGATGGGGGAGTCATTTGTTGTGCTTTACTGTTTATCATGTTTCACCTCTGGAGTTTGGTGGGGTTTTTGGTTTGTGGTTGTTTGTTTGTTTGTTTAATTTTTTCCTGGTGGGCTTAGTTTGGGGTTTTGGGAGGAGTAGAGGGGAGGGGTTTTTGTTGTTGTTATTTTTAATTAATATCTTTTCAGTTTTATAATTAGCAGAAACCATTCCCTGCCTGTTTGCAGCCAGATCTGGGGTGAAAGGAGATGGAAGTTGGTGCAAAGGAGCTGTAACGTCACTACAGAATTCAGTGGAGAAGTCTCATGTCACAGAAAGTGAGGCAGGTCCCAGGTGGCCACTGAGAGAAAGGGCCGGGGGCTGGAGGGGATGGGCAGAGTTGTCCATCCCATGTTGGGCAGCGACGAGGGACTGTTTTTCCATTGGTCATGATCTCCTTAGGAAACCCTGGATCAAGGTCAGCTGCACAATGCTGTTATCATGTCTTCAGAGGGGTCATTGGAATCTTTCTCATCTCTAATCCTCCAGTGTCTCTAATTAGCTATACGAGTACTGAAGACTTGACAACGGGGGTGGGAAGGTAACGACTCATTAGGCCTGTCTTTGTTTTAATGAGCCCTGCAGTGTATTTGGTGTTCTGAGTCCACCATCCTCAGGTCCTGGGAGGGGATAGCAGCAGTCCCTCAAGAAATCCAAGTCAGGAGAGAAACCCAAAGTGTCTTGGAGCATTCAGAGTTGCCGCTGAAAGCCCTTTCTGATGAACCTCCCCACGGCCTCGTTCGAGCCGCTCGCTGGAGGCTGTGAGTGCAGGCAGGCAGAGGCACTGGGCAGGTGGCTCTGGTGTTGAGCAAAGCCTTGGTTTGATGGAGCAGAAGGGCCAAGGCCTGAATCCTGGTCCCTGGGACGGGAGATCCTGTCCCTCCCAGAGCCCAGGGCTCTCCCTGGAGGCAGCCTGGGCTGTGATGGGCAATGCCCAGGGAAGGACAGCAGTGTAATGGTGCCCAGTGTCCCCAGGGCTGCCAGGACACAGCCCCGGTGCCTGTGTGGGGGAGACTTCAGCATCAAATGATGCCTTAGGTTTCAGCTTTTATATCTAGCCACAGCTAGATAACATGGGATTTATTTGGATTTTAACTCCCTCACGGTGGCCCTGGCACTGCTCAGGCGCTGGGAGGAAAAGCAGAGTCAGAGCTCCGGGAAGGTGCAGTGTGTTTTCCCCCAGAGTGGATCTAGACGATGCTCACCAGCCTGGCCAGGAGGGCTATGCTTTAACTCCCGTCTTCTGCCAAGGAAAGAATGTTTTCAGTTGATGTAAATCAGATTCCAGTAGCCTCATCTCCCAGTGATTCCCTGGGGAACCAATCTACTCTCCCACCCCTCCTGCTCTCAGCTCCTGCCCAGCTGGTGCCAGCTGTGCAGAGGAGAGTTTGTACTGCCAGCAGCAGCGGAGGGACACAAGCACTCACACCCTGGGACTTGGATTGTCCCTTTGGGTGATGCTGGTTGCTGTGATTTATATAATTCCATACATTTGGCTGCTGAAATTTTCAGCCCAGGGGCTTTGGCTGACACAGCAGCACAAAGATTGTTCTCTTGTGTGGTGCCTAGATCTGTGTTTCAGTTTTGCTAGTTTAGACGAATTATACTTACAGCGCTGAAGTCCATGCTGAATTCCTGCTGGAATAACCTCACAGTGCCTCACGGAGTGTAGATACTCCCGTGCAGAGCTGCCTGTTTAACACCAGGTTTGTCAGGAACAGCGAAAGTTCCAAGAACGCTCAGGGGGATCACAAAAACGACAGGTTTCTATTCCATAGAATTTTCTATTTATAATTTTCCTTGTCCCCCAGTCCCCCCAATGTCCCTTGTGGGGCACTTGACCAAGTTCCCTGGAATTCAGCTGATTTCACCCACCCAGAGGTTTTAAAGCATGAAAAGGTGGTGGCCACACACTCTCCTGGCTCATGGTGAGGCAGCACCTGTGCCCAGGTGGGGACATCTCTCCCTGCAGAAAGCTGATTTCATTTCAGTCTCAGGAATGGCCTCTGGAAGTTCTTTTTCCTGAGGAAAGGCAGGCACATACCTGCCTTCAGGGCACCTCAGGTCTCACCCACTTAAGAGCTTTCCATCAGTTCTGCAGTTCTGGCTGGGTCCCTGAACAACTTCAAACTTGATCCAAACAAAATTTTATTCAACTATAAGCTTTTATTTTAAGGCATCTCTGAGGGCTGTTGCTTGGGATTTAATTTCTGTGAGGGAAGATTCCCTTGGCTTTAACGCTGCTGATGGGTAGTGTCCTCAGGCTGGAAGGCAAGGGATTTGGGGTGGGTAAGAGATACCTGGTGGGTGTGTGGGAGCTCTGGCAGATTGGCACTGGGAACTGGTGTCTGAGCCCCTCTCTACATCAGACCAACTTTTCTGTTCTTCAGTCATCATAACTTTAGGAGGGACCCTTCTCCCTTGCTTTGGAGTAGTGGCAGGGGAGAAATTATAAAGCTGCCCTTGAGTTTTAGCTGAGCTTCTCCTAGCTCAGCGTGACATCTCTGTCATGCCCATACTTTGGATGTTATCCAACTAAGCAGGTGGTTTAATTATTGTAAGTTAGCTATATTCTAAAACAACTATATTAGCTATTTCACTACTACATCTAAGTTAGCTGCAAAGAAAAACAAAGGCATTTAGTCATCATTATATCTTTATAACAAAAGATTCTTCTGTAAGAATTGACATTATACACATGGCATCCATTTTGATATTTGTGAAAAGCCAATACTATAATATGTATTTATCATAAGGGCATCCCACAGCCCTGGGCCTGTACTGCCTGTCTCACCCCGGCTCCGCTCTGGCCGCTCAGATGCTTCTGCCGCCGTCTCACGAGACCCTGCCTGCCCGCGTGCACACAGCCTGCCCTGCTTGGGAGACAGGGACAGCATGCAGACAGTGC
>VXBT01007398.1:0-136267 GCA_013400235.1 Oriolus oriolus | reverse complement strand
CCCCAATGATGTAACCACTAAAGCTTTTGTAAGCTTAAGGAATCTGGCCAAGACTCTTCCCAAATATGCCTGTCTCCCTATCAGTTGAATTAACAGAGAGCTAAATCCCTTCACTGCAAGCTACCACTGTTAGTTCCCAGCGAGTACATCATTTACATGTATCACCCTGCTCTTTCTTTTATTGTGCTCTTGTTTTGGTTCACTGTTTCCCTTAATTTGAAATGCCAGTTTCCCTTGCTGTACATTTGGAGGTATTTGGTAGCAGGACAGAAAAGACTTGTTATTGAAGCTGAATTAACCTAACAAAGAGAGAGGGGAAAAAAAATCAGAGCCTCACACAGAGCCATTAAAGTTCAACCACGGTTTCAATACTTAAACAGCATAAGCTTGGTACAAACACAATGTTTCTTTAATTCATGATTCTTTTTCCTCGGCTGTGTATCATACATCTGCGTCAATGGAATGGATATGTTTGATATGTCCAGTTATAATAATGGCAGAAAGTGTGGTATGTATAAAGAAGTATTAAATCAGAGCTAATTCCGGTTTCTTATTTGTAACTATAGATTATTTCTTTTGTTCCTGAAAAAGCTGTTATTATCAGTGCAAGGACACTACTTCAAGTGCAGAGCTCAAATTGTACAGATTCGGCATATACAGTACAGTATTTGTTTCTTCAAAACCCACTGGGATTTCAAGTCACCAAGCATTTATTATGCTGAAACAGTCTTTTAAAATGGATTATTTTGAAAGCTTACAAGGAAGAGCTCCTCCATCTCTATTAGCAAGCTGTGGACTGGTTCCCTTTGTAAGAAGCTGCAGGGGATGGAAATACTTGGCATCACATTGCACTTTGCTCAGGAAAATGTTCAATATCCTAGTACAAAATACAATAAGAGGGCTGTTTACCATGGTGTCTATCACAATATCTGTTCAGAACTGCCAAAAAAACCAAGGGTCTTACAACAGAGATAACAAAATAGCCAGGAAGACAAAAATCTACTCAACACTTGATTTAGAGAATTTCTGTGGGAATCTGTGGCTCATGCTTGCGGATACAATGCTTCTTGTTTAACATAGTTAATGTCCATTGATTATTCCCTCCACCACTGCAGTTACACACATATTGTACACAGAAATGGGACACAAACGCTGTGAATTACCACCTATGGTTTTATTAACTGAAGGATAGATGAGGGGAGAAATATAATAAAGGCTTATGCCAGGGCAAGTGAATGGACTTTTTAACAGCAGCGAGGAAAAATAAGAAGCATTGTCATTGCAAGGTGTTACAGAAACTTAATGTGTTCTAGAAACAGGATGGTGTCAATTTTCATTACAGATCATTTTAGTTCTCTCATAATCAAAAAGCAAAAGGAAGAAAATCTTAATGCATTATAGACAAAGCTCTTTTTAAGGGTGATCTGAGATGCACCTTCTCTAATGCAGCACTGTAAGGAAATGTCAAACAGACCCTCAGATACTCTCATTTATCACCCCTGCCTTAAATTTCTGACTGTAGCAGCAATGTTTTGGAGTGAAATCAAGTGAAAGAAAATTATTTCAGGTTTAAATAAAATTTTAAAAATCCCAACAGCCCTTTTTAGGATTGAATTGAAAGACCTCAAAAACTCTACTTGATTTTTCATATCCTGAACAAATAGATGAGATGAGAACTAATGCTAATCCTTGACAATGGATCTGTGAATATGTATTTTTAATATTTTGATATAGTTTTTTGGGGTTTTTTTGGTTTTTTTTTGTTTTTGGTTTTGTTTCTTTTTTGCCTGGAGGAATTAACAACACCTTTCAGAAGTTCCAGGAGCACCAGCATAATAAAGCAATAACTTTAAGAACATTGAGACAGTTCAGGATTGCACCAATGGAAAAACTCTCTCCAGAGGTAGAGTCTATACCATGTTTTTAGTCTTAGCAAAATACAGTTGAACCAATCACTTTTTAAGAGCTATTTGAATGTGTAAACCTGAGCACATATGTGCATGTGTCTGTGATCTCCCCCTTGAACAGAAGATTTATTCTGTAGTGAGTGCTTGATGTCTCTGGGTCCATCACAGAATTTCTGAAACATTCACTATGCTGGTGTTCACAATGAATCATTTTCTCAAAAAAGTAATGATTGTCTTCCACATTCCCTAATGGTGGGCATTATCAGAACTCAGAGGGAAGAGAAGTTATTCTGAGGACCTCATGTATCTCTGCATCAACAATGGTATGTTAACATGGTGTATCCTGAACGGATGAGTGACCACAACAGACACAGAAGAATAGGTAGAGAGCTGGCATCTGAAAACTCTTTGGTATGGCCAGTGAAGGTCGAAGGCATGAATGTACTGAAATATTTTTTGAGTGAGCCATTAGCAATCTGAGTCAGGATAATAAAAATATTTTTAAATAGCAGTTTCATTTGTCATGAGCAGTTCATTACAGAATCTCTTTTCTCTCTCTGTCTCCATGACCCTACTAACTTGTTATATTTTCAGTTTTCAGTCTAAGGCATTGAAGCCATTGTAACAGCTTTGGATTTTAATACTCTGAGGAAGACTACTACATGGAAGATACAACATTAGAAAAGACAAATTCTTATAAAGGTGCAGTTCTTCCAAAAACAGGACTTTGCAGTGAATGTTTAAGGTACATCACTTTAAATATTTTTAAAGAAAAATACAGCATAAACCATTGAATTATAAGAGGAAAAAGATCATTATCCAGATTTGAACACTGTCTAGCGACAGAAAATCCTTTAATATCCTTTCACTTACATTCTTTCAGAAGATAGGGCAATTTTTAAGAATCAGCTAAACATTTATTTAGTTACAGAAGTGCATGAGAGTTGTGTCTGTCCAAAATACAAAGACGACTTTAAGAGTTGTCTTATTATGTCTTATGACTTATTCCTCTATTCTGTTTGTTTTCAGGGATCATGCAATATGTAGTAGTAAATCTAGAATTATAGATTATAACGAAGCATTAAAACAGAATTTAATTTCTACTAAGAGGACAAAACTTTGACTAATTTTGACTGGTTTGCATAAAATCTTTCACTATGAGGTCAAATTCTGCCTGGGATTAAATGGGCACTAATTCTTTGGCAGGCTGTACTTGTTATGTAAGAAATTAATGTTTGTATAATCAAAAATCCTCATGCAGTTATGTATCAGATTAAAAAAATTATTGCTGCCATATTTAAATAATATTGCTCCATCAATTCAGTCACTGGAAGTTTAAATCACTTACATAGATATAACACTTTAGGCAAGGAGTGGAAAAGCCTATGTCTTGGCCCTGCAAATTTTTGTTCGCCTTCCCCCTTCCTTAATTACTGAAGCAAGGGGCATTCAGGATGTTTGTATTACATCTGCTTTTGCAAGAAAAAAATCTGTTCCATTTGTAGCCCTGTGTAAATTGTGTGAGTTTGCATGCCACTTTCACTTGAGTAATTTTTTACAATTGATTTATTTCTGTCTTTCTTTACTGTGTAGGAGCTCTCAAAAGTTTATTTCCCCTCTCTTCGCATGTCAATACATAACTGGTACAGAAATCTAGATCCATTAGAATTTCATAGGTTTTATAAACTGAAAGGGAAGGATTTACTTCAAGCAAAACTTCAAGCAGTGTCTTGAAACATGAATCATTTAGTCTTGTGTTACACAAGAGCTCAGGTTAGGTAATCATAATAGTTCCTTCTTTCCCTAAAATCAATGTTTCTATACATCAATACAGTCCGGTGCTGTTTTTACAGACGTAGTAACTTTGACATAGATATTTGAAGAATACTAGCAAGGAAAATATATAAAATAAAAATTACAAGGGCTATTGTTCTTAGTGTGCTTTTCAGTTGAATGATTGACACAATAAAAAAAATACTCCTTTTTAAATACCTCTGCAATTGCCTTAGAGTTCAAGCTGGCACTCAGTTTTGCTGATGAGACAAGTCCTGTAATCCCAACAGTTATAAAAACTTTATACAAAGGCACATAATCTTAAATAGCAAAATAACTTACAGCTCTGCTAATTTAATACGATTGTGTTCATCTCTTGTAGCTAGGGACTCACCCCAGTTATCATGCACCAAAAAAAGTCATTATTTGCTTAAATACTATTTGTTGTTTGTGACAAACTGGAACTCCTTATATCAAAATCTCTAAAGCCGGCAGTGGCCTTGTGTTGAAAGTGACCTTTATGGTGAAGGGTGATGCTGAGGTGTAAGTGATAGTTGCAATTCGTATGCATGTGGATCACAAATGAGATCTACAGTAATTCTTCTCCTATTATAGAAAAGTAACGCCTTCATGTGAATTGCAAGATCTCTTTTCCAAGCAAAGGATACTTTCCCTTCACTGTCACAGTGCCCAAGAGGCCTGTATCTCCTTTTCTCCTCTCTTCAACTGGTCTTCAGCACAGTAAAGCTGATGGGTGCAACCTGTTGTAATGAGTCATGCAATACTGATCCTTCAGTTTGTCTTTCAAAGGAAGGAATTCCAGTGTTTGAATGACTGTTCCCCTAGAATTATCACAAGCCATATCATAGTGAGCAATCTGACCAATTGTGAATGCTGGGCATGATGCCACTGCAACAGATGGACATGGATGCTGTGAGACAAAAAAAACATGTAGATGTATCAAATGTGAGAAATGAGAGCAAGACTCCAAAGACAAAAATACAGAAGTGTCAGTCTTGATCTAATACAGCTTTTATTAAAAGATGGTTTACCACTAGCATCTTGGCAGATAAACTAAAAGAAATTATGCTCAAACTGTGCAATAAGGAATGTGGCCTGTTTAACCAGGTAGAAGCATAGCAGTAATCTGCAAAGTAGCCTACCCTCTCTCTTACTATTGCAGTAGCTACTAAGGAGTGTGCTGAAACAAGCATAATAAATTAACAGACCTAAATTCTGTTAGGCTAGTCTGTGTTTCACTTTTACAGTGATACATGCAGAGCCACACACCCCTAAGAGCGGAATAGGAAGTAATGAACAGAGATGTGAAGGTGAATACCATTCTGCATCAGATAACTCCTGGATATCTGCCATTTATTTTTTTTCTGTTTAGGGGAAGGGAGATTTATGAAGGTTATTAGACTTGTGATGAGATTTGCATCTAAGCTCATGGCTTCTCAAGGATTTCCATTTCCAGTCTCTATGCTCTTCTTTTTCTAGCCAGTGCTTTACAGAGTTAAACAGTGCAAACATTTCAAGTTTTACTGCCGCTCAGTTCTAAAGAATGACCAGTGCTTAGCCATGCTTTTCTCCTTATTAGTCTTCACTTAGACATCCCCACAAAATCACTTTACCATTAATGCTGCGTATGCTTGGCAAAGCCTCTCAATATCAGTCTCTCAAAAAACCACTGTCAGACTATCCAATTCAGTTTGGCTTGATTTTTTTAAAGTATTTTCCTTATCAAAATATGAGATAGTTGTACATCTCAGATGTCTGAAGAGACGTAGGAAATTTTTCAATCAGAATGTTCTAGAGCGCAAGATTACCAATTGTCCTGGTTTTGTATTTGCTCCTTTTTGCAGTGTGCCTGCTGTTAGAACCATGGTGACACTCAGCTTGTTTCAGTCTTCACTGACGCCATTCAAATGCCATGCAGGAACAGAGATGCCCTCTCCATAGGTCTTCCTGAAATATGGAGGTCAGAAGGTAAAATGCCCAGATGAGAACTACAAAATATCTATCATAAAAATGGCCCCTGTGAAGTTCATAGGTGTTGTGAAGTTCAGCAGATTAATGAAGCACACTGCACAAAATTCCTATGGCTCCTTTAGAGCATGGTCTAGAGAGGCACTTCTACAGTCGAAGGGTGTGGTAAGGGAAAAGTCATAGTGACTGTGGGTCCTGACACTAATGGAGTGTTGGATGTGGTCTTTTGATTTGTCTTGAAAGGTTTGCATCCTTGCAAACTTCCTCAGTGACTTTGTGGGTCCTATACTTAGAGAATAATTAATATGAAAAACTTTTTTAAATGTTTCTAAATTCTATATATCTGTTAGTGTACATTTATTATTTAAAATTCGTATCCTTTTGAAATTAATTGTCTTAAATCAATGATATTGCATATTCAGAATTAATCTTATTGAAGATAGAAATCTGTTTCAATTTGAACAATTAACAATGTTATGATCAGTTTCTGTTTTAGTTACTGCAGAAATCAATAAAATGTGTGTTTACACTTCTGTCAAATAGTCACACTAAATTAGCTTTCTGCAGACATAATTACCTAACTCAGCCATGGTCACTTGACAAATAGTATGAGAAAATAATGTGAAAAAGCTCAAAATAAAAGATTAAATTCCAAGTAACTTTTTCAAGTCAGAGGTTATTTTCAAATATTTGCTCAAAAACTCCTTGAAATTTTGGCATAGATTTTATTCAATACTTGACATAGTAGCAGAAGAATCAGAAATCATTAATACTTTTAAAACTCTTGTATAATTGCTTAAAATAATTTCTCTGCAATGAAGTGTTAACAAAGGTTAATATCCTGAAAAATGTTTTGCATTCTCAAAAGTACAATAAGTTGTTGCACTTGTTTTCCTTCAGATGTAACTCTGGTGATTTTGCTGTGGAATTTCATTCTTCACATAAAAATATTTCAGATTGATTTTTATCAGTGTTTTTTGTTATTTTTGTTTTTACATAAAGATAATTATTCTATAGGTACATATTGAGATAGATAACCTGATTTCCTTCAGATGTGCATGTGTATGGAACTACTCACACATGGAGTTTAGAGGTTTTTTTCCACAATTAATATAATATAAATAGTAAGTTTGCAGTCTCTTCCTTCACTGTAATCTTTGTTCTCTCAGTGTATTTTCCCCTCTCTCCCCCTCTCCACTACATTTGCCCTTCATGCTACTATCTTTTTAAATTTTACCTCTCCTATTTCACCTGAATTGGACAGGGACACCATGATTTACAAGTTCAAATTTCACTTAAAAAGTGCTTGTGATCAAATGTGTTTAACATCAGGCCAAATCTATCTGCAATTTTTGACAGACAGCCAATTGGAATGGATGTATTTAATACATACAGTAGATTATTCTGATTCATACAAAATTTCAGAAAATAATTTCAAAAATGTGAAACCATAGATAACTCTACGGTTTCTAAAAGAATTGCATTTGTGTTGCACTGTAATTCCCATACACATTTCCTGCTAGTGAAAATCCAAGCTAATCAGAAGATAATATTTCATGAGGGACAATATTCAAACATGATTCTTACCCAGGCAAGGTTCCCGCAATTGAATTAATTATGGGACTATCAAATAATTTTATATAGGATCTGTCATTTGTAAGCTGTTTAAAGTATAGTTAAAGCTAGCATTGTGGCAAGAGACTATATATTGTAGGTCTCTACATCTTTAATGAGCAAGGATTTATATTTTCTTAAAAAGAAATTCAAAAGGGGGCAGTGTGCTTTAATTAAATAAAACACAATGGAGATTTTTTTTCATGGTCTCAGCAGTAAAACACACAGTGATAAAGCCATGTGTGCGTGTCTTGTTTCCCCCTCCAGATTCCAGTGCTAGCAAAAGATTTTGCCCTTGATCATGCGGTTTTAGACATGAAAGGCTTCAAATCTATCCAAGCTCAAGATGAACACAGAATGCTAATTTGGGTTCACATGAAGAGCCGGACAAGCAAAGTCTTTTATTTTAAACTGTTAAAAATGTGCGCTATTTGAGGTCCTTTTCCTACCATATATTTCTGAAGTACATAAAACTGATTCACTAATCCTTTATGAAAGACTAAATAAATTTTATAAAATATATAATTGATACTAGTATGCTTCCCTTTATTTGAAAAAGCTTTAACTTTTATCTAAACAAAAAGGTATATCCTTTTTAATATATTCTATACTCTTTTTATCATATTGAAATTATACACTGTTAAGTGAAAATAATTTTATGCACAACAATGAATACTGAAAAATATAAAAGCTTGAAATCAAAATACAACAAAATTCATCAAAACAGGACACCTCTCCACAATATATCATCGTGAGAAGAGGTATTTTGGACAACACCGATGAAGAGAACAAAAGAGACATTTACTGAAATAGTAATTTTTTAAGCAACTTAATATGGAATTGATGATGAAATCCAAAATTATGTATAAATTGTATAATACAAGATGCTAACATGGGAAATAAAATGCATGTTTTAGCATGATGAGTTTGGTATGGTGATTCATCTCACTCTCTCAGTCCAAAAGAGCATCCAGAAAATCTACCTAAGTAGGAAAATGTCATACATAACTTGTGGTGCAGTATCTGGGGCTGTGCTACAAGCAATTACTTTGTATCTCACTGGAACAGAGAGACTCTGTCCCTTTTAAATTTATGGTTCAACATTACTAACTTTGTAAGACACCAAAAATTAACTTGCCATTGACTCATCCATGAACATTGTTCATTATCGTCACTGAACAGTTATAATTATATTTGGGGCAAAAAAACCAAAACAGAAGAGAAGAGGAAAGGACAGGAAAGGAAGAGCTAATAGAATTATTACTACTGCCAGATACCATATCTGACTGATATGGTATGGCTGATATTTCTCTGCCACCTGGAAAACAATTACCTCAACCCTGTAGACTGTTGACCTCTAAATCTGGCAAGATCAGTCTACTTCTGAAACCACACATTTCAGTTGTGAAGTGATCACTAGCATGTCTGTTTATTACAAATGTAATTGCTCTGGCTGTCCAATATTATTATTGCTGTTGTTGTTGTTATTGTTGTAACCAAAATTCTTTGCCAGCAGAAACATTCCATAACTCTCAGCTGTAGATGTTAATCAATGGGTGACTAAAAATCCAGTTCAATGGAAATGAAAAGAAGGTGAGAACTGGATCCTTGTCCTTCCTGATTTAATTTTCTTGCAGTTTATGAAATCTAGTGCTTTTCAAGTATTTTGATTTTTTTATCTTTTCTAGAAACCAGATTAATATGAATGTAGCATTCTGGAACTGCGACTTCACAGTAAAGATGATCTAATGTAGCCATAAAACTAGTGGTAAAACATGACTAAAATCAGTATCAGAAACAGAAAACCTCAGTGCCACAGCTACAAATTATTTGAAATTAGTGGCAAAATTTCAATGACAGTCTAAAGATTAGAGCACTACAATGCCTTTCATTACAACTGAGAAGCCTTTTTACTCTGTTTACCACCATCTATAAACTATGAAACACTACAATGCTGATCAACTCTTTTGCACACCCATAGAAGCTGTATAGTGAAGAACAGAAAAGTGATCATTCAAATTTAACAACAGGCATAGAAATACAAGGATAATGTTCATGTAATGTATGAATCCAATAGAAAAATGTTCCCTACAAAGTTTTTGAGCAAAGGTTTTTGTTCTCTCCAGCACTTCATGAAAGACTGTGAGCCAAACTGTGGGTAAAACACGTGAAAAACAGATCACTTCACTTCAAAAGTGTGTTGAAAATATCCAAAAGTTGAACTAAAAGGAAGTGAAATCAATTGAATCTTATCTTGAAGATCCTACTCTCTGTGTCTTTCTAAATAAAAAATGAGAGTGAACAGTAAATAGATATAGGTATACATACATATATATATATATATATGTATATATGTATATATATATGTATGTATATATAAATATATATATATATAAATCAAGAAAAGTCTGGATCTCTGTGCCTATCATATTTGTGTTGATGACTTGCAGTTCAGGCAGACATAGCTGACTTAGAACAGAGCTGTCAGTGTGCTGGCCTTTAGAGTATCCACATATCACGGAGTTATGACCAGTAATGCTCTAATACTCTGGTACGCATTTTAAATGCTAAAAAGTAGTGCAGCACCAAATATCAGCTATTGCCAATGTGTTTATTCAGACAGCATACTGGATAATCTACTTAGTCAAGTTGTGCAACAATATTCAGTACAAATTTTCCTGTATTGTAAAACTTTTGCATAATACACTAACTTGTCTGTACAAGATAATTCTTCATTTTATATTTATTTATTTACCTACTTTTATTGTGCTAATTTAAAGCATTTTTGTAATAGCTGGTGAAAGTCTAAGTATTTTCATTATTATATTATTTGCATAGTTATATTATTATATTATATTATATTATATTATATTATATTATATTATATTATATTATATTATATTATATTATATTATATTAATTATTTGTATAGTATTCAACGTTAGTACAATTTTTGGTGGGTCTAAATAGATAGATTTCCTACTGAAAATGGCAATATTTTAAGGGTAATATCTTCAACTAAACTATGAATGAATTTTCAGTGATTTCAAAATCCAATCATCTCTATTCACCTGATCCAAAAAGAATATATTATTACCCCACTCCTCTAAGCGCCCCCCTCCAACCCATTAGAAGTAGCACAATCAGGTACAATCATGTCACTCAAGGGATGCTGCATAGCATGATGATCCCTAAGCAAGTTTTATACTAATCAAATCCAATGCATCATTCATTTTCTTGCTGTTATTTTTCTAAATTTGGCTAATGCCTATAGATAAGCTTAATTTAGTTGTATGTCATGAAACCACCTGGAAACAGAAGATTTGCTGACATTTTCACTGCCAATCATGAGTCTATCACTTCAGCACCAATGCTAGCACTTGCTGAGGAATCTCATCGCTCTTTGCCTCACGGACAAAAATACACTTGTCAGATTCTGACTTACTATAGAAACACCCAAGGTACAGATTCAAGCTACAAAAGTGCTATTTCTGTTTATATGGGTCTTCAGCAACTCTGTGTTTCAGCAGCAAAATTAGCAGCACGATCTAGAAGCAATCCCAAACCCACCAGGCCAGAGGTGACGTTAGTGCTTTTGCTGTTGGTATCATTATTACTATGTCTGTGCACTATCCATTGCCCGCATTCCTATGGTCCAACATTTTAAAACACAAACCAAGAAGACAAGTCATGTCCCAGGGAATTTATGGACCAACACACAGATAACATTTCATAAGAAAATAATGAGACAACGTCCCTAAGTCTTCTATAGGCATTGTGCAAAACATAATATTACGAGAAATCTAAATATACTGATTTTTGTTGAGAACGTAGGATTATTGAATTGTTTGAAGAGGATTATGAAGACTAGCATAGTAAAGAGCATGAACATTATTATTTTTAAATTTTAAAATTGTCTGGTGAAGACGTGTCCAGTTGAAGAAAATTGTTAAATGTCTGTAAATTCACAGGAAATTATACAAGCAGTAGCAATAGTCTATAGTTTGAAAATTAAAAGAATCATCCAGTGTTTAATATAATTACAAAATTAATGTTTGTTGTATGGCGGAAGTAGTAGAAGTTTTCACAGCTTCAGTCTGGGTGGATGTCAACATTTCTCAGAACCATAAAAAAACCTACTCTAGCAGTGGATGTATACAATATTCAGCTGACAGAAATGACTGGAGAACTATGAATGCTCAGGAAATAGCATATCACAAAGAATCCGTTAAACATAGACATTTTTTTCACAATATCTGTCTAGAGACATGATCAAATTGAAGATAATAATAGAGATGGAAATTATGGCTGTTGTGGTGGCACTGCCTGTGCCCATTATAAAGGATGGAGAAACCTCACTGTGAGCTTTACACTCCTGGTCCTACACATCAACTTTTGTATGTCTTGATTCTTTTATTCCACCATTTCTGACTAAAATTTTTTTTGAGAATTCTTGGATGTATAGATGAAGAGGCGTATATGGGGAGCAGGTCTTCTTCTCAGTGTTTGTGAGGATTACTAGAAGGCTTCTCAGGATTTTGTCCCTATGCAATCCAGCACTGACTGCAGTGTGCATCTCTGATGACATAAGTGCACTTCTCCCACAGTGTAGGTGCAGCTCTTTCCCACTGCAAAGGAAGACAAAAAAGTTTTGTGAAAATGTTTGAGAATAATGGTAGAAGGAAGAAAAATTTTATAATTACATCCCAAGGAAGGTTGACCTACAGCAGGCAGGTAGTAATTGATGAGGATTCCTGAGAAGTAGCCTAGTATTTTCTTTGGTCAAAAGGAAACAAGTCAGGTTTTGCTTTCAAAACATATTGCACAGTTGCTCTTCATTAAGAGTTTGCAAGTAAGAACAGTGGTATAAGAAGTCAGGCTGGCATTCAGATTATCTCCCGTGTCTGATGCTTCTCCATCATTCTGTTTTCTTATTGGACTGCATCCCACAGAAAGCCACACTTCTGGGTTGAAGAGACACTAAGTGCAACCCTTATCACAGAGGGGTCAGTCCTTGCCCCAGCTACCGTTAATGCTATGAAAAAAGGAAACAGAAACTGATTTTTGTAGCACCCTCAGAAATCTGTAGGAGGTGATATAGACCTCAAAGAGTCAAAGAGTGGAAGGCCAGTCAAAAAGGAAATATGAAAACCAGAGAAAACATGAAATCAAGAGAAGTCCTGCTCATAAGAAGAAGAAAATAACTAGCTTTGTCAAGATAAGACAATAAATTATTGAAGACATATTTTGCCGAATTTTGGGTTCAGATGGTATTTAGGGTATTAGATTATAGTAATTTCAGTTGCTTTGAACATACAGAGTGGGTTTGAAAAAACACAGAATGTGATTCGAAATTAGTACTGAACAGCAATTGAAAACATTAATCTCAGTGACCACACTGATAAAAAGAAGGTTAAAGTTTGTAGAATAAAGCAAAGTCAAGCAGACTTTTTCCTATGATAGGAAAAACTGAACCATTTTGCTGAATAGTACTGGTTTTGCTGAATAGTAATTCTCTGTGTGGTTCTGTACTGCAAAAGGCCATCAGGAAAGAGGGAAGAGATTAGAGTGGATGTATTGGAACCAGTGGGAGAGAGAAAGGAGATAAGACAGGATACTGCGAGAAAAAAAGAGAAGCAGAAAGAATGAAAGAATTTGAAGAATGGCATAATGGCAGCTCAGTTAGTCTGTGTTAACCTGGATAAGATTTGTTCAGCTAGGATGAATACAGATCTGAGGAGCAGGTGATGGAGTACAAAGTGAAGGAAGTCAGCATAGTCACGGTAAGTGCAGACATTTGCTTCTTGCTGAGAGCAGGAGCCTCAGATGCAGCCACTGCAGCTGATGATGTTGGGACTGACCTGCAGAAGGAAGAAGCAGCATAAAGTGCAGAAAAGTCTTCTTGATATCATTGGGGAAAAAAAGGAGGAAGAGAAAACAGAGGGAAGGAACCTGAGAGATTGTAAGAAGGCACAGAACAGCTAAACAGGAGAGGCTGAGAAAAGGATAATGTCAAAGATGATGTGAGTGGGTTGCAAAATGGAGGAAAAAAACCACGAAAGCTGGTATGGATAAAGACTGAATCAAGTGAACAGCCCATGTGGGTGCAAAGCTGACCAAGTAAGGGACAATTGAGGCAGGCTAAGAAAAGTTTCACCTAAGGTGTCAGATGAATAATCAAGTACATCTGAGTTACTGATGCTATTAGCTGTAGCTAAAATCTTCTATAACTACCTGTGAACTTCTGTCCTTCAAATCTGCTGTAGTATTATATATTTAACAGTACATTTCTTATTATTTGAAGCTTACATAGAGACTTCATAGCCTCTCTTATGCCGTACCAAGCTGGTTGCTTCCTAGAAGTCCATCATAGAAGACGAAAGCAATTTAAAGGATAACTCTTTTTCCTGGAGCCAATACTGGCAATTTTGCTTGGATTTACACGTCACTGTATGGTGAGAGAAAAACAGATTAAATGGAAAAAGATATAAACAGAATCATTTCGAAAGAGTACTCGAGGATTTACGGTACTGTACTTGACTAGGAGTGATTGGCAGCACATTAAATAGAGCTTTGTGTCAGCTGCAGAGTGGACTCCGCAAAGACAGGATGTCAAGTTACGAACTGCAGACTTTGCGACTCCAACTTAACTCCTTGTTACATTTTGTGATATTAGCTAGGAGAAAGTTTATATCTACAGTGCTGGAGAAATTAAACACGCACACACACACACATTGTCATGTTAGCCAAGCAAAATTTTAACTAAAATAAAATATCAGTGAAACAAAACTAAAAAGAGAATCAAAACAAACCTTGGCATTTTTTAAGTAGGTTATTTCAACAAGACCTAGATGGGCTGCAGAGGCCCTACACTGAGCTGTAACTTTGTCTTTGAAATAAAGCTATTAGCTCTCCCTGTAGGTTAGGGCCTCTTTAGTTTGACAAACTTCACTTAATTGGTTTCTAAAGATTTCTTGACAACCTGTACTCCAGCTTTTTTTCTCCATTAGTGCTTATGACACCACAGCTACAGTACAGTATCATCACCAAGGATAGAAAGGCCTGGTTTATACACAGGTAACCAAGTTTATTTAATTTTTTTCTACTCATTTAAAAGATTTTCTCAGGAAATACATACTGGGATCTAATTTATTTCTGGAGTTCAAGAGCCTAATAGATGTGGACACTGAAAACAAAGTCACAAACATTCCCTACTAGAAAAAAAATTGCTTTGAACAATTATGTTCTTTTTATGTGAGGATCTCTTATAAGTTTTGAAAATACTCTCAAAACACTCACAAAGTGTTTTGAAAATATTATACAGTGACTCTACTTTCACACTGTCCCTTTGAAAGAAGTAAGCAGTGTTTTAATGCTGCTACTGTCTACAACCCACAGATTATGGTCAGAATTCCAGTGCCCTTGTAAACTACAGACTTCAAGGAGGTCTACAGACATCTTTTAGTACCAAACCCCTCTAATAATATTTTCAGAAAAACTTAATAAGTACTCTGAAGAGTTTTACTATATATGCTGTTGCTGCCAGACTTGTAGTATAGTAGTTTGAAACCATGTAGTGCTTTGTTTTCACTTCGTTTGCAAATACTGTGTATAAATGGCAGCTGCAAATAGGAATAATTTTGTCTGAAGGACTCTGTGAGAAAGATTAAAACTTTCACGTGTTCAGAACACAGGCTGTGCACCACAATTACATTTCCCAAGATCTGACTCCTCTGGAGAAGCAAAATTAATAAACAATCTGTATCATAATTAATCAGCAGTTTCCTGAAGAAAGCTCAAACATGCATCAGATCTATTTATTTTCAAATTTGCTTTGCACAATATTTCATTATTACTGGAAGACTAAAGAAGATGCACATATTTGATACTTCTGAAGATCGAATCCTAGCATATTTTAATTAGTCATGAGAAGAGTTAAAAGGAGTAAGGACTTGTCATCAATCTGTTCCCATGAAGTTTTACAGTGAAACTCTCATTTTCCTGGGCTCTTTCACCAACCATAGGAATAAAGTCTGTGTTCTGTCCAGCACTAACTCTCCAGCAAGCATAGAAAACTGTGTATTGTAGTGTTAAAGGTGCCTTGTGTTTGATGTCACAAATCTGTCACATACTAGGGAGAAGTCTCTTCAGAAAAAAATCATTACTTAAGTCTTTATTTTACAGTATTTCTTTGATATCAAGCAAAAGAAATTTTAATTAAAATTATGTGCTTCATTCTTATTGATCGTTTCTCTTGTTTATGCTACACAATATATAAATAGATTTACAGTCACACATAGAATCATGCAGGCTGAAATGACCATTAAGATCATTGAGTCCAGCCATTAACCCGGCAATGCCAAGCCCAAGACCAGACCATGTCCCTCACTACCCTGTTTCCACATCTTTTAAACAGCTCCAGGAATGGTGGCTCAACCACTTCCCTGGGCAGCCTCTTCCATGGTTGACACTCTTTTGGTGAAGAAGTCTTTCCTAACAGCCATTCTAAACCTTTTTTGAGGCAAGTTAAGGCCATTTTCCCCTGTCCTATTGCTTGTTGCCTGGGATAAGAGACTGACCTCCATCTCACTACAGTCTCCCTTCGGGCAGTTGCAGAGAGTGATAAGGTCCCTCTCAACCTTCTTTGCTCCAGGCTTAACACTGTGCTTCAGCCCCTTCCCAGCTTCTTTGTCCTTCTCTGAACACAGTCCAGCACCTCAATGTCCTTCCTGTAGCGAAGGGTCCAAAACTGAACACAAATCTGAGCACTGCTTCATAAGTGACAGGTGTTCTGTATCCTTCTTTACATCATGCAAAACTTACAGTCAACTTTGTTCAGCTAAATATATCTCTGTGTACTTTTAGATATGCTAATCCTTATTTTATAACCTTCAGATGAGTTCTACGCACGTAATGATCATAAAAAGCTGTTAAGACATGTTAAGGGATGCTACTGGCATCTATCTATGAAAGAAGTTAAACATAAATTTCATTCAAAGGAATGGCTCCTAGGATGTGAACTTTGTCAGAGACTGAGATTAGATCTCTATAATGTATAAAATGTGCATTAGCCCTTCAGAAAATGAGCATCTAGAAATTATTCTTAATCATAGTGTCTATAAAACAGTAGAACAACAGTTCTGTAACTGTTATTTCCCTTTGCTTTAATTTTGAGATAGAAACACTAGATAATCAAGTTTCTCAAGGAAGAAAAAACAACAGCGTGTGTCTATAGTAAATGCAATTCTACATCTTGATTCAGCTGTCAAAAATCTGATCAGTAAAAATCAACAAAGACAATTTTTTCTTGGTTTGCTCAAGCTAGAAAAAAAATTACAAAATTAATAACATGAGAAAGCATATTTGTTAACTGAAAATTTGGTTTGTTAAACAAATCAATAGCTTCTTCCACTTCTTTAGCAATTTTCAACTTTTTTTTCAATTTTTTTTCAACTCCCTCTTTTTTATAAAAACACAGATATATTATTGTATATCTGAAAATATTTCCAGTCCCAAAGGACTCACTTTTTTATTATTGGCACAATAACATATTGGCACACTGAGGAACAATGAAGCATTCCCCATTTCATCAGCAATCAGCAAAACTTCACCAAAACCAAAATCTTTGCCTGAACTATACTCCCAGGGATTTCTTTCAATGGTGTCAACCACTCAATATGCTAAAAACAATCCATCAGCCAAATAATGTTTTTTCTTTTAAAAAATCCCAAATACTTGAGCTTTCCACTCAGAGAATGCATTTTATCACAGAACAGGTAATATTTACTGTCACGGTTAGGTATCTCCATGAGGAAAGAAAAGAGATGCTTTATGTTGTTAAAATGAGGACTGCTTATTTTTAATCTTACTAGAATTATTTCTTATTATTGCTTATTTCTAATCTTGGAAGACTGGAACATATCACACAGCAAACCTTAATCTCATCCTTCAGAAAAGCAGGTATTTAAAGACCATTTAAAATACTCCTAAATCATTATAGTTCTGGATAAATTAGGTCAGTTAATATTTTACTATGGGGAGAAAATGTCCATATTTCCCTTATAGTCCCTCATCTGCGTGGAGAATTTTGTGGGCAAAGAAGTCTCATCTTGGGCTCCTCCACAGGCTGCAGTCCCCTCAGGGAAGTCCCTGACCCAGCATGGGTCTTCCACATCCCCCTAGAGGGCCCTAACTCTGTCACAGAGCACCTCATCCTAAGAGTGCATCTCCGGTCATTCCCCACAGTGACTCTTCCAGTTTGTTTCTCTAAATGCACTCTTCACATTCCTCTTCAAACTCCTTTTCGTGTGTCCTCCCACGTTCCCACCCACATCCCCTTTCTGTGTCCTCACATGCATCCTCACCTGCCTCCTCTCATTTTACCTTTTGTGTTTCCTGATTTGGCTCTTCCTGGGTCTCCTGTGTGCAACAGCCTCTACTTTCACCCAAATATGTCTAAGCAGAGGTGCCACATGATCCTCACATGAGTTAAAGTTTTGGTATCTGACAGGTTTCTTCTATCCATCGCTGAGTCACCTGGAGCCAGCTGCGACTGGCACCAAAACTACCCCTGTTACCTACTCAAACCTTGCCAGTTATGCCCAGTACAGAAATTCACTTTTCATTCACTAAAATGACTGAGTCAGCTGTTCCACCTGTAAATTTTTCAGGAGGCAATTCTGCCCTGCTGGCTCCACTCTGATACCATCAGACCTGCCAACCCATTCTTTGCCCACAATATTGCTGACTCACTGAACTATCATAAATGATGAAGACCTGACCTTTCAAAATTGAACTTATTGTGAATACCAAAATGAATTTTAAGTACTCCTTCTTTTCTACTCAGATGACTGTGCCAGACTTTGAAAGAATATGAAATAATGAAAATTTATTTTTCCTTGTAACAGCTGAGCAGCCAGTCCGCTAACTGAATGTTTCACCTCTCTTGCTCCTAAGAATGTTTATTTACAAACTGACACGTTGTCAACATCTAAATTTGGTAGACATAGTCTGAACTTGCTGTGTTTTAGTTAGGAAAAAAAGAACAACACATTCTGTGGCACTACATGCAAATTAATTTGAAAAATGCAACCATTTCTGAACAAAGATAAATAATATGAACTTTGTCTTTACTTCCTGCTTGTTACCAAAGAAAAAATTCTCCTTGTTCCTTGCAGAGAAAGTAAATATTGTTTCATCTACCATGACTGAACAATGAATAAACAGAGAAGTCAGTTTTGGCCAAGTCAATGAGTACATACTTTATCAAACTTCCTGAATAATTGCTGAAGGTTAAATATATATATAAGATATTATGGGAGTGTATCATATAGATCTTCATAAAAAATTACATGGATTGCAAAAAAAATTGGCATGCAATTCTTTCTTATATCCAGAATTCTTAATAAATGATAACAAAAGGGTGAAAAAATATGAACTATCATCTATATTTTTTCATTTATTTTGTCTGTTACTTTATCTAAAATACATTATAAAGTTGACTCCGTAGTGGTTGTCATTAGAAAGACTATAGGATGTTACCGACAATATTCAGTTCCACTTTATTGCCATGTAATATACACCAATGTGACATGTCTAAGATAGTCAGTTTTGAGAAACTGTCCTTACAAATTTTGTCTCTCATATAAATTTAAGATTGAAACCTAATAATTTCGCAAAGTATTCTTAACAAGAACGTATTTTCAATGAGGCAGAAAACAGTGCATAATATGAAGGGCTTGGAATACAGTAGAATTAAAGATTATAATTTATTCTAGTAAGAATATAGAAAGATACAAAGAGAAAGACCTTTGTTATTATAAGAGTTAAAAAAGTTTTCTTTCGGGTAGTATTTAATAGTTTGAAAATCAGTGGTGTGATAATTTTCAGATAAGCTACACATACATAGTATATAAAACAATAATAAAATCCAAATGACACTAAAACACTACACTGCTCCCATTAAATAGAACAATTTACTCAGTTTCCTTACATTGTTGCATTTACTGTGCTTGTGTGGCTCACACAATATGCAAACAAAGACAATATATTCATTTTTATATTTATGTTTCTGTTACATGAATAAGGCAAATGGAGAAGAAGCAGGCATTCCTCAGAGGAAAGTGTGTCACTCTTTTGTCTTTAATTGATATTTTTCATTGATAACTCCAAATTTTTGATTTCATTAACTTTTGAAGAGAGATAAATACAAGGTACATCCTGTTAGGGTGTTCTGGGCATGCTGATAAAATGAGACAAGTTAAGGCAAACCCCACAAAGAAATAAATGTTGCTTTAAATTGGAAAAGGTAGTGCTGTGCTATGTAGACTCTAAACAGAAGAAACTCTCCAAGCATCTCTTTTCTTCTCTTTCTCATAGTCAACTTGGTCCCCTTGCTGTTCTCCCTCACTTTTCTCAACACAATTTTGGTTAACAAAGCCACATTACCTGGCAAAAAGCCTTCTCATCCTTTTTTCAACTGTGCAAGATATCTGCTCCTGCAGTCCTCTCTGACAGTATCTTCCTACCTAACACAAACTCACTGTCTGCATCACTTCTCTATGTTTTTGCTGGATCTTTCCTGTGTCTAACAGGGTCAGTGCAAATTCTTGTTAGATGGAGTCTTCCAGTTCTGAGCTGGTGTAAACTTGCTACTGCCTGAGGTGCCCTAAGAACACCAATAGCCAGCTCAGATATTCCTCTGTAAAACTTATTTGTAATGTCTTATAAACTCTCATGGCTGCTGTGACAGTTAATTAATTAGTCTTGCCAAAGTGCTTTGAAGTCTTCAGATGAAAACTACTATGTGCAGCCTCATTCCTAAGGCTGCTCTTGATTATTCTTGTTTTGTAACTGTGTTCCTCTCCGGTTGTCACACATACCTCTTGTATAACCCCTACCAATGCTTTCTCTGGGTCTCATAATGAAAACCAGTCCCATGTGCCTAGTCCATCCAGCACCATGTCTGAGTGAGGGGGAAGTCAGGCTAGGATGATGAAAACAACTTGTGGCACTGTTAGAAGAAGCAGTACCTCCTACCAGGCAGAAGAAGTGGAGGGAGAGTTTTAACAGCTTAAGGTGCTATTCAGGTTTTCTTGCATTGCAGAAATCTGAGCTGACATTTTCACACCTTTCTTTTTTCTTTTTTTTTCTTAAGAAAATATCAACTGTTGACACTCAGGAACCCATTCAGAATTTGTTTTACTTAAAAAACAAAACCACACTGCTGCGATTTTGCCACATATATTGTAATTTTGTCTTTCTATGCAGATGCACAGTGTTTCTTTAGTTAAAATATGGAAGGAGAATGGGAAAATTTCGCTCTGCACATCATCACAGGAAAGACGAAAAAGTGGTGGGGGAGGGAGCTTGATCTCATTTCAGTGAAATGAGAGAAAAACAGAATAGGTACAGCACCAGAAAATGAGAGAAAAACAGAATAGGTACAGCAACAGAAAATTATCTTGTTAAATCAAACTTTTGTGCTCAGAAACTATGATTCAGCTTTGTCTCAGCCCAGCAACAAGGAAGAGTTTAGATTTTCATCTAAGGAGCAGTTAGTGCTCCATAATCACTGTTTGGTTCTGGGTGGAGCTGCACACCGGGTCTGGTAGTCTCTGACAATATTGCACAAAAAAACAATCCAAGCAGCATATGTCAAATATCCTCCATTCCTTCATGCTGAGAGATATTTTATTTAAGTTCTTGGCAACAGGAAAGGGCTGACAATATGCCTGCCTTCGCCACCGCCATGCTTCTTTCAAATCGACTGTCAGTCTCCAGACCCTCCAGATGCTCCCATCCATAAGCTCTAAACTTGTACAGAAAATTATTTAAAACACACAAACTTCTTCCAATATACTCTTTTGCTCTCCCTCATGTACCACTATCTTTGCTTTTCATTACAGATGTCAGATCCTATTAAATTGCTAAACCCAATTGTTAGGATAATTAGGTTAATGTGCATTTATTGATCTCATTTTAGTTAGAAGAAAATAACTTTTCATAATCCTGTGCTTTGATAGATTGTCTGGGATATTTCTGCATTTGTTCTATCTGTAAAACTACAATGAACTCACATTTCTTCTGTAGAAGAAATATAAAATAATAGTATTTCCAAGCATGGTTAAAAGCATGAGAATGCCTGTCATGGAGAGGAACAGGAGTAGGAAGGCATTCATTGAGTTCACTATGATTTATAATCAATATTAACTACACAATATACTGAGAAGCACAATACTCAGAGAAAAGGCATGGTTGTACTGTTCTTTTATCCTATGAAGGTCATAATAAGATGAGTGAAATGAGAAGAAAAATTGATGGAAGATAGTTTAAACTACAATGGGAAAAAACTCCATCTGTTTTGATGAAGAATTCCCTCCAGAAATCCTGCTAAAGGACTGACCTCTATCGTAAATTTGCTTGAGAACTAGAACAGAAAGTTTAAATGAGATCTTTAGTGATTTCTGGCCTCACTGAAAGCTGGAAAATGACAATTATTCAATTTAAGAGTCTCTCTGTCTCAGAAAGGTACGAAAAAGGGTCTGACTTGATGGCTCGACAGACTAATGTTACAGCCTGTAGTCTCTCTTGCTTCTGAGAACTGGTTTTCTAAACACTGCTAATCATGTCAGCACATTTGTTTGTTGTGGCAAGTACTAGAAGGCTTTGTGAATTGATCTTGATTTTAGTTGAAGGGAAAAAGAGGAAAAATGTTGATAAAATTCCCCAAGGAATTTCCAGGTAGATGTATGTAAGTAATTTCACCAAGTAAAAATTCCCATAGAAGCTTTAAAGTGCCTTAATGTTTCTCCTAGTTTTGCTCGCCTCTCTTAATGATCCCCTGTAGATTTTCTTTCAGATAAATTTCGAAATACTCTAGGCCAAGGAAGGGCCAGTACCACAAGCTACCATCTTATATTCCTCAGTAGGGCAAGGAAGCTAACAATACTATGAATTCTTTTTTTATCTTCTTTATTAGTTCTACATAAAAGGCCCCTTGCTGCACAGAGTGAGTTGCCTCTCTTAAGTTACTGCCACTATAATGAGCATTCCTCTGTCACTCACAATGAAGCATTCAGAGCAAATTAGGGAAACGGTGTCAACATGGTCAAGCATAAGACATTATCACTGCAAATGATGAAATGGTACTTGTGTGAATGTTAAATTAAAAAATAATATCTATTCATATCTAATTTCCAGGTGATGATTTCATCCCAGTGTAGAGGTAACTTTCGTGAAGACCAGGTTCACAGAGGTAAGGCTGTTGGAACAAGCACTCCCTGCTTTTTCTAATCAATAGGCCTCCTCATTATGTTTTCTCTTTGTTTCAGAATAGGTTAGTTGTTGATATTTAAACTTGTTCCTGCTTTTCCCTTCTAGCCCTGAAATCTTAAAATACCATTAATAGTTGCCTTTTTCTATCATTTCTACCGTTTCTACCAAAATAACACTCTAACTTCCATTATTTTCTGAAATTGAGGTAGATTGAAGACACAGAATGAAACATGAATTATCACAATTAGATTAGTAAATTTGTTTTCTAAAGACCAATCCCAAATGGTTTAAAAAAATGCCAGAAACACTCTGAAGTATTGCCTGCTCCTTTGTTCGCATTTCTTTTAAAGGTGGTCTCTGGATGTAGTTTCCCACAGCTCACCATTTCGTGCTGGAAAGGTCACATTTTTACTGAATGATGATTAACACAACATAACAGTCAACAATAATGGGGAATTGTAAACAACCATACCCAATTTTAGCGTTGAAACCAGATACTTTCCAGGTACTTTAGGAGCAGATTCCCATAAGCACCAATTCAGAAAAGGCAAGAGAAGATGGTGTGCTCATTCCCAGGAGAGGGAAAGGGGCAAACCTGTAGTTGACGTGACAGTGAAACCCAGATTAGGAGGCACTCATCTCAGATTCAAGCTTGTCTTCTGATTATATTTGTAGGTCCAGCCTCCTATAACATCTGCTCACATTACATAGTCCTTGTTCCATTGCAGTCTTTCTCTCACTTGCTGCTTTCCCAGTTTAACTTACATTGTCCACCTGTACCTAGTATGGAAACGGGACATGCCCAGAAAAGGAGGAGACTGCAAATGTAGTAAATTATCTTTGACAGGTGTGAAATAATTCTTATTCAGAATTAATTTATTTAACTGTTTATACAAATTGAAAACTGTTGCATTTGTAAAACAAATATTTTTTTCCATTGTTATGCTCTCATATTTGAATATTAAAATACCAATCAATTTCTTTGGGGATTTTTGTCTTCCCATTTGTTTTTTTAACAAAGCTTTTCATAGATTCAAATGAAACCGTAAAATGAATTAACAATATGAACAACAAAAAATTCCACAAAAATTGACAAAATAAACTGAAACTCTGGAAAATTATCCCTTCACAGTTTTGTAGCAACTCATCCTCATATAAATTGAATGTAGCCCTACAGCATCCAAACTGGGAATTATGGAAGCCCTCAAACACCAGAAGCATGCCAATTATTCAAGCATCCTATTTTCTGCTTGGATTACATGTTCAAGAAGAAAAAAAATCAGTCAAATTAAATACAATGGACACACATATACAAGATGTTTTCCTCTCTTTAGTACAAAAGTATTGACAAGATTTCAAGCATTTTATCTCCTGTTTCAGTTCAAGTAAAATCAAAACCAGAATATTTACCATGTGTTTAATCACTCTCCACTGCATTTTCTATATTCATATTTATACATCTTAAATACCTAGAAAGTTTGTTTTGAAAGTTTGCTTAAAACCATCCTTGAAACATACTATCAAAGAGAACATATTTGAGCTAAAAAACCACTTTAATTTCCATCTGTTCTATGATACTGCAAATATTTCAGAATGCATTTGGCATAGAACACAGCAAACATTACTCTGTAACACCAGTTATGTAACATAAATATGCTGGCAAGCCAACAGTAAAGTGCCGCACAGCATTTGTCTATAAGCCTGCACATTACATAGCCCAATTCTCAAAAAAAAGGAGAAAAAAAATAAAAAGAAAAAATAGGATATTCAACATCTGGTGGAAACGAACTGTATAGTTTTACCGTTTCAAAGACTGTCATTTTGCCAAAATAAACATCCTCTTTATGTAACAATGACTTTTAAAATCTCAGATTTTTCACGTACAAAAAGAACAATACATACTGCAGGGTTTCCACTAGAATGTACAAGGCAACGGGAGCAGGTGGAAATGAGAACACTTCTAAAATATGTTTCTCTATGTCAAATCCATACACAACACAGTACGTTTAAAATACACCCATTGTTGTCTTTTTTTTTAAACTAGGACTTATACAAATCAACAAGAATCTTTTCTTTTACTGTCTTTCTAAGCAGCTTTTTCAAAGGAAAAATTGCATCCACCATGCTTGCATCCTCAGAGTTCCCATAAGATAGTACTCCCTTTAACAAAATTCTAAAACATATGTCCTACTTGCCTCTTAGAATTTCATAGTGTTTACTTCTTTGTGTTACTTACTATACTCCCTGACCCAAATCTGAAAGATTAAGTTCCCTCAGGAAAAAGGAATCCCAAAGCTTTCATAAGAAAGACATAGTCAGAACAAAGCTCCTGCTGCAGAGAAGTTAACCTCTTGGCAGGGCTTAATATAATTCTCCTCTGACTTCAGGTTGATAGCAAGACGTTGTTTTATGCCCTATGATATTGTGCGCTCACAGAGGTCATGTGTCACACAGATACACTTGCTTGTATTGAGTGGCCCTTTAATTGTCTGTCAGCTCTGTCTGGGGTCCTGCCTGTGTACACTCCAAATGCAAATATGAAAAGCATGAAAGGTGGAGCAGAGCCTGTCCTTCCATCTCTGTATCATTTTTCAGAAGAACTGAGGCTAGCCTGTCACTGCATTACAGCCCACGCATTAGACACTCGTGTTTCACAGTAGCACAAATCATAGCGGCAGTAGGGGCCAATCTGTCATGCAAGGCTTCCAGGCAAATTCTTGTTCAGCACAATGGGAGATGGTACAAAATTATTTTCTTCAACCTCTTGCTAAGAAAGGTTGCAGGACCTCTACCACTGCTGACAGTTTGCCTGAATATGATGCCCTGATGATTCATACCATGGTGCCTCTGTCGCCTTGTCTCAGGGACAAGATTTAAGATTTTTTTGTTTGTTTCCTTGAGTAAAGAGCTTTTCTTTCATCATTTTGTAACACTGAACTCACAAGTATAAATTGCTTTTGCATTACTTCCTTCCTTAAAAAAATGTCTAATTGCCTCCCAGCTCATTGTGCTTTTGAATCATCTCAATAGGATACGGCAAGAGATGGCTTTTACATAGCTAAACCAATAAATTAATAATGGAAAACCAAAAATTATAGCTCACTAAGGATCACAACCTACCAAATGTTAGCTATTACTATTCTGAAATCAACACGAGGCCTTCCAGGCACCCTGTATAGTAGCACTCTCTATTTTCAGTGGACCTGATGTAGATACATGTGATGAATTAATTCTGAAGATGAACTTTTCTGCTGTTCTGTGTATTTGCTAACATGAGTCTGTGCTTCTAGGCGTGCAACTAGCTCTTGTGAATGAAACACACTAGTCTGAGGTGGCCCTGTGTCTTAGAGAAATCCCCCAAGGATCCTGGAAGTTGGTTGTTAGCTGCAAAGATCGCCATCAATTATGAGTCCATTCATGCTGTTTCTAGGTCCAGTGCCTATCCTGACTCACTTCTTATTCGTGGTTCCACCTATACACATTCCTGAAGCACTCTGTTAGCATGGGTGCCAGGGAATTCCCTGGGGCCAACAGATCACAGTAGTCAGTGCCATCACTGTCCGGCTGGGGAGACACTAGTCCATAAATATTCCCACTGGAGTCCAACCTGGGTGTTTTGGAAGTCAGTCCTGTATGGGCAGCGTGTGATTGCACCTGTATGACAAAATGTCACGTCACCTCTTATAGGCAACTTTAAGTATTAATGAGTCAGAAATAGCAGTGAAATTAACCTTTCATTTGAAAGCTTTGAGTTTCAATATGTTTTCTGGTGACATATGTTGAAATTAAAAGAAAATAAAACTCAGGAAGTTGTCACTTATGACCTTTGTCTGCCCTTTCAAGAAGTGATAAAGTAACTGTGTATATTTGGATTCACCCTAATAATACACAGACCTCTGCAATGTGAACAACTGAATGATTTTTGTGGGTATAAATTACTAACATGTGTGTTCACATGCTCCACTATCCCTAATGATCAGTTTTGTGTGATAGATATAAACACTTTTATAGCTACTGATGTGTAAATTTATATACATATGCAGGCAGTATTAGGCTGCACTATAATGAACAGTTGATTTGACAAATTGTTTGGAACAGGCATTCGAAAACCATTGTCTAATGAATTTCTGTGGGTTGAGCCACATGTCTCCTTTTTACTCAACTTGTTTCTAATAACTTATGTCTTTGGACTATGAATTCTGTACTTGGTTCATATCACTGAGAGGAGTCTCGCTGCTGAACTAAAATGGAAACAGCAGGCCCAAGTTCTGCAGCCTTTTTTCTGCCAAATACCACAGTTATTTTAAAGGCGTTTGCCAAACCACTTATGAAAATTTCCATACAGGAAAAAAGGGATCCAGTAAAGCTGTAAATCACCAGGCAAATATTCTTGATTTGACAACTTTGGTCTTCTTGTGGTCTGTAAGAGAGCAATGAGTGGTTGAAAGAAGGCATGATGATTTGACTTTTCATTGTTCGAACCAGTTCACTGGCAGTCAGAAATTTTCAGGAAGTCAACACTGATACACATACAAATTCTTTTCAAATGTGGGAGAAACTGTCAAATCAAGAACTTTACCATGGCTTTACCATGGCTCTAACAAACTCCAGATCAGTTACAATCACCATAAACAGTCATTTCATGGCAATAAGTTGTGACTCTCACTTTGCCCACTTACTGCTAAATTAATTCAGTCCACCAGACATAATGTTAAAGGATGTAGTTGGTTTAGCAGGATGATGAAAAGCTATTACATCAGCAGACTAAGTCAGCCAGTGGCAGCTTTTAATTTCCATAGACAACTATGTTTACTTTTTGAGCCCACTAGTGAACTCAGTCTTGAATGACATATTTGGAGCACATCAGAGATCTTCTTGAGCACTGCACTATTCCTAAAGAATAAACTTTCAGTATTCACTTACATATTTTGTTTCAGATGATTGCATTCTGATACAAACTGAAGATGACCATAATTTTCCTTCGAAAAGACAACCTTGCTATCAAACATCCAGCTCGCAAATTCCTCATTGGAAAGTTCCTTTATCAAGATTGCATGCAAGAGACAGAGCTGTTTTGAAATTCAATGGTTTAAAAAAAGCTCTACTTGCTGTGTGTTTTTTAGATGCAAGCTTCAAACTGTCAGAGTTTTGATATTGTTGATAAAGCTGGCCAGAGATTGATGCCCAGAGGGGGGTCTGAGTTGAAATTATAACGCAAAGCTTGAATTTAATTCTCTTGGTAGGACAAGCAAAGACAGGAGACAGTAGAATCCTGCTGCCATCTTACTAATGGCTAATCTATGACAACTACTGGTTACTAACCACCTTTTTTTCTAATTTAAAAGACATATTTATGCTCCAGTTTTCAGCAAAAATATATCTATCCCTTTATTAGGCTTTTTCATTTAGAAAATCAACTATCAAATCATAAGATCTAAATATCCTACAATAACTTACTGAACTTTGAGTTGATATTGCCTCAAAACTGACTGTTAACCCACTTTCAATAATTATAAAAATGAACATTGATATTTGTGAAAAAATCTTTATGTCTCTGTAAAGAGGTTCCATTAAATTCCCACTTTAAGCTCATCACCACAGAGGCTGTGAAAAAAATGTCATTCTTCTAACTTGCTACAGGTGCAAGACACCCCAAAAAGGTCAGGATAACTAAACTATGCCTTGAGTATTCAACAGAAAAATTCTGTAGAAAAATGCTTTCTTTCTAAGAAATGCAGAGCCCTAACCTTGGGATGTCAGCACATACACAATATGAGGCAAGAAGGCAGTCTTTAATTTAAAATTCAGGCAAATTCAAACTATATACTGCGTATTAGCACAAACTGATATTCCAAATTGCTCCTCGCCATAAATGCACTTCAAAAGAAGAACCAGTTGAAATGTTTTACATTAAATTTTGTAGTTCACAGGGTTCATTTCACTGAATTGTAAAAATATTGTGGTATCTCTTCTGGGTGCAAGATACGAGCTCAAATGCTATGACCTCACCACACAACTTGGTGGGGGTTTCCTTGTCTCAGCTTCTTTTCATTCTACACCACAAAAGAGTGTGAGTATGAGCACTGAGTGAAAGTTTTTATTGAACCCATACTTTCTAAATGCTGTCTTTTCCAACCCTTTCAACCTCCTACTAAAGTATAAAATTCCAGGGCAGTTTATACTTTACCAGTTTCACCCACGGAATGAGGCAGGCAGAGCACTGAGAAAATCCCTCACCTTTCCTCATCTATCTTTGAGATAAGGTGTGACCAATGTGCCAGAAGAGTCCAGTTTGGCATGAACACATGAGGTAGGAGCAGCCATAGAGTATCCTGATGTGTTTTGAGAGATCAAAAGCAGTTGCTGGCACTCTTTCACATATCCAAGAGGAAATCCTTCCACGAAGTAGGATCCATCCACAACATCCCTTCTGTTAGTGTGACCTCAGCCAAAGCAAAGTTTTCATGACTGGCATAACACTCAACGACTTTGCTCTTGCAGATCGGGCTTCTGTTGCTTTTGGTACTGTATAAACATACATATAAATTGCTACACATAAATAGTTTATATATAAAATAGAAAGATCTCTAGAACAGGGGGCCTATGTAGGACAGAGTTCATGTAAAATATTCTAGTTTTGGAAGCTATGAAAAGCTTAGGTTTTGAGGCAATAACTCCACACCTTCAAAAGCAGGGAAAAGGCAAAGTTGTTGATGCAAGCAGCTAATGGTAACAATGTGATATTAAAGCAACAACATAGCTTTTTTTCCATCTTACTCAACGCTGTCAACTCAGTCTTACTGTTCAGTCAGTTCATCCTGTGGAATAATTTATGTGAATTTATGGAATTCCTGTGAGAGTAAGCTTTTGAGGACTGAAATTCAAGCCATGAGAGGGAGCAGCAAAAATGAATACAACCCAGAACGGACCCAAGATGGCAAAAATCTACTTATCAGTAACTTTTCAGTGGTTGACTTAATTCATGGCACACATAAATTAAAGATGGTATCCTAAAGCACTGGGGAGGAATTTTTCCTTCATATGTGTAAATGATAACTTTATACACTGGATTTGTTTTAATTCCTACTAATTTTATGTCATTTTCAAGAGCAATGTATTTTATTGAAATCTCATGATTGAATTTCTAATAGAAATACAAAGTCAAATATTTAAAAACAAATAAAATAAAATAATGAAATAAAATCCTGCTACCCATTAGTGTAGGATATAATGTCAGTTTTACTGAACCAGAACTAGCACACTCAGCCAAAAATAGCTGGGTGGAAATGATTTTCAAGGTGCCCGAAGAAAAGGCTTGGTGTGTGGTTCAGGCTTGCTAATTTGGCTGGGACTTTTGTTTGTCTATGTTTTCTCTACAAGGACTTAGAAAGATATAGGAATAGGAAACAGAAAGTACATTTTTTTAGCAACTTCTTATCCCTTCTTCCTTTTCGGTACAGGAACAAGCTCTGTCACTGGAGTGGGACTGAACACTAATCATGATTGTGTTGTAGCTATCTGTTATTAAAGCATCTCTAAATTTTAGGATAGGCTTAAAGCACAGAACAAGATTGTTGCATAGTGAGATATGCTATGAGTTTAAAATAGTTCTACAAAACTAAATGGAATTCACCAAACAACACTGGATCCTGGCATACTGAAAATATAAGGAAGAAATGTTTAATCAGAAAGAAAATCCTTAATTGTTATGCTGTTTCTATAACACATAACTCTAGCTACCTCAGCTGCCTCTCAGCTGCACATCCATAGTCGTGATAAGGAATTCTTTTCTCCTGTAGAAAATGAAATAGCATATTCATGTAATTAATTTCATAAATAAACCCATTTGTTAATTTCTACTACATTAATGTGTGGCAACTGTCTTCAAAATGGGGCACATACTTTTCCTTAACCTTAATTTATTTGAAAGCCCATGGGCAACTGAAAATATGGTTTGTGACTGATTTTTAATGGATTTTTTTTTTATTCTTATTGACTGATGGGAAATATTAAAACAAATTTTGTGTTGACTGGGCAGGTATTTACTGGGAATGGAATAGAAATGAAATATTTCATCAAAATATGAAGGAAATTTTGTTATGACCCTTGCTTCTCTCTACTAGCTAACTTTTTTCTCTTTTATTGGATGCTTTTGTAATGTGTTTTCTGTTACTTATACTGTCATGAGTAAACATTTGCTTATCATTTTAGCTATGGCACTCTAAAATATCTTAAATTCATAACCTATGGCATTTAATAAAAAGAACAAAAACAAATGTGCCATTAAAATGCATCCAGAAATAATTTACATCACTGGCTACATTTTTATATGCCTTCCTTGTCCTTGCCACACAGCTTCAGTTGTTGCCTTCTTATGTCAGTACAGGAAAGGCAACCATCATTCTTCTTCAGATTTCATTTCATATTTTGAGACCTTTTGGCCTCCAGTCCTACAATGTTCAGAAGAATATGTCTTCCCTCACTTTGAAATTTTGTAAGACTGGTCCCATGTTCACATGGAGGAAAATAATTTGTGTAGGAATGTGAGGTTTAAAAGCAAACAAACTGTACTGTCACAATAAAGGGATGACGGAAATTGCTGCGACAGAGATTTAGACAATTCAGCCTTTGCTACTGCACTTAGTGAGTTTGTTATGGAAAGTGCAAATGGGTTGCCTTGGGCATTGATGGATGGATGATGGAATCTGGAACATCCTTTGTTGCAGCAAAAGTGAAAAGCTTTGCTTACATGCGAAGATATCAGAACAAAAGAGCTTCAGTAAACTTAATTGTTCACTACCGCTTATAATTCTTCTAGCATATTACTACTAGGGTGAAATAAGTACACTTATAATAATGAATTACTCAAATCTTTATCATGTCTGACACCTCCACTAAATGCTCAGTGGCAATACTAGGGTCTCTCAGATGAGAACTCAGCTATATGTGGAAGAGATTATTACCTCACCTGAATATTTTTATTTGCCATTACAGTAATCTCACCGTGTAGGCCAATTAACAAGTTATATTCACAAAACAGTTCCTATTTTTAGAAACTCATCACCAGCATCTTTTAAACCAGTGGTAAAATTTAGCAAGATGTTAACGTAAGAAAGTATACAAAAATATAAAATTATGCAAGTTCATATTAAAAAAAGAAAGAAATCCACGAACTTGTAAAGTGCAAATTGTGAAAAGGAGTAATAAATATGAATAAACAAGACCTGATTACAAAGAGCAGGAGCTGAGAACTGAAGTACAGAGAGGTATGATGTTAAATGAGGAAGTCTAGTTGAACAAAGAGACCTTTTCCTCTCCTTGTCTCTGACATATTTTTGTCCTCAGGCCATGTTAAACCCTACTACCATTGCTAGTTTGAAAGATGTTCTTTATTAAAGCTTATGGAAAGCTTACCTTCCAAAAGTAGCTTTAGTGGAAGAATTATCTAGAAACTGTTTTGAAGTCCCTAAGTGAAAAACAGTTTGGTATGCTCAGGAAGCAGTCTGTGAAAGTGCCATTGCATTTTGCCTCTAATCATCTTATTATAAACACTCTTGTTACACTATTCAAATGTTGCTAACCATTGTGTTTGTTATCCCATTTTGATAAGGGCATTATTGCTGTACATATAATCATGCTTTTGTTTGCCTTAGGATTTTGAGGTTCCTATTTAAGTAAAAGCATTTATGAAGGTTACAATTTAAAGCACTGTACTACTGTTTCTTCAAACAACAGTAATCAGTATATAGATTTAGCCCTAACAAAGGAAGACAACATTTTTCCTGTGCAAATATTCAGCCATGTTTTAACCTTGGCAATGAATACAGCATAGTAACAAAGCTGGTGTACAAAACTTGAGATTTAAGGCAACAAATATTTACTGTAGTTGCTTCAAATCTTTCAGTACACAACTGACAATTGCATCTTTACTTTTATGCTTTACTAGCACCATTTGAAGCTTCATGCTTAGTTGCTCTGGAAAAAGCCCTGGTTCGTGTAAGTTTTATAGCAGACCATGCGAGCTGTACAGTCTGTACAGATGAAAACTGCTGGTGTCATTATGATTCTTTGTCTTTCTTTGCATTCTGTAATTCTAATGAAATTTCACACTCTCCTTTTAATAACTTTGGTCCTCAGTCTAGCATAGGTCTTGAGTTAAGTATATGCTTAGCTTTAGCTCTGCATGTAGTATTTCAGAGGAACAACCTGCAGGGTGGAAGTTAAACACATGCTCAAAAGGCTTTCCTGGATCAGGGCCATATCTGCTAATCACACAACCCCAAGGCTACTAAGTGTCATCGAAGCTTGAGGAATTTTCTTTCTATTTGTGTCAGCCTCTCTGTGCTTATTTTGTAATTATTATTGAAAAAATACTGTAGGCACAAAAGGGGGGTTGTAGTTTTCTCTGTAGTGTTCACTCCTTGTGTTCATACATGAAGGTGGATTCTCCTGGGAGTAAATGGATTTCTACACATGCATATAGACACAGGTTATGGGAAAAGTGGAAGCAATGTGTTAACACTTTACTATTTTATTTCTGTAATCCGTTTGATCTTTATATAATTTGTATTTTATATATGAAACCTTTGTAGCTTCATATGCTTTCCTGCTCTCCTCAGGTACAAGCATCACTGAAGGACCTCTGCCTTTTGCTGTCAGCATTCATAAGCAGTTTCCTGTAATCATTCAATAGAGCAGATACTTAAACAATGGCCAAAACATTCCAAATAGTTGAATCCTGAATCAATTTAAAGCAGTTAAATAACTATCCCTAACAATTTTCAATAGGGCTTGAGCGCTTTCTGTGCTACAACAGGATAAGTGTAGATGTAAAAGGGCAAAACTTTATTGGAGAAGTAATTATAAACCAGACTCTTCACAAGAAAATTTCACCTTTGTATTTTTTCAAGATATTCACTCAAGATGAAAGTCACCTTCCCAAAAATGTGATCTGCTAGGGCTTGATCCATCAGCAAGCAAAAGCTCTTTACCAGTCCCAAGAATATTCTCACCAGCACAAGAATATACTAAAATGTCTTCCTAAATTTTGATGAGTTTTTGGGACTGGATGAGGCGGGATTTGTGTGCTAAACGAGACGTTTCTTTCCTTCTCTCTGCATTTGTAGCACATACAGTTGTGTAGGACACTCACACTTAAATACAGATAGTCAGTCTAAAGGAGTTCAGCCAGAAAGGTGCTGAGTTCTTGCGGTCCTTGCTTAACCTGGCTGAATGAGAATTACAGATTCTCCCTGGATCAAGCCCAGAGTGTAATGAGGATTAGCAGCAACTTTTTCCAGAAGTAAGATCAAACTGATTCTTCTCTACTCTAAATGTTTGAAAGATTTACAGTAATGACATATGCCAGGCCTAAAAATCTATTCAAGTACCAGTAAATTCAGGTTCTTTTGGTGTGCTTTAAAAGTATCATGATATCAATTTCTTTTGGCAAGAAATACCTAATGGTAATCTTTTCCTGCATTCCATGAGAGTTATTAGTCAAAGTAATAGTTTATTTTTTTACCAGAAAAATAAACCATAACACACTCAGGACTGCAGTTCACTAAACCATAATTCTACTTTGTTTGACTTACAAAGTGCTCTACATTTTGAAAAATTGTTCTGTAATGGATGAAGGATTTGTGAAAAGTTCTACCCCACATTAATTTGCTAGCTCTATTGGAATTGCCACTGAATGAGACCACCAAGAATTATCTTCCAAGACTGCACGACTGATGAGATAGCATCATGTATAAAAGAACTCACGCTGAAAACAACCGCCCCAGTTAATCTTAGGTTACAATATGAAAGCAACACAGAGTTAAAAAGTCTTCTACAGAAATTGTAGATCCTCCAGAGAAGGGAAATCTGAAAGAAAGGGCTGTAACAGGTTAATAAAAAGAAATGTTAATAAAATTACATTTACAAACAAAGATGCAAAATGTAGATACTGTGTAATATTACCCATACGGCATTCAAAACCTTCCATCTTCTTCCTTAATAATTACGGAATACACATGAAATTAATTCAGTTCTCGTAGTAAATAAGTAATAAAAGCTCAAAGAAAAAAGACCGATATGTATGTATGGCATGCAGGTATATAACACATACCATAAAGACTATATTCCATCATCATATATATTCCTGAGGAATTTAGTAAAATGCACTTTTTTTCTTTCTCAAGAAAAGAATTTTCCATTTTTGCCCTCTCAGATATTGCATCACTGTATTAATATTTTTTATTTTCAAAATCTAAAGAAATAACAATTACATCTACATATATACAGACCCAAGCACTCTGGGTCTACCTCTTTAAATGATTCTTAATAAATTCATCCTTACGAAAATTCTTTGTCTCTTAGATAGAAGAGATAAGATGTGGCTGGAAATGCAACAGCAGTGGTTTTTTGTTTTTTTTGCTGAAACACAGTTTTATTTCCTGGGGACGATCCTGTAAATTTTAAAAGCATCTATGTAAAAATTAAAATGAAAATAACAGGATATATGCAGCTTGTCCTCATCTATTTCATAAGCAATATTTACAATGACCCTCCCCACAAAACCATAGTACTGTTTAGTGAATGCTGAGAGCTTTTGTGGGTTTTGGTTTTTTGTTTTTTTTTAATCTGGAATACTTTTCTACACATTATAGTGCTTGTTTACACATGAAGTTACCTTCACAATAGCTGTTTCTCGATAATTTTGTGTAAGTATAAACAGTTACCAAGTGACAATGTTCTTGATACAAAAGTGGTTGTAGAATTCCAGTGAATAAACATTTTTCCTACCAAATTATTAAATCACTCAAAATACATTGTATTATCATGCTTTGAGAACATTAAATGGTCTGTGTCCTGTTGGGAAACAAGGAAATTTTCCTTTCATTTTGGTAGAGAAATTCCATGTGAACTACAGAAAGTTTTTAGCATTCTAGTTCTCAGAAATTCTCTTACTGATCTAGAATTGCATTTCTCATGTCCTTACTCTCTCTTAGACAGATACCTTCGTATGACTTTCAGTAGAGCAGAAGATAAAAAAGAGATGTGCCTCTAGAAGGGGACCTTGAAATAGCATAAGGTGAAACATTAGAGTAAGTTTCAAAAGGGATATATTTATGAGCAGGAAGCAGGTGCTCTGATCATAGAGGTGTGAAAATTCATTGCATGGCTCTGCTATTTTTTTAACAAATTTCATTTCAACATACCTGGTGTGCAAAACAGAGTGAAACACTACCTCTTCTTTTTACCCCACCAAAGACAAACAAAAACAGAACCCACTTATGTTAAAATAATGTTATTTAAATTGTGAACTGAAGCACTTGAGAGCTAGGAAATGCCAGAAGGCAAGTTATCCATGTAATGTTAAATATAGCCTCCTACAAAGCATGTTCATAATATAAGGTACACTTTCAGAAGTACCTAGATGCCTTATGAAACAGACTTTTAATAGCACTCTGAAGACTGTTGGATTTCTGCATTGATAAAAGCCTCATCAAAAATCCTTACTGATACTGCACTTTTCCAATAAGACTATACCCTTACGCAGGGCACGAAATTCACATCAGGTCACATGAAGCCAGTTCTCATCCACACAAGGTCTTCCTTTGTAGTATGTGAATCCTTCACAAAAAAATACACTAATTCTCCTGGTTACCATATTACTGCAAATGTAAAATAAGCATCACTTTTTCACTGGCTGAAAGTATTACACCCTGTGGAACACACTTAATGTACTGCAAGTTTAATTTCATCCAGAGAAGTTTCAAAATTTTAACATTTCTAGGGTTTATGTGATTGCTTTGTTTTCCCTCTCTTTGCTTTCTTCTTTAAACTGTTTATTTGAACAAAAACCATTATTAATTGAGGCCAGTAAAGCAGCAGTATGTATGTCTGCAGTTTTGTCGGTTTGGGGTTTTTTTTATAACAGTGAGGCTAGCCTGATCCCAGCAATTTTTAAGATGATGTGAGTTAGTTCTGTTGCAAAAAGATTTCACACTCTTCTAGTTATATTGGGCTTTTTCTTCTCTGCACCTCTATTCTTGAAGAAGATTGACTGCCTGCTGTTTAGCAGAGGATTAAAAATTCACTGCCACTGCTAGAACTGCAGTGAACACAAGTGTTTAGATTTGCCTAGACCAGAATTATGTGTTCTGGCACTGTTTTCAGACGTAAGCACAGAAACCCCAGTCCTTGTCTGCTTTCCAGCAACACCAAGAGAATGTCAGATACATACTTTAATTATTCATTAGTTTGAAAATATTATTGTTATTCACAATTATTCAGCACAGCTTGAGACACCTTCTGCTCTCTAAGTCTGAGTACCACTGTGGAATCAGACTGAAGGCTCCATTAATGCTTGGATAAACTGTTCAAAGGGATGGTGGATTCAGGTAGTTTGCTTCACAATATGAAACAAACCATCTGATATTTGTCTGTCCCTTGTTAAAATTCTGTTCAGTCACTTTTCTTTCAACCTCTCATCTCAGCTGCTTGAGTATGCTTGGCAGGAACTGTGACAAACACTGACAAAATTTCAATAAAATATGACTGAATCATAAAAGAGATGAAAGAATGAAGTTGTACCTTGTGAAGCATATATTTGAATGGAAAAGGAACAAGCTTGCCTCTTGTATCACTCAAATTATTTTAAAATACATCCAGCCAGGATCACCTATGGCTCAAAAAGAAAAAAAAAAGTTGAAAGAAAGCTGCATCTGAAAACTTTGCTTCAACAGCTTAATGACATTGTCTTTTCTCAACAGACTTTTTTGAAAACTTTGTCATTTAGAATTTCATAATAATTTTCTTTATTAATAAATGCAAATACTTCAGTGGCTAGGGGGTTTTGTTTCTGACTTACTTGAGAAAAGAGGGACTCAGCCATGCTGGATGATTTTTGGAAATGTAACCTCTACATCCTGTTTTCTGAAGCCAAATAATTAGATGCAGACAAATATTTCCTTGGATATATCAGTTTCAGAATGTAACAATCTTTGCCTCGGTGTACTGCAAATGGTGCTCTGCCAGGATTTTATATTTATATGTCTTTTTCCTGACACTTTTAGCCAAATATGTGCAAAGGCTATCATGCTTCTGTGGTATTTGGGCAGCATTGCAAACTTTGACAGTTCCATGGAGGTTAAGCCAGTGTGAAAGTGGAGTGACAGAATGAATCAGGTCTTGGAATATATATATACAATAAACAAAATTCACATGAACACTGGAGTTGAATGAACTCATCTTATTTAAGTTCTCCACAGAGCTGTTAGGACCAGTCTGGACTTTGCTGTGATGGTCATATTCTTGTGCACAGGATATTTTTGCCTTTCCTTTTTCCTTTTGTCTCCCACTGACAGACTAGCACTCACAGAAAGGTCAAATGGAAAGTCACTTAGCTTCTGGAAAATAGTGTTTTCCAGATACTCAGCCATCATATTTTTATTTTTGCCTATGACCTTATTTTTTTTAAATTGCGCAGGCTTAAGCCTGCTTCTGAATTTAACCCCATCCTCAAATAAGCTATATTCAATTTAAAAAAAAAAATGTTTTTACACTGTCCTGATTCAAATCTAGGTAAAAAGGTAAATTCTGTGAAAAAATGTACAAGAGTTACAATTATGTACTGTCTCAAAATTAACGATGACTAGACATTTTTTGCTTTAAACAAAATACTCTAAAAAGCCTCTTCAGTTTGGGCTAAACAGTGCAGCTCTCAAGCTAAGATCTGTCTAGCTGGCCATGCAGTGTAACAGAGGTGTGACTAATACAGATGCAGGTGAACAGCTGGAGCAAATAACATTTACAGTGAAAAAAGGAAGGTGATACATAAACTTGACATTCAGTTACGTCTTGAATTTATGTATCTTATGTCTCTCCTTGATCCCTTGATCTTATGCTTTTTTCAATGGATAGAGGTTTGTTTCTCTGTCTTATTATGTTTTGAAAGTAACAGTAAATAATGCAAATAGTAAAGAAATAGATTTGGTACTACATATTTCCAAAATTTAACCATGGAAGCAAGAATCTTTTTTTTTTCATTCTTCCTACAGAGAATAAACTTCCAGGTGAATTAAAAAACTTTTATTCAAGGGAGTGTGCTGTGCATTGCTCACTGGCCCCTTGGATACTATAAATCCATGTTTAATGTATTTTATGCTCTCCAGCAGAAATTTATACAAAAAGGAGCAAAAGACTTGCATGAGTCAATCAGTCATATGTGTCATGTGAGTCACTGTCATACATGAGGGGTTTGAGGTTCCACCCGGGACATTTTAGTGTCTGGTGCATAAGACACCTTCTTACATTGTCAGTGCACATTTTGTTGCAAAGATGATCTGCTTTGTTCAACACTTTCATCAGCATCTGTCAGACTCCAAGTCCTCAGAGCCATTTTATTTTAAAGCATTGTTTTATTATATCAAAATCCATTATTACATTGTGTTATTTTAGATTATGCCAAGAGGTGACAGGATGTCAACACATGGAATAGGATAGTGCCAACTCAAAAGCCAAAATAAAAAGGCTGATATAGATTGTAATTTGTGTCAAATTTATTTGATCTGAATCATTATGGACCGGAACATAAGGACCCAAGAAAGCACACATTTTCTTCCTTATTGCAATCTAATGTAAATGTGAACAGTAGCATATCATTATGTCTCACATGGTGAACTGGAACACAGAGGAGAATACTCTAATAAGCTTCAGGGAAATTACAAGTCAGCATAAACCCATCTTCAACCAGTGGTATAGCCTCACTGTAGACAATTTGCTGTAAACATTAACAAGGAAGTGCTGATACATTGCAATAAAAAGTTGCTAATAAGACACAGTCAAATAATATATTTTGAGGCCCTGTTCTTAAATTAAAATTTCAAAAATGGAAGCTACCTAACATCATCTAGCAGTGATGGGGGCATCACCAGGAAGCCTCAATGGACTCAACTGTAGTAAACAAAGAACGGTCATTCTCTGTAAAAATAGAAAAGGCAGACACTGATTTGTGAAACACTTTAGGCACCATAATTAAAGCTGAAGGCAGGAACAAACACATACTTGAAATAAACCTGTGGGTACTTTATGTTCTCTACAGGTAATTGAAGGTACATCCAAAGTAAACCAACCTATCAATGCTTTAAGGAGGCAAATGACTATTTTCTCATCAGCTCATCTTTGTAGACCACAACTATTTTTTCACAGTAGTTACATAAGAGGACCCCTTGATTAGATGAAATAACTGTCTCTGAGTTTGCTGGTGCTTCAAAATATTTCCCACGTGACAGATTGCTTTGGTCCTCTTGCATTCATCATAACCCTGGGGGGAAAAAAGGCAAACAAAAATTTTATGTATGTGAAAAGCCAAATAAATAAAATTTGATAGTTTTCCTCCATGTGTCAGGAAATTTGTTTACAGAAGGTAATTTGCACAGGAAGACTCTTATAGCTCAGTGTATCTTAATCATATTAACATGGAAACAGAAGTTTGTAAAGCAATGCATACTTTATTAGAAATTAAATCCACGAGAAAGCTAAATCCTGAGGCACTTACTCTTTTAACAAAGTCTTTATCTGACAGTCTCCTATTGAAATCAAAGGAAAAGTGCTCGAGTAAAGCATTTAGGATTTACTCAATAGTACAAGCTAATCGGAACACACCATCACAAAGACTAATTACATAATATCACATAATCCATATTTTTTCATTTTAAATTCATATAAACATCCACATCTTTTGCATACTCTCTATGGAGAAAGATGTTTCTAAAACTGTGCATCTACAAATTGTTACTGGAACTAAATGCCAAATATCAATAAGACAAAAAACACCCTTATCTTTTTATGTCTTAGAATATTTTTTTCCCTGCTATTTGTTTGAGAAAGTCAGACATTTCTCATCAAATCTCTGGAGCTTTTACTAGGGTGAGGGAGCATAAAGCCCAGGGAAATTGAGTCACCATCACTGGAGATATGTAAAAGACATCCAGATGTGGTGGTTAGGAAAATTCATGGTTTAGTAGTGGACTTAGAAGTGCTGGGTTAATGGCTGGACTTGATGATCTTAAAGGTCTTTCTGGCCTAAATGATTCTCTGATTCTATAACCAAAAATAGATTCCAAAGAGGTAACATTTTCAAATGAATTTTTGGGTCTGGGTCCTCTGGTTTGGCTGGATTCCTGCCCTGGGAACTGTGTCCTCTGGGCATTGACGGTGATTTGTCTCCACACACAGCAAGATGGAAAAAAGGAAAATCCTGACACATCCTGGATTTTTAGCTGAGGGTGTTTCTCAGGAGCATGGGGTAGCTTGGGGATGACTCCACCCACCTGTCCCTCAGGTATGCATCCTCTGACTCCTTCTCTCCCAAAGCACACACGAGACATCTAAAGATTTTTCTTACATGCAATCAGTGTTCAGAGCCTACAGTGATCAGCACAGGTCTTCCATGTGGCTGAAATTTGCACGCCTTTTTTTAACCCTCCAAAACAGCCCAGAATGCTCAAGATTCAGCAGATATTTTGCAGCATGTTTTGGCGCCTGTCAAGTCACCTGTCTTCATGGATTCTATCTATAAAAAAAACACTCTCAGAGAACTTCCCTCTGAAGTTTCTGCTTTTGGTTTCTCATAGTTTGGGGTTTTTTTCACATTGGTATTTTTCAGAAGAAGCATTTATTCCTGGACCACATAACAAACGGTAAATAGAGGAAAAAAGCGGCGTTAAGAGAGAGACAAAAAACTCTACTCAGCCAAAGTTGGTCACCTGATGATGGTAAAATAGCCCAAATTTATGTTTAAGAAGTAGACTCTAAGTGGTTTTATCAGTCAAAGTCACATGTTCAATTGCATATATGTCTTAAAACCTCAGACTAGGCTATTTATTGTCTCGAATAAGTAATCTGAGCTTTTTGTTGTCCAATAAAACTTTGAGATGGATGTCATTGCCTGTCTGGATACTGGTGGAAAATATGTGGAACCTTTTGAGCTGCCTTTACCGTGGAAAAAAGAAATGGATGGTAGTCAATTTGAACATATCCTCAATGTTTCTTCGTTCCTGCACACCTGGGACAAGGTTGGCACTAGCATGTGTGTTTGGACTTCCTACCCATCCTGTTTCCTTCAGCTGGTGGCTCTGCACTGCCCCACTGAGATGCTTGCGCCTCAGCATAGACAGGGGGAAGCAAGGGTGCATCAGGACATCCACAAAGGGCTGCGGTTGATCAGGTCTATGCCTGGAGACCTTCACTGATGTTATCAATGTCCTGGCCAACTTCAGGTAAATGGTACCTGGAAGATCTACTCTGATGTTGCCACTGAAGATGCATATGACTGTCCATGTTGACGCAAAGTGTGTTGTCTCACAGACACAGCAGCTAGAAAGGCTGTAGAGGTGTCTATTGCTAGCATACATTCATAGTACACTAAGAGGAAAAGTGAGAAATGGAGTATCCAATTATATTTTTACATTACATGAAAAAGGATATTTTCAGACAAGCAGGAAGCTTTCCCACTATGATAGCCAGTTGGTTTACACATCTGTTTGGACCCCGACGGTTCCTTATCTTTAGATGAAGAAGAGTCCTAAACATCAGTGTAGCTGGGACAATATCCATATTGGCAGGTTACAGTGTCTCTGGATGTACATTTAGGACCCATTCTAAGATTTTGGATCTGTTTGGGGAGCAGAACTGGACAGTCAGAAATGAATCACAGAAACATAGCATGGTTTGTATTGGAAGAAACATTAAAGATCTTCTAGTTCCAACCTCCCCTCCCATGGGCACAGCTGCTTTCCACTACACTCAGTAGCTCAAAGCACCTTCCAACCTGGCCTTCAGTATTTCCAGGAATCCACAACTTCTCTGGGCAACCTGGTCCAGTGCCTCACCACTTAGATGAAAACCATTCCCCCTTGTCCTATCACTACGTCCCCGTGTAGAAACTCTCTATCCCTCTTTCTATAAGCCCTCTATAGGTTCTGGAAGGCTGTTCTAAGGTCTCCTCAGAGCCTTCTCTTCCCCAGATTGCACAGTCCCAGCTCTCTCCGCCTGTCCTCATAGGAGAGGTGCTCCCAGCCCTCTTCATTGTCCTCTGTGGAAGAGGTGCTCCCTCTTCATGGCCCTCCTCTGGACTCGGTCCAACAGATCCGTATTTCTCCTATGCTGAGGATCCCAGAGCTGGATGCAGCACTCCAGCTGGGATCTCACCATGGCAGAATAGATTGGGACAAACTTTCTTGACCTGCTGGCCACACTTGTTTCGGTGCAGCACAGGTTACGGCTGGCTTTCTGAGCTGCAAGTGCACACTGTTGGCTCATGTCCAGCTTTTCATCCACAAGAACCCCCAAGTCTTTCTTCACAGGGCTTCTCTCATTGAGTGCTTCTCCCAGTCTGTACTCATGTCTGGTATCGCCCCAACACAGCTTGCCCTTGGACTTACTGAATTCCATGAGATTCTTGTGGGCTCAATTTTCAAGTATGTCCAGGTCCCTCTGGGTGGCATCATGTCCTTCAGGTGTGTCAACAGCACTCTTAACCGTTGTGTCATCTGCAGATTTGTTGAGGGTGCACTCGATGTTAATGTCTTTGCCACTGATAAAGATATTAAAGAGCACTGGTCCCAAGACAGAGCCCTGAGAGATACCACTCATCACCAACCTCCATCTTGACTTAGTATATTTAGGAGTGAGTCTACTGGTTTTGCGTCTTAAATTAATGATATATACATTAATGATATATACATTTTGTTGACTTTTTAGAGTTGAAGTTCTTAAAAGATGTGAGGCTATATGCATTGGCATGATCTTATCATACAACCTTATATTTCACTCTTCTTATACACATCCGCTAATGCTAGAACTTAATTTTAGACCATGTGTATGTTACACATGCATCTTCATCTATTGCAATGCTATGTGATCGAAAATCTTGGTTTATTACTCATGGATTCTCTGCTGCCCATTCATTATTCAACTGCAAATATTTTGTTTTCAGTGCAAGTGTTTACAGTGCAATACTTGGCAACATATGCAGTCATATGAATGAAACTGTTTTAAAATTGCAGTTCATTTTTAAATTACAATAAATTATTGTCTGTATATAATATGTATATTTTTTGCATATGTATGTAATATGTATGTATAGAAAAACTCTGAGAAGCTGTACAGGGGCAAAAAAAATTTCTTAGTGTCCTTGTTTAGGAATGGTATTCCCCAATTTAGTGTTCCCACTGAAATGCTCCAAACCATGCACTGTTTGCTCACTTCCCCTCTCCCTTCCCCTCCTCTTGCAGAGGGCTGAAGATGGGAATTGGAAGCACAAAAGGTAAAGATTATGGGTTGAAATAAGAACAATTTACTGGAAACAGCAGTAAAATAATAAAGAAACACTACAGCAACAATATTAATGAAAAGTTGTACAAGAAATGCAAAGGAACGACACGTGATAAACCCAGCAACACACAAACCACCTCCACCTCCGTGCTACCCCCGACCAGAAGAAAATCCCTTCCCCCAGCCCAAGTAGTACTGAATGAATGCCCCTACTGGCTCCTGAAAAAAAATTAACCCTGTCTTGGCCAGAACCACAACACCTAGTTATACACACACCCCTGTGAACCCTGCAGGCTTTCCAGCACAAATTCAATTGTTCAGTGATCACACATAGAACCAGTTCTTTGAAAGAAAAAACAGAAAACAAATTAGAAATAAATCACAGTATTAGTTGTACTTCATGCGTATGGTGTACATTTTTGAAAAGAGACTGTCACAAACTTTGACAGAGAAAGTTTGCTTGGCTGCTCCATATATGTAAATGCAATATATAACCAAATTGGACACGAGCCAATTTTATCTACAAGAAAGAACAAGAAGACAATTAGAAAAGCAGAGATTACTTTTGCTCACCAGCTTGGACAGCGTAGATTTTATTGGCAATTAGAGAAATAGGCCCTTGGAATGTGGCTTCTCCCCTGTTCTGGCTTATCTTCACATAGCAACAAAGCATGAACAAAGCTGTTCAATTAAAGGAATGTACATTAAAAAATACAATAACTGATTTGCCTCATCCCAGTGATTTGGGATTGATGTCTTGTACCTTTTAATAGCCCAGCTTGATTATTCAGTCCTCATTGGGTCCCTTGCCAGTCATCAGGCTTTTCCAGCTGCAGACTGTGGTCATTTACAGTTTTATAGACACTGGAGAGGTCTGTCTGAAGGATAAGAAAACACAAATTAGCCTTTGCAGATTGGCCTCAGTCAATGCTGTCTTTGTGCTACAATATCCTCATTCAAACAGTTGGATATATCACTTTGGGCATGTTGTGTCAAAGAATTATACAGAAAATGACTAGAAGGATGGTTTCCCTTTGTGTGTTATTGTGGTTTTGAAGCTTTTGAGGACTTCTGAACTTCTTTGAAAAGCGACACTGTATGTATATGTTGCAAAAGGGAGTGGTAGCCAAGTTGAGAATTTTAGGTCAGGCATTCTGAAAAGAAACAAGAAAATGCAAATAGTCTCTTCATTAGCTGCCAAAGCAAAAAGGGAAAGGCTGCTTTTTGCAATTTTTCTCCCTCTAAATGAAATTCTGATTGGGCAGAAGACAAGTTTTAGGTAATTTCCTAAATTGTATGCTTTGCAGAATAATCAGAAAATCTTTTCCTTGATTTCCCCAAATTTATTAATTTTATATATGTATGTATTTATGAGGGGGTTTTAACCTAATGGTGGGAAAAATATTAGTATGCTCATGACTCCAGTGTTTAAACACATTCAGTCAGAGCTTTCTAAATTTTGGTGTCTTTTTAATTTAAGATTTCACAATTCGAATCCCATTCTTTGTTTGTTAGTCACACATATCATTTGAAGAAGTCAAAGGGATATTTCTTGATCTCTGAAAATCGCAAAAATCTGAACCCCATTTGTGCATGGTGTGTAGAACATTTCACTGAATACAGCATATTTTTAATACAATATGCATAGCTTGAGAATTTCAAACTTTTTCTCAGAAAATTTGCCCAAACATGTGGCATTCATTAACTAAATAATTCATTACAACCTATTCACTCAGCTTTATTATTAATAAAATTTCTTTGAAATAGTTGAAAATCCCATGGATTTTAAATTAGTTAGAATCTGAAATTTTTAGAAGTGACTGCATTTCTGTTCCTACTTGACAGTGTTGATACTGTCTTTTTCTGGTAGAATCAAAGAAATTATTCTTCCCTCTTAAAGTAGTGACACTCATAGCAAACCCCCAAAATATTTACTCTTCTACAGTATTAGCCCGAATGTTCAACATATTTTGCAGACTGGATTTGACAATCAGTTCTGTTTTCTTTGAAACATCTCCCTTTTCCTGTCTCGTAATAAAAGGGGAACATTTGGCAGGGGGGAATGCTCATTTGACATGGGCTGGTTCATTTTATCCATAATGTATTAAGTCAGTCAAGATAGTTTCTAGAAAGCACTATTTGCAAACATATACTTACATCTACTTAATTAGCTTTAAATTATGTTCATTTTATGGAGTGTAATCAAGATGTCATTTCTGTTACCAGCATATTTTTCTGCTTAAAAAAAAACTATACAGAGAAACATAAAGTTAAATGCTGCTGTTAGGGATGTTTTTCTCGATTGGGATGTAATAACAGACATGGCCCAGACTTTCTTTGTTTTGTCCAGCTCCTGACTCTGCATATGAAAACCATACATCTCCCTGGAAGAGGGCTTGGCAAAAGCATTTTTGTCATATGTGGGTTTCTATTCGGATGGCAAGTCAGAAACCTGAATTTTTCACTCTTTTCACAAAAGATTGCGACTACTCTGATATGTTTCATGCTAATATGTAAGTATAAAGCCTAAATTTATTGTAATTAGAATATTTCACCCTTTGCTTCTAATGCATTTCCTTTATTAGGTTTGAATGTCCAGTAGTGTCAGTACCAAAACCCTTTACGACTTTGGCTGCATGGAGCAAAACCACTTCTCTAGAGAGAATTTATTTTCTTATCTGAATTTTTCCCTTTACATGAAGAGAAATCCCATAATTTGGCAAAGTTCTGTCCAGTTATTGAGTGGCTTCCAGGCATCATAAATTAGTATGGACCATCAAATGAGGAGGGTGGGAATATTAAGAAACAGAAAATATGAAAGCAGAGGATAAAGTGGCAATGCTAAAGAGATCTTTAACGGTCCTGTAAGTTGCATCAAGTTTAATATACAATCAGTGTGGTCATTCAAGAAAATGAGTAAGACATGCTGCTGTGTGACACTTTTTCTTTCAGTGACTTCACATTCTCTACTATTAATTTTGTGATCAGATGTGGAATTTTGATATGTGTAGATAAAAGCACATCTCTATAGTTATTTTTTTAAAGTATATTTAAATAAAAAAAATACATATTTTATGGCTGCTAGCATGTACCCTCAGTTGATTTTAAAACAAATTCATAATTTCAACAAAATTTAGGCTGCATGAAATGTGAGTAACTGTACCTTATAAGGCAAATTTCTATACATATAACAAAAAAGCAAGAAAGGAAGGAAGGAAGGAAAAGAAAAAAGAAAAAGAGAGGCAGCAGAGACAGGCAAATCATCTGAAAGGAAAATTACAGAAACACTAGGGGGATTTTAGTGCTTCTTTTAGTGACCGGTGTTAGCATTTAATGATGGATTGAGCTGGACTCTGATTGATATGTAAATGTATGCTTTCAAGGCTTTATGTATCCATTAATATAAAATTGCAATATGTCTATAATATCACAAATGTGTATGGAAATAAAGGTGATATTTGTGGACATTAACAAATTCTAACTTTTTATTCTGAAGGATGTAATTTAACATTTAGACCCTATTTTTGCCTCCTCTTCCATTGTTAAGCATTTTGTATCAGAAATGAGAGACACTGGCAAGAATAAAACAAAGCAACTACAATTAATCTGCAACGGGAATAGTGATCTTTTTTTTCTCTCAAACACATTGAACAAATGCATAACATTCTTCTGTTAGAAATTCTGATGCAGTAAGAAACAGAATAAGTATTGAACAGTAACAACCAACATGTTTTACACCAGATATTCCTATGAAATCCTGTTCTCATTTCACATTTTTCTGTTCAGTTTGACAAACTATAATATAGCACTCAGCTCCACTTTCCCTCAGGTGGGGATACAATTTCTACTAAAATAATTTAACCATTAAATTTGGCTGATAGTGAAAAAATGTTGGCCAAGACATTCATATAACTATTTTAAATTTAAATGCCCTTTTTTGAGCAGATTTAGTAATGCAAGCTATACATTCCAGTAACCTGAATAATAATTTGAGGTCTTCACTACAGATTTTTTTTTTACAGCCAGGTTTTCTTCTACAAGCTTCTGAGGGATTGAGAGCACCAAGAAACATCTCTGTTGATATATTCTGTATTAAAACAAGCAATTTCAATTGATTTGAATCTATTATTTCTTTTCTATATTGCACTTCTGTCGTATTTTTATACACTATCTTTAAAATGTATAAAAAAAATAGGGCAATGGTGAATATAGACCTCTGTATGAAAACTCTCAACTATTTCTATTTAAAAGCCTTGAAAACAAGCCATTTCTTTATCTACCCACGGGTTTTGTGCTGGTACTGTAAGCTGTTGTCGTAATTAAGTTATTTCCTATAGGTTTTAGAAAAAGATTAAAGTAAGACCAGGTTAAGAATGAGAAATTTTGTCTTATTAATGAGTTTTAGGCAAGTTATATGGAAAAAAATAGTTTCTGTTGTTATTTGCATAACATATGTTGTAGCTTGCTAAGCGACTTACATGGAGCTCAGCCTGAACCTAATTAAGGCAGTAGTTTGCAGTAAAAAAAAGTTCCAGACCAACAATTTGTGTCTCTGCTTTAAAAAACAAAATCATTAACATTCTTAACACTTGAAAGTTAACAGAGAAAAAACTGATAGGCACTGAACTGCTGAAGAAGGGTGGTTTGTTGTTGCTGTCACTATTCCTTATGTACAGCAGAAATATAACATACCAGCAACAGCTGACTGATACAGCTGTTCAAGTCATTATGGGCAAATTACACCTTGGGAAACAAAAATTCACTTAAAATTCCAGACAAAATCTATGATGGATTCTTTAGGACTGCCTAGCCCTATCATATATGAAATCACTGGACTCTTAGGATGAAAAACCTCTGGATTACCTGTACAGAAACATTTAGAGAGGCCTATAACCCCCACCTAAATCACTTTTGCAATCTAGAAACAGACAATTGACACACTTTGTAAAGTGTAATTTTGTGCTAATTCTATTGAATGGGACGCAGGTTGTCCTGGATAGATCTTAGGTCCTATTCATATGTGAACCTGCACTGAACTCTCCTGATGAGAGCACCTCCTTCACCAAGGGATATCTTCTCCTAGAAGGCCAGAAAAGGCATTGATGGGAATATAAGAAACATGAGTTCCACCAGAGATGATGCAAGGTGATGCTAGACTCAGCCCCACAGACATCAGGTCACTCTCCTGAAAAGTGAGAGCACAAAGGTTTTGCCTTTCTGCTCCCAGAGATTTTAAAATTCTTTTCAATGATATGCTAAGGATAAATCCACATATATTCAAAGAAGCAGTGTCTGGGACCACCAAGCACCACAGTCAGAGCAGAACTGACTTGAGAAAGAGCACATGCAGAATGGACATGTATACAGAACAGAGCCCAAGCTTACAAACAGTAACATTCAAGAAGAGTGATTGATTTTTGATTTTCAAGGCTTTAAGTGGACCTCTTGGAGTGTTACGTGACCTCACAACATGCACATAGGGAGTGAAATGTATTCAGTTAACACTGTGTTCTCTGCTTTTAAATGGACAAACAGAACATGGAGAGCTTGTTCCCTAGGTTTGTAGAGGCCCATAATACTACATGCACCTCAAAGGGTCTGGTCATCACAACCTCTGATACTTGATAATTGTTTTCTTATGTGCTCACACATTAAAAATCTAGTCTGGATAGAAAATTCTATCTATTTTTATTTTTCCCACTTCATTTCGCCAGTGCAAGGACAGGTGTACTTAGAAACATATTTTTCGGGCAAACGAAAAAAGATCCTGGCAGTGATTAACTTCCTCATTAATACTGAATGAGATCAGTGACTGGCAAGAAGAAAAACAGACTTCAGTTGCCTCAGCCACTTCACCTACTCCTGTTAAGCTCCTCTGCAGGGCAGAATGAGCCCTGAGACCACTGGACATTTCTGTCTTCTCATCCACATACAAATGCATAGCCTTTCATGCAAACAAGAAAGACATTTCTAAGTTGGGGGGTTGTCACATGTTATTTATCAGAAATAGAGGAAAGTAATTAAAAAATTGAGTGTCTGTTTATCAAACATATATAATTTATATGTGTTCTTTTTCCAGTTTGTGCCTAGGTGGCCCATCCACCTTGGTCAAACTTGATGGAATTTTACCCCAAATTGTTGATATCGTACAAGTCACAACATAATTCCTTTGTGATCTCTACCTACTACCCATTCATGGATTTAGCTGGATTGTGGTGGCCTTACATTTACAGCATCCATTTCTAGTCCTATGAAATGTTATTACTGACTAAGATGATATAACAGTATGTGCTCTGCTAGAGAATACACGTACAACACCTACAGAGGAGTGCCCTGGGGGCCAGGGGCCAGTCTGCCTTGTTTTATTACTCTGGAAAACTGTCTTTGAATGGTTGAGTTGATGGTGATAGGTCATTAGTTGTTGATGTCCCTTAGGCATTCTGGTTTGGCTGATTTTGGTATCAAAACAGTCCGGAATCCCTTCACTATGTATGTCTGTTGTCATTCCTGATGCCAGCCATAGATTGAAAATTTCCATGGTGTGGGAATATTTGAGGCCCATTTTATTAAGGTCTCTCAAAGCAATCCCATCTGGCCCTGGAGTGGAGCTCATACTCATTACTTAGATATTTTCGGAAATTTCCTTAGCTGTGATTACGGTTCAGAAGGAGTTGTCAGCTTGGCCAATCAGTTGTAATCCACCAAGGCCTTTAACAATTTCATATGATTCCCATTTTGATTTGAACATGGAATGAACATGGAGTACCACCATCAGGCAGTATTTCACATTTCATGGATTTTATACCATGCAGAGTGATTCCTCCTAATTTCCCCCATCCAAGTAGAATAGCTAGTGGTGTGGTAGCTATTGCCCCATTTTGATGGCCCTCTTTTTCATCCACTCTGTCTGTATATTACACCAAGAGTGACTTTGCATTATACAAGGATATGGAAAAAATAAATAATTGTCATGAAGTATTCTCACGGTTTACTTCCATTTATCTTGTATGGAAGCTAAAGAACATTATCATAAAATTACCCTTAATAAAATTATTCGTTCCTGATTTAGTATATTGTTCTAAGTATGTATATCCAAAGATAATATCCAATTGTTTCCTGAAGTCCTTAAAAATGCCTTCTGATGTCATACTTCCCGTATAACATATTATTTTAAGTTTAACTTCAAACTGGAAATTAAGGTTGATATTAAGGGGTGGTTTTAGAAATCAGAAATAATTAAAAAACCCGACCACATACAAATTGTAAGACTGATTCTATTAAATGCCTAGATGGAGCTAAGGCTGTGAAAGGATTTTCTTTATAAGCATTATAGAATTTCTGACATTAAATTATCCAGGAAATTATGACAAAAATCCAGCCATTAAATGATCTTACACCTCCAACGTTACTTAAGAGCTCCTGAACAATTGAAAGTACTGATTTGCAGACATGCATGTGTATTAATAGTAGCTCTGAGATAATATACTTCAAGATACTGATACTTTTAGAAAAAAAAAATACCTGCAAGTTTTCTTTCAAAGTACTTTGACTTCCTTTTATACATTTAATTGATTTTTATAGAAACTATTGTTTTATTTTTAGAATAGTGATATTCAAGGTGGCATGTCCACCCTTCTGAATGCCCAACTAGGAATCTGAATAGGTGTTTATGCACAAAATTCTCAAATAATCCTCTCTAAATTCTGCATCTATTCACACATGTAAGGGATGAATTAACTGTCATCAGTAGTTTTCAGACAACATTTCAAAAAAATATTATTATGAAAAAAATTTATTATTATTCATTATCATGAATAATTTTAATCACAAAAATTAAAACCATTAAAAATAAAAATTTAAATTATTAATAAAAATATTCATCTGATCAGACAATTTATAGTCTAGAAAATTGTCCAGTCCTTTTCCTGGAATGTTGATAACATCCAAATTCCTCTCCATAGTCTTCTACCATTTCAAGTAGAAAAGAATGAAACGAATGCAGCTGACTGAAAAAACACATTGAATAAGGAGAAACTCTAAGCTGCTGAATAAAGTTATTGGAAACTAAAGTGGCTAGGAAGATAACCTGGCAGACAAAATGACCTGATTTTAAGACTCTTAAGTTACTCAGATAGGTCATCCAAGCAAAGCTTAAAATCTGAGGTTGCTTTTTTTTCTTAGTTATTCCCACATCCTTGAAAATGGTTGATCAGGTCTATGGAATGCGAGGCACCACATATGAATACACCAAATGTCACAGCTCACTCTCTGAAGGTTCATGAAGCCTCTGCGCTTAGGAGACTAACATACGGCATACAGGAATAGTAAAACTTTGCTTATACTTGGTCATTCACACCCCAGTGGAAGAAATTACTTTTGAAGTATGGAAGATACCAAATAATAGGGAATTATTATCAAGGAGCTTTAATAGACAATTGTGAAAAAACTTTGCTGATAGAGGAATTCAATGAAAACCATGGAATAAAAAATTTCAACAAACTGCTCCCACATTCAAGAGTAAGTTCTTTGACCCAGGAAAATTTCTACAGCATGCTAAAGAGGCAGATATTACATTAAAAGAAGGAATAACTTAATTCACTCCAAGCAGTGCTGTAATGTCTTCAATGAAACAGCACAAGAGCACATCCATGCCGGTCAGAGTATTTGATCTTGGCAAGCAAACTGTCTGGTTAGTCTTCTCACAAGTATCAGAATATCTTCATCTGCATGAAATCCAGTGAGTGACAAAGAATATCAAAGGGTGTTATTTGTTAAAGCTAATGGGCTTGGTGTACATATCATTGCCTGTGAGTTCAAGCTCTAAGCACGAGACAAGATATTCCAGGTCACTGAGGAGCATGAGCTCGTATTAATGTGAACCATTCACCCAAACTTTTTGTTATTTTTACTGATGGCAAAGAGATTAAGTTAGCATATGCATGATAAAATTGCGCCTATATTTTGCTGGGTAGTCCTCCAAAGTCCACATGCAAATCAGGACATTTGTAAATATACTTTCTTAACAAGATAGGAATCCTGCTAACGTTGGGTAAAATTACATAACTTTGGTTACACAATGTCCCTGTTGACATGTTGTCTCAGCTTGAATTCTCTTTCCTTCTGTCAGTAAATTTTGAGCAAGGGGATATCGAAGGAGTTAAGTGTGACTCCTTCTTTGCAGACGATAGTCATAACATAAAAGTGCAGACTCTCCTGCTTCATTCTAGATTTTTTTTCAGAGTACTTCCACTGAAAAAGAAGCACCAGAAAAATATGCAGTTTTGTTGAAGCCAAAATGATTTTTGGAAACATAGAGGATTTACATAAAGCTTTCAAAATATGAGCCCTTGGGCTGAAAGAGAGAAACATTAAAATACCTATTTGCCATTACAAAATTGCTTTTCAGCATATTCAGAAGTTTTAATAAAAGTTCATACTCTGATATACCCACAGAAGTATTATAAGGGGACCACTAACGCTTGCTTTATTCACAGTGTTATGAACATGCCCACCCATTTCAAGTGTGCTGAGACCTTAAGAATCAAGAAAGATGAAGTGACATTGCTACAAGACCACACTCTATGTCGGGATGCTTGCAGTTCCTCTTCATATCACATTTGGATCCAAATCCTTCCCCCTCAGCATTAAAATCCCACAGCTGCTTCACTGCAGCTCCTGTAGAGTGGTAGGGTAGGCAAGTGCTCTCAGTAGCTCAGCAGGGAAGGAACTATTTTCGCACAACCAATTAGAATGAAAAAATATTCAAAACTGAGATGTCCACCACACAGCCTGACAAGAGGGAAAGTATTACATTTCCTTGAGAGCAGAGAATTTGATCAGCTGCCTTCTCAGAAGGAACAAGAATGGTTTTAATTGTGCGATGTGCTGGATGCTTCTCCCTGCTGGGAAGTGAGCTACCAAATCCCCATACCACCAAAAATACAAATAGTTCCATGTATCTGTCTATATTATTGAACATGCCTGTTTCCATGTGTAAGAGAACACCAGTTCCCCACCAGGGGCTTAAAACACATTAAGAATATAATTACAGCCAACCCTATCAGAGAAGTTTTTTTATTTTTGCTTTGCAAAAATAATCTCCACATCTGGATTTAAAAGTTCACTATCGCTGATAGCATCACAAATTAAAAGTAAGTTATAAAAATTTTGTGGTTAAGCTACATTTTCTTGGACAGTTTCTGAACCACAGAAAGGCTCCCTGCAAAGAGACAAGCATCCAGACTTCAGACCTCCTGTGTGACAGCCCTCCATCACAAGGCAGCAGAGCCAGGATCCCTTTTCCTCTCTGCCCTAAATGGATATTAGATTCTCATCTGTGCAGTGACATTATTTTAATTAGCTTTATGCAAGAAAGTGCAGATGATTTTACTGTGACTATATTACTGTATCTCAAACAAGATTTGGAAAAGGGAAGGTTTGCAGGAGTGGAAATCCTCAGTCCAGTAACCCAGAAAAACAGAAAAAAATTAAAAATAAGGTAAACAATTGAAATATAGACTTTTAAATAGAACTTTTTAAATATTTCTGCCTTTTCGTTTAGCTATGTAATTTCTTATATGGGGTAAAGTAACTTTTCAGTGGTATTAATCTCAAATTTAAGAGCTAATTCTCCTGAAGTTGTCTGAGAATCAAAATAATATCTATCAGATTGTAGGCACTACTGAAGAATTTTAGGCTGGAACTCTCTGGTTGTTTCGATTGTTTCTGCAAGCATTGGTTGGAAGCCAGTGATTTTCAGTCCCTCTTTCAGCAGGAGGTGAAGATCTTGTGCAAGAAACTGAGAACCCTGTAATGAGATCCACAAAAGTGTTTCTTGCTGAAACTACTTAAGTGAGTCATTATCTACCCCGATGCATAATGTAACGTGTGTTGCTGCAGTACAGGACTAGGAGTTGGAGTTAAAAGGATTAAGGTGAACATACATCAAACTTTTCAGGATTTACCAAATAATTTGTGACTCTTCAAAGAGTTTTACAAGGTTAAACAAAAGCTGTAGGCTATATTATTGCCTCAAACAATTACATCACTCCTTTAGAAATGTTTATACTCCATGCCACTTTACAGTGTCACTGTCAAAAGTGGTGGAAGAAAGCAACCAACAGCTATTAGAAACTAAACAGCATAAAAGCCTGCGGAAAATAAAGTTCACAGGTGCATTGACTGCAACACTGTTGCCGTAACAATGTGGGGTGTAGTCACCGCTGAAGACTTTTAGAATAGCATTTTAGGAAATAAAATTCACATTTTCTACTGACTGTGACATTTTAAAAAGGCTTTCCTCATACACTAGCCCTGGACACTTCTAAGACCTTTTACAAATTTAGTTTGCTACAATTTCACATGTGCTTCCTTCAAGTCTTTTTAAATGACATAAAATTCTTGCCTAATCACAGAGGAATGCCTAGGACATTTTTTTCTTTTGTTATTTTTACCTGTTCACGACCAAGTATCTCATGAGCTATTAGATGACTAGTTTTGATGAGATTAGATGAGATTATATTTTCAGCAGTCTCTGGTGGGGAACTATGGCTTTCCAGCTCCTCCTCCTATGGAAGACAATCAGTCTTACTGTAGCAGGAGGAAAGAATCCTTTTATATGAAGAGTGGACATTATTTGTCTCATGTCTATGTCCGGCATGTCATCACGAAAGACTCCATGTGTATGTCAGTTCTATTGCAGAATTAAAAATTAACCTGACCACAAGAAAATGCTTCTCCTAAAGCTGCCATGGATCACAGGTTTGGCTGTGTCCTAAGGCAGTGATGCCCGTGCCTTATATTTTTATTCTTGTGCTGGTAGCTCTTGATGTTCCTGTGCACCAGGAAAAGAAAGTGATACCTAAACCCACTGAGATCACTGACACTCACAGGTATCTAACCAGGAGAGAGAATAAAGCACACTGATTGCCTTCACTGCTGACTGCAGACTATCAGCTATGTGAGTGCTGCACAGCAGGCTGAAAAAAGGGAGATAACTTCAGCATTAATTACACCTGGAATATGTCAGGAATTTTCATTCCTTTGTCAAAAGACCATTGTTGAAATGGGAGTTGAAAATTACTGTTTCACTGTTAATGAAAAAATATTATTAAAAAAGGACCATAAAAGTTCTGTATTTACTTCTGATAATATTACCCACCTTTCGTTGTGGTCTTTCTTCCCAGTCCCACTGCTGTGGATTATTTGTAAAGAAGCTTCTGCAAAGAAAGGCTTAAGGAATCAGAAAATGAAAATTCTGAAGACAAATAGATGGTTTTGAATTTTTAGGGATTATAAGACATCTTTTTACTGGCTAGAGTGTCCCCATGTAGATGTGCCCAAGACACCAAACATCTGTGTCCCACCTCAGCTGGGACTCTCAGCTCACACTGGCAAAGAACTTGTAAGTACTAAGCCACTACCAGCCCTGTAGAATCCAAACCTAGGGCTCTATGGTAACATATACTTATTGTGACCAGAACAGCCTTCAAAAAAGCCTGTGTATATTGCAAGAATATGCAGGTTTACTGGGTTGAATATGGGTTTTCTTGGCAAGCTACTATTAAAATCATCAGTATCATGCCAACTGATTATATTTCTGGAAAGAAACCTGAAGACACTGATCTCGTCTCTATATATTCTACAGATGAAAACATGTGACATAATGATAATGTATTTTTTGATACTGCCCAATGTCAACACAGTATTTGGATAACAAAACAGTCTAATTCTTACTAGTGCTGCACAACATTTCTCCCCCTTAACATAAATAGATGGTGAAGCCTAAATTTAGCAAGGCTTAGAAACAAGTATTTAAATATTCCAGCTCTGACCACACTGCTTATAAAAGGGGGTTTGAATAAAGAATCTCTCTCCTCCCAGGAGCTGCTTTTAACTTTCAAATGAAGCATGACTAAATTCTAGCAAAGCAGATTTGATGTTTCCAATTAGCTCAGAGAGCTGAAAATAGTTGTGATGTTATCAGACCGTGGGTGTTGTGAATAGGAGCCACATCCTGACATAGCCTGTACGCTGGTTATAATTTCAGAAGAAACATAAAAATTACTTAATTACATAATTGTACATTCTGACTTTTTATATTTTTATAAATTTTCCAAAGAATTTCTGGCCATAACCAAACATCTGCATTTTATTGTTTGGTCATATTTTTGGCAGCCAATTTTTAGGTAATGAATAGTAATCCATCTTAAAACAGTAACCTTCCACAACATCTTTCACCCAGGGCCTGATCCAGATTTCTCTGGAAAAGTGCCTAAAAAAAAAAAAAAAACAATGTGAGTCTTTCCCAGTCTTGTGACTTTTTGTTAGTTTGCTGTAATGTGATTGCAAGCAGTAATACCAGCTTAGGCCACTACCTTCCAAAGCCTAACCTTTGCATTATGCACAATTGCTGCTATTGGAGACAAGCGAGACAAGCCTGAGTCTTGCAATTTTCTTAACACTGGAAAATGTAAACAGAAAATATTATGCTACTGATGAGTTATTCTCTCTTTAAAATGTGTTTAATAAAATAGAAGACCACAACACAAGCTGTCATGTAAGAATCCTTTGTTCACATGCTGTATTATTATTGCTGTATTATCATTGGCTCCAGCCTATGGGGTTTTTGTAACTATTATTATTTCCTTGTATTCTCTGTTTATTTTTACAGCTAGTAAAAAACAGGCTCATCCAGGACATACAGCACGGATTAAACTGAACAAAGACTTTTTAGAGTAAATAAACTAGTTGTTTAGCTGCTGGAGTTTGGTCAATAAAAGGGCTCTTAGTGAGTGCAAAATGACTAGGCAGCATTAGTCTATTTTTGTGAATATTTTTTATTTGATTTTAATGTAAGCATAGAGGACAAAATACAGAACACAGCTTCTCAGCAAAACACACATATTTTCCTGGTTTGCCTTCCCTGTAGAAAATACTACAATGTTGTCATTTGGCTATTTTATTGCATGCTACCCTATTTCTGACTTCTGCCACAAGAAATCAGGTGGTGGCACTTTTTTTTCAAGATTACACTATATCTAATAAGATTGTGTAATGCAAGGAAAAAAGTAAAATATTAATTTGACTCAAGGAGGAAAATCAGTGCCTGCCATGAGCATTCATGACTTTAAATACACAGGACTCAGTAAAATATTTCTTCTCCCAAAGAGGAATATCTCCAGAAATGGTACCAATAGCATAAGAAAGAAAATAGCCTTTCATTAATGCTTCTGAAAATGCTTCTGTTTCTAGTTAATTTCAGAAGTTAATTTGTTTTTTGGAGGGAAAAAAAAAAAACCCTTATTTTGGGTGAAGAAATTACATTGAAATAGTTTTCACCACTAGTTTTTAGTCTTCTAGTATCAATGTTATTTGTGATCTAATTGACATTATTTTGCCAGGAAAATTTTCACTAAGTATTTTAGAAAAAGAGAGTACCTTTTCAAGGACTGAATATGATATGGAAATTGGAATGTCACAGAATATATTTTTACCAGTGTCTTTTTTTCCAACATCTTGTTTTCCAACATCATTAGAGAAATACTGCTATTTTTCTTTCTTTTTTTGGCTTTATGGAAAAAACCATAAAACCTGTGTTTTCTTCTAAGAAAATGTCAATGTCTTCTAAATGTGAAACCAGTTTCAGACAATAATCTAAAAAGAGACAGCCAGGCTGGATGGAGCTCTGAACAACCTGGTCTAGTGGGTGGCATCCCTGCCCACAATGGGAGAGGGGTTGGAACCAGATGATCCTTATGGTCTCTTCCAGCCCCAAACATCCTATTTTTATGTGAAATTAAATGCAGGGCTTCTCACCTGTTATACTCTATAGAAGGAGCTGCTACTGTCCTCTCTAGTTTGTGAGGTTTGTTTCCTCCGAACTTGATAAAAAGCTTCTTGTTAAGGCCCGGTTATTAAAATTATTGAGGAATTCCTCAGGCCGAATTAAGGTGCAAACGAGACCATATGCCAGTGACAATAGTATGGATTTTATTGTATAGCAAATATGAGGGAAAGAAAAGGGGAGAGAAAGAAATAGGGAAAGAGGAGCTTGGGGAACATGGAGGGGGAGAGAGTGAGGTGGAGACAGATCAGGTAGAAAGTATCACCACTCCATGGATCCCAGTGGCATTCCATTGATCCTCTTGTTCTGGTCTTCTTGATGGTGAAGGTCCCCTGAAAAGTGCAGAATTCGATGGATTCATATGTGCTCAGGCCAGGTGGCAATGTCCAGGTACCTCCCCCCGGCAGGAGGTGGGGGGGTGGGCAGTCTCTCGCAACAGACTCTGGATCTGCTGTATCACATGCAATCCTGTGGTGCAAGGCCTCTGGGGGCACTTTGGGGGGTCCCTGATGGGTTATGGCACCCCCTCAGCTGCCTCTCATGTGAAAGCCCCCTGGATGTGGCCTGTGGGGTTGGGGGTTTCACACCTGGGCCAGTTTGTGTAATGGAGGATGGCACTGTCTCTGACGAGAGGTTGCACTCAAAACCTCCTCTCCCCCTCATTTCGGGATGGGGAGGAATCTGTGCAAATCTGCCTTCTGCAGGCTGTGGTCTACCCCACCCCAAACGCAGCCAGAGGTGACTCTCAGCACGGCTGCTGGGTTTGGTTCCCTTGTGGATGCATTCCTTTCACCCCAACCTTGTTTGTTTTTTCCTGGGCCTGAGTGATTGAAGAATGGGTTTCTGTTTATCTAGTCTCCAGTCCGAAGTTCCAATCAGGCATCCTTTAGGGAGGGATGGTCTTCTTTATACAGTTTAAAATTTTATATCAATGTTTGAGGCATGAACTATTCCAGTCTTAGACACTTCTCCTTCTCCCTGGGAGAGAGAAAACCCATTGGGAAGATGATGAGGTCCAGCTCCTTTGAGTTGAGGGACTCCTTGTAATATGGTAGATCTATCTGCACCAACTGTACTACAGCTGCGTGCAGATGTCTTCCTTACACTAGCTAGAAGGACAGAAAAGCAAAAAGCCTCACTTGTGTAGTAAATAGGCTGTGTTAAGGAATGGAGCTTAGCTTTGCTTGGAAGGTGGGTTTGTTAAATGAAACACCAAGCTGAGAAGTCTGAAAGGGGAAATATAAAAAGATAATCCACAAGCCATCATTCTCCATTCCTCATGCACACACCACAGTCAGTACCTCCAAGTCTGATTTTTTTTCTTCTCAAGAAGGAAATATGTATCAGACTGTTCATGCAATGATTAACAACAACAAAGCAACCCTGAACCCTGCACTGCAACTGTTGGAGCTCCAGGTATAGCCACACACCCATTCTGAACATGGAGACAATCACATTTAATTGCTTCCATGCGTAGTTGGATCACAGATGTGACAGGCACTGTGCCTGACCACAAATTATTAAAGAAAAACATTAGCTGGTATAAGTCTTGTTTATGAAAGAGTGCCAGTGGAAAAAGTCACAGGATCGTAGTCTCCAGCTACTACACAGATGCCAAGGAAAAGCATATCAACAAGGGCTGAAGTTTATAAAAAGTGCACTGTGCTTTTTGGAATTAAAAAAGGTTTCTGACTGCATTAAATTATATTGCTGTTGTTTTAAGAGTAAATAACATGCAGACATCCAGCTAGCTAATTGGCTGCTGGAGTTTTCATTTGGAATAATTTACAAAATCATGACATAAGAATTATGCAATGATTGGCCTTCCAAGGGCATAGTTTCACACTATGTCCCTATTTAAACCAAATACCATTTGGGCAGACATTGTCCATTTTTTTGCTCATGTGGCACTAAGCTAAAGATCTTAATTGCTCAGAGCTGGGCTGGGCCTGATAGTCACCGACCCTTCCTGGCCTCTGCAGGTTCATGTCCACAGCAGAAGCCTTCAATAATGAGCGTCCTGCAGAAGAGTGATCCAGCTACAACAGGTATCTAGGACACCACCTCAGGCACACTGCTGACAGGTACCACAATACACCTCCAGTTTCGAACTAGACAGTCTTTAAGCTCCCTTCCAACCAGGTCACTTTGTTGATTCTGTGATTCTTTGAATGTTGAAGGCCTCCATATGGCAGATGGTGACGCTGTCTGGGGCTGCCCGAGGCCGCACAGCGTGCTGCTGCAGACATCTCTTGGTAGCTGCAGGCTGAGGACAGGACTGGCTCCCACGCTAGGAGTGAGCCCCAAGCAAAGGTGGCAGGCAGGCGTCGGCAGAGGTGAAGGACGAGAGAGGGGTCTTCTGTATGGGTTCCAGCCACCTCATTGAGGGTGAAGGGTCCAGGGACAGAAGCACCCCAAACTGGAGGGTACAGAGGTTTTTATATGGGGGGGCTAAGGGGCGGGGAAACAGTAGCAGCCAATAGGGTGAGGGCCAGGGGGTGGAGAATACATTGAATGATAGGGAAAGAGCCAGCAGGGAAAGGGCAAGGAGGTGTCAAATGAAGGGGAACATTCTGGAACTTATACATAGTTAATAAAGGGAAATGCATATTCCTAAACTTATACATAAAACAGGGTGGAGAATTCATCAACCAATAAACTCAGAACATGCAAACTAGGAACAAGGGGAAATATGGGTACTCGCTATAACCTAAATAGGGGAGCTAGACCTAGGTGTCCTGGGGGCCTGTCCACCACTGGTCTTTGGCTGTGGCCATGGCCACATGCACTACAACAAGAGGGAGTAAGCAAAGATGGAGTATAGCAGAAAGTTTCTCGCTTGAACCACATCTTTATCTTGGAAGGGACTGATTGATCTGTGACAAAATTACACTTGTGAAAGAGTAAACACAGTGGTGAGGTGATCAGGGAAGGATGCTGGCGTGAACTGTAGCCAGCTTATTAGATGGTTGAATTACATCCTTTGAGTCCTAATGGAGAAAAACTAGTACATTACCCTGAGTGAGATGCTAAACAAAGGAATATAGCTGACCTCCCATTTTCCTCTTCAGTTTAGCCTTTTTGCTAGCTTAGTCTGCTTCTAAATCACTCCCTGTTAGGTGCACAAGAACTGTAGAGGGTTATGTACTTGTGTACTTGATTAATCCGTCTTTTTTTTTTACCATCCAGACACCTAAAAATAGCTGGTTTAATCTTTTTAGACTTTTGTGGATTTAAGTGGAAAAATTTGTGTTTACAGCTATTATTTATCTCAAGTGCCACTTACTCAGATGAAGGGAGGCAGTAAGAGTCTTGTCTGTCTCCCCCACTGTCTGCACTAAAGCTTGATGGAGCTTGATGGAGCTATTGCAAGAGGGACACAGGCAAGGATATTCACCTCCCCCAAAAAATCCAGTCTACAGTCTCTACCTGTTATTTCTTTTACAAATATCTTGATTTACAGCCTAAAACTGAAGACATGGATTCTTCAGCAGTGAACCTGCCACTAATTCTGTCAACATGTTGCTCTGCCTGAGAGATTCAAAAAGTGCTTTTCTTTCCACAACCTGTGCCCTTTACTAAGCCAGCAGGAGACTAAGTCTCAGTAAGATAGAGAAAGAACACTTAGTGTCCACTTCCAGCTTCCACAAACTTCCCTCTATATCTGCTCTTAGTACACCTACAAGTAACTGGCAAAGGAAATGACCTGTCAAATTGCTGTGTCCATTTCCTTACAAGAATAGGGCATAGTCCCATGGGAGATAATGTATCAGATATTAAAGTGATTTCACTTGATCTTAGCCAAGAGGTCAAACCTAATATCAATTGTACATGACAGCTGCATGCGTTTGTGTATTTAGCCAGGTTGCAGTAAATAGACACAACCTGTGTGGTGAGCACACATTCCTTGTCTTGTTTGGGGCAATGAATACCACAAACTGAGCCCATTTGTAGCAGCTTTGATTTTCAGGTAAGTCAGGATACAGGAAATCTAAACAAGGGCTCTCACAGTGGTGTGGTTTCAAAAAGCTCCCCAAAGCATCAGTAGAGTCCCAGAGTTAAAATGTCATGTGCTCATTGGAAAAAGCACTCTTTTAGCATATAGTAGGTTGGACACCATTATCCACATACACAGGAACTTAATACCAGGCAAGGGGCATCCTCTATTAAATCCTGATATAGCATATTCAATAAAAAGCCTATTTAGAAATAAATTAGCAACAAAACGTAGTGAATTAAAAGCCACAATGGAGGAAAATAATTTAAGGAATGGAATAACGAGAACAATTTTCAGCCATGAAATGTTTTTATCTTCTGATAACTTGCAAACGGTAAAGCCATGAATTTATGCATAAGATACAATACACAACAAAGAGATAATTCATATTCAAATCTCATGGTCCTCCATCACACATCCCTCTGTTTATATGTAGATAGTCTTATGAGAAAATGACACCAGGCACAACCAAAATTATGAGACAGCAAGTCAAGCCTGAAGATAATAATTACTTAGTTCACACAGGCACAGTGAAATTCTTCAGCTCACTGTCTTGGTGGCCTGCAGTGGCAAATGTATCATGTGAAAGTAGTAAATTAGAAGGATATTCTTTCCTTTTTTTTTTTTATGAAACACTTAGTGAACTAATAACTGTTTGACAATTGCATGGCTGATATTTCAGAGGAAAGGGGGAACATGAGGCTGACTGAGAGCACCAAGAGCCCAAATCCATTCCTATTTACATTACCATAAATCTTGAGCAAGTCCATTGGTTTTAGCTGAATTACTCTGGATATCAATGGCATAAGGTAAGAAAAAAATGGACAAAGGGATAATATTTTACTGTTGGAAGGCAGTTTCTTTCAAAAGAAAAGCACATTATATAAACTACAAGGAATACTCAGTGTCCTAGTTAAAGGTAATGTGGTAAAATAAAGCAATGAAAAATTAATCTAATCTCATAAAATAAAAGCATTAGAAAAACTTATTTACAACATTTTCCCCTTGATAAAAGGGACTATTTATCATTTTGTCAAGATGCTTAGCTATTCAAGGACTTCGTTAGACTAGCCTATTGAGATATATTTAGCAGTTTACACAAGAAATGCCTTAGTTGTCTCTTCTTCCTGAGAAAAGTTTGACTATTTACAGTTTCATCAACACTGAAATTCTCCTTTTTTCCCCCTCAAAACAGTCAACAGAGCAATTAATTATGACATTTCTCTCAAGATGACTACAGGTTGGAAAGTGTGCAAAGCGTCTGTTTAATATAAAGATACATTTAAACTTCCTAATTGCTAGAATCATGATATACAATAGTCTTTTCTCATAGAAATTGTGATTAAATAGTCATAGGGTGTCTAAGAATAAAGTACTTCTGGCACTTCTGTAAGAGAAATTTAACATCAAGAAGATTTTGTTCTAATGAGTCTTAAAGCAGCAACATGTTACTGTTAAGAAATGCCAATACATAATTCTGCCTAGGGATTTTTTTAATGCGGTTGTTTGTATTCCCTCTCCGGATATTTTTTTTCTTTAAAAGCACCTTTCTCTTCCAGTCTCCGAAGTCGCTTATAAAATTATAATAGTATGTTTTCATTCCTATTAAAGCTGTAGTAGTGCTTGTAACATTTTGCTCACTGTACTGGTCAAGCTCTTTGTGAGTTACTAGCTGGGATATAGTGTATCTTAGCTCCTAAATATGATTTCACAATTTGCCTGGTGTAAACCAAATGCCACATATTCACTGACTTTTAAACTATCTCAGACTCCCACAAGAAGTGCAAGAGGACACTGAGAAGAAATCCTTCTTTCTGAAAGAATATAAAGGTCACCTTGTAAAATGGAGGGCTTCTTCCAGTATTTCCAGGTCTGCTCTTGGACCAGAGACGTAGCAGAGGAATACAAGCAAGTGAATGCTAAAACCATCTGCCGAGATGAGTTACAACAAAAAGAAATATTATGAGATATTAGGGTGTATAAGATATAAAGCATGGTCATAGGAACACACAAAACCACAGACAATTAAAAAATCTGTACATAAAGGAAATTCATCAACATGAAGTTATGACAATTATCTTAATGCACAAATCTTTTAACAGAACTTGTCTAAACATATGCTAACATAGGGCCTGGATTTGGAGAGGTTTGTTGGTATGAAAAAAATTAATTTGAATTGATTTTCTTCTTTAAGATTTTGTGCAGGAAATTTGAATATGATTTTACAACTCTCTATTCATAAAGTTGGAAACTTGAGGAAAAAGATGCTAATGGGGAAAATTACTGCAAAATAATACACTCAGATTTGTATAGTTTTTCTAGCCCATTAAGCTAGTATTGTATTTTCCGATATCTATGGAAATTGTAATAGAAGAGCTATTACAGAATCTCAGCTAAGTTTTCAATGAGAATTTCAGAAACCAGATGTAATAATAAAAGGCAGTTCAAATTAGTACTGTCTACTTAAAACCTTAATCCAAATGTTTCATCCTATTCCATAAAAAGTGTTAATTCACTAACATTCTGATAATTACAGGCTTTTTACTTATTCCATTTTATTGCATATTTGCCTCTAAAGTACCTATCAAGTAGTTTCAAAATATGACTAATATCTCTTACAGACTTATATTTACAGAATAATTTAAAGACGACAAGCCTACTATTTAATAATAATATGTCATAATGAAGAAAATCTTCCCAAGACAGTTCAAGAAACTTAATTCAATTCTTTAATTCATATTATAATAAATGCGTAATAAATATGAACAGGTAATGCAAAAATAGTGTTTGATTCATTTGATTTCTTTTTTCTGTTCATAAATTATCTGCAAACAGAACACATTATTCTTCAGTTATTGAATTATTTGAATTACAGATTTATTCCTCAAAAATATACTGATAATTTATTAGATATCTAACAACACTGAGGTAGTTTATTTTGAATATTTAATTTAAAAACTAGGTTATTTATATTAGCTACACAGCTCATTTTTGTTCTTAAACTAGATAAGCTTGACTATTAAATCTCAGGTGTCTGATGCAAATTATTTTGATTACAATTCAGTGAGTTTTCTTCAAAGACGATTATTCACTAGAATAATTTACAGAGCATGAAAAAAAGTAATATTTGTGTCAAAGTCTGAAATTTCCATAAGATTCTACGGCTTCTAAGTCCTTAGTTAATACTTGCTGCATAGGAAAGGCTATAACTATTTCTTTAGTGTCGAAGTTAACTCTGCAGATCTCGCTAATATGCATGGCAATAAACCTGGCAGGGCACAGACATGCAGCTAAAGAGGTGTGAGTTACAGCATTCAGCTAAAGCCAGGAGCCACAAGTACTGCATAAAAGTCTGTTCAAGCAGATGTGCACACAACGCAGTCTCAAATCCAGGTGGCATTAACTTATGTTGTTTAAAGGAGTAAGAAAATTAAAAAGAAGAAAGCACAATTTCTTATCTCCCCTTATGCTTTCTCTCTCTCTCAATCAAGGAAGGGAAGCCTTACAGGCTTTTTTTTTCTTTTTTTTCCCCTGCAAGTAGACTACCCATTTGAAGGAAAAATTCTCAGACTGCATTGCACTTCCTTATCTGCTGTGAGGATCTCCTCTGCACTCCTGCTCTGTCTCGAATCCCAATGATGGCAACACCAGATCTGCATGCAGAGCAAACGCAGAGTAAGCATCTGGGACCCATCCTGTGGGTAATTAAAAAAAGTCCTAATTCCTTACAAGAGAGCAAATTCAATAAAACTTACCAATTTCAGTGATTTAACTGTTCACAGCCACTACTGTAGAGAACAATTTATTAACAGAGGTTGCAGGCAAATATCAAAGCTAACTTAAGCAATATTATTGTTTCAATACTTAAATTCAGGCAAGCCCTGTGACAATCATTTTTAAGACCTAACCAAACAATATATCAAAGAACTCCAATTCTAAATCCTGTATGCGTTCTATAAATTACTGGCATCACAGGTAGAGTTAAAAAGTCTGAAGGAAGTAATCCTGCAGTCATCCTTTGAGACTATGTTATGGAAATCACCTAGTTCCCCCCAGGTTACACAGAATTTTATTTCGTTTTGGTGGTGTGTTACTTTTGTTTTGTTACTGTACAACCAAGATTCATTCAAAATTAACTTTCAAGACCCTTATAAGTAGCATTGTTAAGGTTTTGTGAAATGGTATGACAAAGGTAATGGAAGTTTATTGTTGTTTCATAGTGATAAATGCTCTGGAAGGCATTTTCATGTCATAGATTTTACAGGTCTATATCATTTTTTAACATATTTTTGCATTGACAAGAAAGTTTCTGTTATTTTCAATTTAATTTGAATTTGAGTCAATATGATTTTTCGGGAGGTTTTGATAAACAAGCTCTGGTAGCAGAAAGAGCAGACAGGCAAATCATTTTTCTGCAACATAAATTAATGCAGCTTAATGTTCCAAACATAAGTGTTGCTTACTTGAAAAGCAAAACAGTGTTTACTTGACGGTTTTCTGAAACACCACAGTAGAGTATTGTTTGCTGTGTTCCAGTAGTTTCCATAAAAACTATGATGACAGCAAAGTGCTGGGGCTCTGATGGAATCCTCTGGTCTGATATTCATTAACTATACTTGAATCTCAATCATCTGCAGTCTTGTCTATCTGTGAGCCCAGGTCTTTTGTTCCTCTAGCACACTGTGTACATCTTGTGTGGTACTTTAACAGTGATGATCACCTATTTTGTTTGTTTCTATGATAAGTCAAGACCTTAACTTTCTACCCTGTTTCCATACTTTTCAACAGTCTGCAGTCAGGGCACCATGTAGTTTATTTATCTAATTTTTCAGTTGTTCTGGAATATGAAGCAGCTATTGGGAAATTAATCAAATATATTGGAAAAACAGAAGTGGTTCACTTGTATGTTCTCTGCCTTATTTTCTTCTTTGTTCTGAACTTCAGAATTCAGGTATTTTTTTTCTAAGGAATCCTACTGCACATAGCTTCCCCTTGCGCAGAGGGTCCCATTAGGCTCTATCTCCTGCGTTTGAAGTAGTTAGCAAAAAAATCTATTCTTTTCTAGCCTGTGCTGACATGTTCAACAGAGCAGTGTGACTTCTCCTATTAGAAAAATAGTCCTTTAATCAAAATATAGTTATAATTACATTGGTATTATGCTTTAACTCCATGCAAGTGACAGAAACAAAATAAACCAGAAAGAAACATGTACTAAACATCTCTTTCTGTCAGTCTATTTGCCCTTTGGAACCAGGAGTGTGACTCATCAGAAAGGTGGCCAAGATGTACTCTCACAGTGATACTGGCAGAATAGAACACCACTCTGAAATGAATATGAGTTATTATACAATATGGGACAAAAGTATGTCAAAACAACCAAGCTGAATTTAGTCAGTGTGTTTCAATTTCCTGCAAGTATTGGTGGAAGTACTGTCATTTACTATTACTATTAATAAAAATTATAAAGTCCCAAGTCATATCAAGGCCATATTGTGCTAAAAGATACATATCTCTGTATAGCTAACAACTCTTGATTCTTGTCCAAAATTTGCTATAAAATAAATAAATAAATAGCATAGACAAAATTTAAGTGGTCAAAAAATTATTTGCAGTAGTTCATATATTTGATGAAATCCTGAGAAATTGTATCTCAAATAATTGAATTCAATACCTGTTCCCTTACAGAGCAGGAAATATTGATTTTTGAATTCTGCAGTATTTTTTTAAACATGAGATTCAATTTTCTGACCATCCAAAGGAGATATGATTTTTTATACTCTATATGGCTTTTATAAATATAAGGTTTTATTACAATTAACGAGGCATTCATGAGTGTTCCATGGATGCAGAGAACTGAGGATATGGGTGGAGACTTTCCATGCATACCACGGGGAAGTAGTTTGTCTTGTTTTTTACAAAAAGTTTAATACAGTTCTGCCTCCATTATGTGCTTTTGGACACTATTTTGAGAGAGACTATTTACAAGAGCATGTCATGACAGGACAAGGGGGAATGGTTTCGCACAGAAAGAGGGTAGATTTGGATTGGATATTGAGAAGAAATTCTTTGCTCTGAGGGTGGTGAGGCACTGGAACAAGATTCTCAGATAAGTTCTGGATGCCCCACCCCTGGTAGTGCTCAAGGCCAGGCTGAATAAGGCTTTGAGAAACCTGTTCTAGTGAAAGGTGTCCCTGTCCATGGCAGGGGCTTAGAGCTAGGTGGTCTTTAAAGTCCCTTCCAACCCCAACTATGCTATGATTCTGTGCTTGCTTTTAAATGTCCACAGCATTTCAGAATTCTCTGCAAAACAAAATCCTTCCCCCGATGACTTTATAACATCATACATTACCTCCAGTACTAAAGGTATGAAGACATGATCACTGTCGGCATCAGCAAAACAGAACTGACAAGAACATTAAAAAGCATTTGACGCAAAAAGGAAACATATGAAATCTGGGAAATTGGGAAGAAGGCAATGGGCATGTGAATATGAGAAGGCAAAAAACCCCATCATCTAAAGGATAATTTTCCAATGTGTATATAAAAAAATACTGAGGGAAAAAAATGTAGGTAATATATATTTATTGGTAAAATTGTGTTGACTCTCATGGCAGAGTAACAGCTTGGATTCCAGCATGCAGCATGACAAAACACTTGTGGTAAGAGTAGCTGAAGATAGTGATCTTAGATGTAGCATTTTGGGTGAACAGAAAGCTGGAGAAATTCCATGAGTGGAAACCAGAAAAGCAAAAAAGATTAAAACTACAGACTTAGAGGAGATAAAGTCTACAGTTTCAGAAGCAGGAACGGCAAACACCACAGTTTCAGAAGTAGGATTCAGAGGGAAACACAGCTTTAATTATCATTTCTTCATGTGACAAAAGAAGCTCCTACTTTAATGGAAGGATTTCTAAAGTTACTGAGAACCCACCAAGCCCTGCTTATATCAGTGAGAATGCCTGCACATTATGGACTTTTGAGAATCAGGGCACTTTTAATTTGCTCCATCGACACTCAGAGAATAACCATTGACATCTCTTCCAGAAAATCGTGGACACAAATTTCATCTCACGATCTGATTAAGAGAGGAAACCAAAAACTTACAGAGACAAGAATGGGATTGATGCAGCACTCTTCAGTACAACTCTTATAGATGTTTGTCCTGGGTTTCATTATCCTTAATATGTGCATCTATTTTATGTTGTCTCGAAAGAGAACTGAATATGTGAAATCTTTTTTATAGGGAAGAAGATTTTTACAACCTAGTAAGGTGGTCAGAGATAAGAAAAATATTCTCTGAGTTCCAAGCCTACCAGTCTTCCAGTGTTTGAACAAGTGTTAAGATTAAAAAAAAATCAAAAAAATATTAGCTAGGTAAGTAATTTTTCTTAATAAAGATAAATAGTATTATAACTATTTATAGTTGTCTTGTGCCTGAAATATGTTAAATGAGTTGGTAATCTGTATTCAGACCATAATATAAAGGAAGCATATGTACATATGCTTTGTTATTAGAAACCTCACAGAAGAGGCCATGAATAGAAAGAAAATATTTCCTATTAATTCTGGAGGATTATCTCCTGGTAAAATTGGGCTTATCTCAGTCTCTCACTATACTTACTCTGAGCATTAAGGACTGCCACTCTTCGTGTAAGTTACAGTTCACTTAATAATTTTCTTCAGTTTCTTCCACCTTACAGAAATAAGTTTACCGTAGAATATGTTTCTGCAAAGTTTGGATCTTGGATTTAAGTGGCTTGAGAAATACCTGGTTACTTTAACAAATTAGCATCTTGATCACAGCTGCATACAGCAGTGAGGTTCATGCTGGTGTCATGCTGGTGTCTTATCCTCATCTCTATGAAGAAGTAAGGAAAGAAAGGAGGAGAAATTTAATTGATAACATTGTCAGCATCCCACATTTTTTGTTTAAAAAAGGCTAGTTTTGCTTGACCCTCCACTCTGGCAGGTAATATTTCTGTTTCTGTGTATTTTTCATTCCTTCCACCAGTTCTGAAAGCAAAAAGGAGGTTTAGCTGCACAGTATAAATATGTAACATGAAAGCTATGCAACCTGTCAGAGAATATTCCAGTGTTTAATGACAGTTTTCAGAATGTAAGGCTTGGAGATTTCAGATAGCATGCATACTTTGGCCAGTGAAATATATCCATACTTCCACTGTATCTATTTGAATATTTCCGTATTTTAAAATATTCCCATCCACCCAAGGCAAACCAGAGCCTGAAATCTCAAAGTGCTACTCATGAATCTTGTTTTGGAGTCACAAAGGAATAAAATCAGAAGAAGAGCCTGTGTGAGAAGTCTTTCCCAAATATCAGCCTTATTCTATTGATAAGACAATGCTGTCAAAGCCAAAAACTGCCCTACTTTTCAAAATGCTTTGGAAAAACAGCACACAAAAAAATACTTACTAAATAAAACACTCCTATATGGTGTAAAATTAAAGCAGGTGAACAAAGTCTTTTCTTCATTGTACAAAATCACAAGGAAAGTCACAGTTTCTTATTGGCTTCTCAGATCAGATCAAGCTCTTTAGACAATAAGGGCTCAGAAAGGCTAATTATGCCTGCAGTCAAAGCTCTGCCACATCAAATATAAGGGATTTGTGTTAACTTTAAGACTGAGTCTGGACTGAAGTTTTTTGCATCCTTCAACTTCAATTTAATAAAAAACAGGAAAATATTTTAAGTCAGTTTCTGAGGAGTGGCGGAGAGAAGTAGAAACATACAGCATGATTTTGACCCTGAGAAATAATATCTTGCATCAGACCTATGGAGCTTTGTTACGCACTTAGTCTCCATATACTCAAAATGGGGAGTGAGACGCTGGAACAAGCTGCCCAGAGAAGTTACCGATGTTCCATCCCTGGAAGTCTTGAAGGCCAGATTGGATGGGACTTTGAGCAACCCAGTCTAGTGGAATGTGCCATCCCCATGGCAGAGGGTTGGAACTTGATGGTCTTTAAGGTCCTTTACAGTCGAAACCTTCTATGATACTATGAAAATTTTTAAGTATATTTTGCTGCTAAATGGCATACCTTCTGTGACCTTTTTTTTCCCAAGGAGAAACATGCACACTTCTTTACTCTGATGAGTGTTGAGATGAAATGGTTGAGTTGTTGTATGTTTTAAAGGCTAAATCCTCACCTCTATCAGCCTCAGTAATATGGGATGGAAAAAAATAGCAGAAAATAAGTGAAGGAGGGTTATTTCATTTGACCATTTTAACAAGGGAAAGAGTCATAATGCAACCACTGCAACACCATGCAAATTAGAGTAGCTTCCATGCCCTCAGCGCCACCTTTACATGGTGGAAAGTTTTAAGGACACATTTGTGGTTTGATATGGTGCTCCACTTCACCCCATTTCTGCCCACTCTGAAAAGCAAAGCATGAGAATCTTTCCTTTGAGTTAGGATAAGTAATGGACATGAGGTAAACTGGTTTGGAGTCCATCTGTCTTTCTGCTCCAAAGGCATGATGGTATTTATTGAAGATAATTCTTGCATTCTTCTGAGACATGAGGAAGTACTTCTATGCACTTTTAACATTAGAAAAGATCTGGCCAAATGCACTCAATTAATTTGAGTATTTTTTTTATCTACAATGGAAATTTGAAGAACTGTTTCTATAACTAAGATCATAAAGATGGAATAGATTCTCATTTCATCAAGGATTATTTATTGAAATCAAAGGTGAACTAATTAAGAAAATTATTGTAAATCATCAGGTTAAATAATTTTGCATTTAGAAGGTACCCACCGTTATCTTTACTTCATTGCAGTCTGTTTTAATAATAGACTACCAAGCAAAAATTATACTGAATGCATAATTTGACCTGTCAGAGCTGAAAGAATTTGTGTCCCAAAATAATTCATAACAGGACTACATATATCAGGAACTAGATACATTATGCACAATCTAAAAGAGATACAGAAATTATGCTATACTCCCTTTAGTTTGTAATTTAGCTGCAGCATTAGAATAATTGCAATATTCCAAAATTACTAAGAGATACCATAGATGTCCTAAGCTAAAATATATGTGTACACCATTTTGTCTTAAGGACACAAATGACTGATATAATAAAACACCTGACTTTATTACTTACTATTTTTATATTTCTAGGGTGAGCTAAAATCATAGGGATATCACAGTAAAACCACTAGATCAGTAAATGTAGGGTTAATTGAATGCTATTTTGCTGGAAAATAACACAATTCTGTAGCATAAATATCTAACATTTAAATATTAGATCTTCAGAAGTTTATTAAATATATTTTAAATACTTCAAAGTGTGCAATACTTTGAAAAACCCTCAAATAATCAGAATATCAAAAAATATTTACAATTATAGCTCTCAATCAAATACCTTTATATCAAAAGGAAGGAAGGAGATCAGATAGATAGAAAGCAATAAATCCAATAATGTTCACATGGATCTTGGTTTGGATTTTATCTGTACCAGCACCTCTATCAAGGGCTGGAATATTTCTATCTAACGTGGAAGGATTCAAATTCCTTTTTTTTTTTAAAGAAAAAGAAAGCAGAGAATATTTTTCCCTTTAACAATAACACAGACAGAGACATGAAGGGCTGGAGAGATGCAGATAGAAGGAATGCTGCAAATTTGTACACACTGATGGTGTACAAATTGAAAGCAGAAACCAAATACAAAGCAACTGAATTTTTGAGTAAATGAGTGGACTATGGAAAGCAGTCTGATAGCTTTCTATAATTGTAGTCTAATTGGCAAATAATTTGAAATAATGTCTTAAAAAGTACTTCCAAAGAAGAAAAAGAAAAACATCTTCTAAAAATATTGCGTCAAAGGTATAGAAAATAACTCAGTAGGAGGTATGAATTTAAAAACAGGTTGTTTGCAGAAGCTGTAAATAATCATTTTAATAATGTAGCATATCACATTGTTTATTTCACAGGGCGTTTTTGCCACTTCTTAACAAAATAAATTGCTATTGCAAAAAAAAGAATATAAGGCTTAGGCTTATCATACCATCATTTGATACTAAATGATCACAAAATTCCATCCAAAAGCATATCTGAATTTTGGGCCCCAGAAATTAATTTCTTCAGAAAGCTATAGTTATTTCATTACAGGAAATTCCTTGCATTTTTAATCATGCAGAAAGCACAAGTGATCTTTTCATATCTCATGAGGTTCATGACACATTTTGGATACTAAAGATGGTGACAGACTGCAGGAGAAGCAGTACTTAAATTCTGCTTCCTTTCTTCCCTTCTTTCCTTACTTGCAGGCAGGGATGTTCAGAAGAAATTATTATTCTGAACAGTTCTTCTGAACAGACTTTATTAGCAACTTATTAAGATTAACAGAAGAGTTAAACAGAGAGGAACAATTTCACCAAAATTTGTAGCCATTGCAAAAGGGATTGGAACATCTTCTGGAGTAAGCAAGTAAGAAACAAAATAAGAACAGTAGTTAGGGAGGAAATACCAAGAAATCCCATGTTATATCATTCCCCATTTGATAAAAGCAAATATGAATAACGTTAATTTGTTTTCAATAGCATACTGGCTAAAAAGGGTTATGAAGTATTTGCTGAGATTTTATTTATTGGTATATAGAGCCTTCACTGAAAGACTGACATATGACTGGCACTGCTGAAGATGATAATGTGTATATTTAGATAATTATTTAACAGGTTATAACACAGCCCTGTAGGAGGGACAACGGCCAGTAGATTCTAAATATCCTCATCTATAATGCTGTGTTGAAAATTAGGTTAGGAGAAGAGTTTGAGAAGCCACTGCTAGGGACAAAATTATGTCAAAGGTCTGTGTTCCCCATCAGGGACTCACCGAGCTGGGGACTGACCTCCCCTCTGCCCCCTCCTGTGTGACCCACACAGCCTCTCTGTTGCCCAGCGAGCTGGTAGCACACAGGCTGAGAGAGCTGGGAGCAGCTCTAGACTCAGTTCATTCCTACTTCCTTAGCTTCCTTATAGCTGCCTAGCTTTCATGCCGGTGATTTACTTCCATACAGACATCTGTTTTAGGCATCTACATAATCCTGAGTACAGCTGCTCTCACAGACCCGCATTAGCCCCTGTACAGTCTTCAAGGTCACTCTTAAATCACAGCCCCCCTACCTTCACAACTGTGAGCAAGTGTTGCCAGCCTCTGCTCAGCTTAATGAATTAGAAGATTTTGGGTGTAAAACAATTAAAGAGGTCAGTGCTGTCATCACCATTTTACAGATAGGAAAACTAAGGCACAGGAATGCAGCGAAACTCTCCAGTGGCCCTCAAGGGACTGGAACATAAATGGTAATATATGTGTGAAAATGCAAAGAACTCTGCTTTGGTATTCTGACTATCCAAAACTATAGTTTAGACATGAAGAGGTCTGATACAATACTTTAACTTTGGAATGACAATTAGGTTTTAATCTTTCATTAATTAAAAAAGTGGTGTGCTATAAAAATAAATTGGGAAAAAGATTCTCTGAATTCCTAAGCCTGTGAATTTTAATTTCATATATTTATTGGCTGTTTTTTAAGAATGAATAATAATTAAACAATTCTCTCTTTTTTTTCTGTTTTAAGTACAGCTTCATTTTATAATCATCTGAGATAATACTAGTGAAAGATAAAAGCTTCTGTATAACCATTAGTTAATAGAAGCAGAGCATGCTGAAAATCACTAAAGTGAAATGGAACATATGAAAAAATCATTTCTTTAACCACTGATTCCCTGACTGTCAATTTCCTGTCCATACATTGCCACAGAGTATGTTGCTAAATTGTGTCAAAGTCACGCCTTCTCTTCATTTTAAAGTTATGCCATAAGAAATGCTAATAGCAGCACAATGTCATACACCTGATTTTTCTCGGAGAAAACTCAATTTTGTGCCTCCTTTTTCATCAGTTTTATCTTGTGTTACACATCACAGAAAGAAATCTAGCTTTGAATTCCAGGTATCATCTTGTGCTGTAAAAACCAAGTTGTGATCAAATCTCTTTAAGAGAATAGAGAACAGAGACAAAAGCTGGTGGACTTTTGAGAATAACACACTTTAAAAATACCTGTTGCTGGCTTTTGAGATTTCATGAGATTAAGGTGTGCTTTATCAGCAATGGGTGCTACATCAGTGTTAATCAAAACCATTAAAAATTTCTGTTCAAAAGTAGAGCCTTGAAACAGAAATAGAAGGGAAGATTGCATGCATAATATTGAGAAATAATGAAAATTAATCTTCAGTCAACTGGAAAGCCAAATCTCTCACTTATCCTACTGTAATTCACCATTAAAGCAGTCTATTGAAGGAACTGGGATAAAAATAAATTGGGTTTGGGACACACAACAGGTATAATTCCAGTAAACTGATGTTTTACAATTGACTAGGTGCTTTTAATCTCTGAGGAGCATGGCCCTCCCTGCCATACCTGTTTCATCCTTTGTTCTCAAACAATTCATTATTATGTTTTTTAGCTTTAATTACATTTCCTTTGAACCTCTGATATCACCTTCTCTAGAGAATATACTAGAAATTATTGGTTTTTGGGGGAAAATTACTGATGTTGAAACAAGCCTTGAAAAAGCTGGCTCCCTTTTGGTTTCACCAGGTGTCTAGGCATTGGTACTCCCCTAAACAACTTCTTTCTGTATTCCTTACACATAGCTGGTTTTGAGTATCAAAAACCAGTCATGCCTTTCTTTACTGATATTCAGGCTTATCCTAAACCGGGCCACATTTGCTAACTAGATGGGTGTAAAAGGCTTTACATAAAGTGGATTTTATTCAGCATATCTTTGTTTCTTGCTTCTGATGTCCCTGAAGACCCAATAACTACAAAGCAACCCTGAATAACAGGAATGAAGGAACAGATGTTATTTGGGCACTCTCACATAATAAAGACTTCCAAGAATCCCTGATGCCCAATTATCTAAACACTTATTCTTAAGTTTCCATTCAGAGCATGATGAATTTAGTCTATTTTAGCTGAATACAGAAGGAAAGTATTTAGTGTGAAAGTGATGTCAATCAAAATGGACACATAAATGGACTGGGTAACACTATCTCACAAAGCATACGTTACATAATCAAATAGGTAATTTAAATGAGATCAGTTTATCCTGTAATAATTACATAAGTACCTTGTGTAAAGAGGGCAATTATTATCTCATTATTTTCAAATTATTTTGGATTATTTTGAATGCTAGAGCATTATCATATGTGCTATATTATTATAATAAAATCCATAGTCACACGGTACTTTTAAAAGATAATACTGGAATAAAAATAAAACCACAGTGACCGAGAATACAGAGACACTCCATTTTGATTTGGAAGATATTCAGTTTCATCAGCATTAGGGCCCGTGCAGGACTTCAACAGGCTTGGTTTGCAGTGTGTCAGAGGTGGCACATCTGCCTTCAGTGATCCCAACAGACAGAATTTTTTAGGTCCTTCCTTCTCTCATCTCAGCTACTTACAGACACTAACTTCTTCATCTGCTCATGGAAGGGCAGATTATTCCAAGAGACAGGATTGCACTGAAGGGAACACACACAGTTAGATTTATATTATATGCAAGACAAGGGGTTAATATGTTCCATGCTTTTCTTTGTAATGTCACCTTCCCCTACACGATTCTCAAAAATGTAAACAAAAGGAAAAAAACTCTAAATGTAATTAAGACATTTGAAATTCTTATTCTAAAATCAGGAGATGAGCTGTGTTGTGTCCTTATTTTTTTGAGAGGGAAAACACAGAGTATTCTCTATAAATCTATCATAATTAAGCAGAACTCAATGATTGCTCAAGGCACTGGCTCTTTTTGAAAAAGCACTAATAAAAGTCATGGTCATAATGGCTGTGCAAAGGATTGAGAAGGCCTAGGGAAGTTTAAATCACTGTAAACATGCAGAACTACTTTTTTAAGTAATTAAAACCAACCTTTAATTTTTGATGAAAAAAAATTAAGTGTGGTGTTATAAATTCGCAGCCATTTTCCCTTCTGCTACTTGATGTTGAACAAATTAAAAAGTGGAGGAGCTATGGAAAGAATTGTTAAATTATTATTTTGAGTCTAATTCCATCTCTGTTTTTTAAATTTTCTGTGTTGTTTGGCTGTAAGCAACCGATTGTACCAATAGATCTTGCTTGACTATAACATATCAAAAAAAGCAACATGGACCACTTACTTGTGCCTTCTTCATTAGCATCCTCTTTCTTTAATCAGGATCATTAGAACTCAAACTCTCTTGGAGGAATCAGAACCATTCTAATGCTGAAACTCATCTTCTGTCTTAGCTTCTTAATATGCTGCTCTCACGAAGGGTACACTTCTAAGAGGAATTTATACACACAAAATCCTAATGCTATGGGGATTTTCCTTTGTAATATACATGAATCCAATACAAAGCAATATGGATTATTTTCTATACATTTGTATCTGCCAGGCATGTGAAATCCAAATAGGGACAAAGACAAGGGAGATAAAATCAAATATGAATAAATGATCTTTCATGAACGGAAAACAAAGAAGTTTTTAAACACCGAGCATGTACATTCAAATCACCTTGAAGGAAATCTAATATATGCAACAAGCACTGTTGAGACAGGGGAGGCACTAAAAAGGTAACATTTTTGTTTGAAGCAACTTTGAAGAATCTGGTCAAGAGTATCTGTTCTCTTGTTTGCACATAAAAACATTCATTTCCAGGCAGTTTGTCTCATCATCTGCACAAGTTCTAATCATCTTATATATTAACAGACAATGACAACTTTTTTTTTTATATATAAGGTTTGGATTTTATAGGACACTTGCCTCCAAAATATGTCATAAATAATATTTTAATGATGTAGGCCAGGAGGACTGCCTTAGTGAGATTAAACTTAATTTTCCTCATTAGTGATGTCGTTCACCTTTTACTTCAGAGTGGGCAACCCTACAGCAAAGCAGAGTGCTAAACCCTGTTTTTAGAAACGTGTGCTGAGGAACCTTTTGTAGCAATGCAAAACAAAGTAATAATCTGTTCAATATGCTCTGCTGGGATTAATTCATTGCAAAGCTCTACAGAAAGTGATCCAGTTAATCAGGCTAGACTTTGGGAAGCAAGTCACTGAGACTGATCCAAAATGCTTATGTCCAAATATCAGCAAAACCTTGAAGCACCCAAAGCAAGTAGTCAGCTCCTTCCTGTGGGCTAATATATTTTTTTTGTTACACAGCAAAGCCTGGCTCACAAGGCTGCACATGTCCCAGTCAGACTCGAGAAACAGGATTCAGGGAACTGCTTTGTCATCCAGAGGCAGACAGAACATTTGTGCTTTCTTCATGAAGGTCGTGGTAAACCTTTGACAGATTATCTTGACAAGCTTTGTGCAGCAAAGACACAGAGTCCATTTTCCAGACAGAGCATGTCTAGATTTGGGATCTAGCTCTTCCTTCATTCAGATAGGTTTGAGTGATCCCCTCAGGAACTAGCTGTAATCATCACCTTACAGGATGCCACAGGGAATAAAAGACGGAGGACTTTGCTTCTCGTGACGCTGAATCTTTACGCAGCAAAAATAAGGCACAGGACCAGATTGTTTTCAGATGCATTTTTCCACCTTTAAAAAACAAATACCTCTATGTTAAGTACTGTAGCTCTGTTTTACTTACGATGCTATAAAACATAATGAAAGATTTGTGTTACTGCTGCATCAGATACCATTCACAATAAGTTTCTCTTTGGAGAACAGGGAAGATTTATACAAGTGCTAACTGTAAAAATAGAAAATAAAACTGCTTAAAAGATTATGAGACTAGTTTTAACTAAGTATGTTTTTGCAAAATGTTTTTTTCATGAGTAGTCTATGATTGCATATATTTATATGAATGTAAATGAGGTCAGGATTACTAAAATATTCACTTTTTCTGAGTATTCTACTCATATAGAAAGTATCAGAATTCAAACACAATGTGTACACATACAACACTATCAGGACTTAGTGTATAAAATCAGGACAACTTAAGTGCACTCATTATGATTATAAACATGCAAAACAGGAAGGTAAATTATACAAGGATCTTGTGCATCCGGGTTCTAGAGAAACCCATTGATTTAAAATTCTTCATTTAAATTAAAAATATACTTATTTCCAATACTCATTCTTTATAGAAAACCTTGAATATGGGAATAAAACTTTACTATATTGACAGACAGATTTAAGGCATACCTCAGGAAGACTCAAGTTCAACAAGTGAGCTTTGAAACTGGTGGATGTAAGGAGACTGAGCTGGTTCTGCAGACAAAGGAAAGAGACAGAGGAAGGTGCTAACACTTCTCATAATAGACCATGCTCAGCCACCTCGTTAACAGTACCGTGCTCAGCTTGCCCCAGCTGAGAGCCCCTGCACAGGCAGCAGCACTGCAGAGAACAGGAGCTTAAGGACAGAGTCTTGTTTTCTGAAAAGCTAAAAAACCCAGTTCACTGAGCATCTTGTATCAAAATCTGTTTGGCTACATGTAAAACACTGGTCTCTACCATATGATCCATTTTTTCTCATCCTTACTACGGAAGGTCTAAGCACATTCATGGAAGCAACTCCATACATCTTGCTTATGAGTTACAGCCAGAAAAAATGGCATAGTTTTTTTAAGACAAACAAATGAGCTTTTTGTCTCACTGAAACAAATGTTTAATGTTCAGACAGGCAGGAAAGTAAAAGAGGAAAGTGTGCAATAGTGAATGCTACTACTTTACTATACAGGTTATGGTACAAATGCAGTAGCACCTTCAAAGCATGTGTTCTTTGACAGTCAGTAGATAAGTACTTTCTCAACTTGTTGTCTGTCAGTTGTGTAATGTGTTTCCTTATTCAAGCTTTAGTTAATCAGGAGGCTCCTGGATTTTATCCAACTCCTTATTTCTTATAAACACATGGGCAACTAGGTGATGATGTTGATAGCAGAGGGTGAGAAGAAAAGAAGAACAGTCAGATGTCTGGAAATTCTGCATCTAGGTCAATAAAATCTCTGGTTTATGGTCTTACATTGATACTGAACAATAGGATTGAATAGCATAATATACAATGTACATTTTTTTTCATGAGATGAAGGATTCAAAAGGGCCTTTTGGAGATTCTGCCAATCACAACCCTCTGACAGCTGTGATGAGAGTGAACAAAGCCAATTTAAAGTTGTTTTGACAGCCCTTCCCATCATGAAATTGGGCTTGTGGCCAAATGTAGTGGATTATCCACAAAGCAACTGAGTAAATTAGCAAAATCCTTTGTCTAATTCTGGGAATATTTATCAATTTCTGCAACCACTGGACAAAGACAAGCCTAGAACACTCTTGTCAGCTGATACTACTCACAGTTTGTTGCCATTCTTTTCTCAAGAATATTGCCTGGGAGAAGGGCAGCAAAATTGAATTGTTAATGTTATGGCTAGAGTTCAGCAATTCATACTTAAGATCTTTCTAGATTACTGTATGTTCCACAATATTTGGGACATCAGCTTCACTGAGATTATCCTCCAGAGTAGTGGAGGAGTTCATCATTTACTTGTTGCTCCCCTTGTTAAAACACATGATGCAAGAGGACAAATATCAAGAGAATCTCAAAGTGGACCTAGTGTGATCTACCCCAAGCAAATATTTTTTATATTTCCATATTAATGAAGACAAGCCCAAAAAATGGAATTTCTGTTATTTTAAAATTGGTTCATAATTTTGTATGCAAATTCTAGCTTTAAATAAGTTTCATATTTTGAACCCTGTGAATAAGATTTCACTTAAATCATCATGAATTAATGGTAGGAAAGCAAGATAGAATTAAAAATTTAAATCATAAACAGTGATTTGATTTAATAGAATGTTTGCTTTCAGAAAAGAGCAGTGTAAAATATGATTCCTGGTGTGACCTCTGCCTCTTACTTTTTTCATGAACAATGTAAGACAGTTATAGCACATCTGTAATAGATTTTTTTTTTTTTCATTTTGCCTTCTCCTTTTCTGTTTTGTAAAATAAACACAGAGCAGCAAACAGAAAGCAAGAAGGAAAGAAAAGAGAAGGAAAGGAAAGGAAAGAAAGAAAAAAAACCTAACACCATAGCTTTAATCCTTCCCTGATTGGCAGACTGGAAAGCTCTGAATTATTTAACAAAAGACATAACTTCTAACAGCATAGAAGTGACACATAGAGAGGAAGCCTTCAAACAGGTGAGAAAGAACACAATGAAAAGTGAAAACCACAGTCAGCTATATGCCCTTTGTCCCAAACAGCACTTCATTTCCTCACTATTATGTTCCTTCTGTCACAAAGCTTCACCACTTTGTGGCAATTGTTACAAATGCTAAAGCTTGTTTTTCTCTTCCATAATTTCCAGTGTTAAGAGTGAGAGCATTTGAAGAAGGTCAACTAGTATCAACTGTGAAAGAAACTGATAGTCAACCAGTTCTTGCAGACTCAAAATTAGGCAACTAAAAGAAATCAAGGCATGTCAGACAACATTTTTTTAGAAAGCGATACCCCACATATCTAGCTAAGAAAGAGAGAACAAATAATAATAATAATAAACTGTAAATCTTTGAAAAAATTCTGTAATCCTGCTTTTGCGTTGATAATTGGATTTCTACTGAACTTTTCCTTTGCTCCCAAGTAGAAACACCTGGAAACTCTTCAATTTTCCATTGAAGAATTCTTAAAAAATTAAAAATTTATGGACATAGTGTTTTACAGGTTTGGATCTTTAATAAAGTTTTTTTGGAATTTTTCTATTAAAATTTTTCTTGGAAAAATGCTGAGGAAAATATCTTTCCTGGGCTCTATTGGTATGATTTACTATAGCAAAAGCTCATATGAGCCAGAAAAATCTGAGCAGGGGCACCAGTGATATCCTTTTCCCCCTGCAGGCATTAGTGAGAGGTTTTCAGAAGTTCCCTGATTGGAGTTCATAAACGCATCTGGTCAGCTATACTGTCAAAATATTTTTCAAGAAGAGAGTTCTGTTAAAATTTTCACTTTGCATTGGGTTTGCTATAGCAAAATCTCAAAATAATCATAGAAGTTCCCAACCTCTCTTTTTAGAAGTTTTATCTCAGTGTAGCAGAAAAAATTACTTACAAATCTGTGGGTACTTAAACCACGCTCCTCTTTAACTGTGCTCCTGTGAATGTCATATGCTCCTCCACATAAAAACAGAGTGGCTACTGGTACTGAGACCCCAATCTCATACTTCATACATCATAAACAGGATGTTTGTACCCCCAAGAGGGACAAACAGCTAAAGAGAGCAGGGCAGAGCACACACTGTGCAGGGCTGTGATCTGACACCCCCTGCTTTGGGTCTTTACATCCATGGGACACAGGAGCCCAGCTGCAGTTACAGAAGCACATATGGGCACACAGCCAGTGCATTCTGTGACTAAATGCCTGCATCACAGACAGAATCAGACAGGTCTGAAAGCTCAGGGGAATAAGAAGAAAAAGAAGTTTCAGTAACACAGACATTAAAACAAATTTACACATGACCTAATCCACAGGTTTACTGAATTTATTGTTGGATTTTAAGCAGCTATAACAGACTGAAATCATTACCCTAGCACTTGGAGCCAAATTTGAACTGCTATTGCATTCACAGTCTAACTTATTTCATTTGTAGAGGGGATACCTTATGCACATACGATGAGGACACAAGTCAGCTTCTCCCTTCCACATCTGGACCTACCTCTTTGCTCCAGCATGTGCTTATGCATGACAGCAACAACCGCATGCAAGGCTGAACTTCAAGATAATGGTGAACTGAGTCATGATGCAGACACACATGTACATGCTCCTGAGCAGAGTGAGGGTAGGACTAGTCCGCTTTTCTGAGGCTGCTCCCTGAGCCATCCCCCATGAGCGCACACTGGATTCTGGCCAGGAGCAGCACCGGAGGCGCACAAGTCTGAACGGACCAACATACAAATAACTGACTGCCTGTGAGGCAGAGAAAAACTCTGAAGGACTATGATGTGGATCAAAGCAACATTTAGGTGGATTTTGCAGCCAAAATATGTATAGGTAGAAGTATAGGTAGCCTGAAATTCATACCACAAATTCTTCTTTTCTTTATTGTTCGCTACATCATTTGTTAAAATGAAGGAACTGCTCCCCCAAAATATATCGTAACTCATATCCTGAGAACTGTTTGGTATTATTGCCTGAGTAATTCAAATTACATGGTGACTCTGACCATTGTAGATCTTTAATAAAAATTAAGTGGTGCTATTAGCCTTAGGTATAATTGTTTATTATTTCTCAAATACTAACCAATTATCTAGGAGTCTTAAAGTGCAGACAGATAGTTCTACCACACAAACACCTTGGGAGGTAATTACTTTTTCATTTTATCAGTTTCTTTCACCTAAATATGACATCTCCTTTTCCAGTTAGACTTAATGAAAAAGCACCACCAACAGAGACAGTGGTCAAAAAACTGCACGAGTTTCCAGGAAGGGGAACATTTATCAAAACATACTGTATGGTTAATGATAGTATGCATGGATAAAGAAGCCTGTAATATACAAAAACAATAAACTTGGATTAGTGTATCGAAGGTTGTTTGGACAAGATTCAGTTCCATTTCCAACAGACTTCAATTTCCTTTCACATAAACTCTGTGAAATACTTTATGTGACATGTTTATGACTAGCTGATTTTATGAATGTTATAATTGCAGACCCTTAGGAAGGTTGAGAACAGAATTGCCCCTTCAGCAAGCAAAAAAGCAAACAGATGAACATGACAATTAATAGTTACAGTTGAAGAAAGAAAATCCACATATCTCAATTACATTACACCAGATTACAGCACTGTGTGATGTATACCATATTATTTAGGATTTTTGCAGTTCCTAATGACTAGGAAAAAAAGGCACACTTAAGTTCAAGTACAGGCAATAAATATGAAACTTTAGATTTTCTCTCTGATTTATTAGGTTTACTTTATCAGCACATTACATGGTCACACCTCAGAAATCAACCATCAGCTTTACAGTTCACATGTTGTTAATTTCTGCCTAAATTTTCTCTTAGGAAGAGCTCATAGTATTCTCTAGAAAAATGTTATTTTGTTTCCCCTTAAAAGTGTCCATTTTACTTTGTCATTTAGATAGTGCAAGATATTTAAACGCTATGGGCAATAAAATTGCCCTAAACATGCACTTCTATTGAGCAGTCACTGCAAAAACAGAGCCCAGCAAAATTTTTTAAGTTAAAACATAAATCAGAATCATCATCTCATATAAAGATAAAACAAGAAAGTTGTGTCATGTCTTCTCACATCCTAGATACAAGTAAATATAGGATAAAAAGAGTTTATTTCTTTATATCCTTAAATTTAACTAAACCACAATTATTAATTGTACAGGTAAAGACCCAGACAATGACTTAAAGAAGTTTGATGAAATCAAACTCTAAGGCTCTACAAGGTTTTACAGACCTCCATATCTCAAGGAATAACACAGGTTCCATGTCTCAGCCAATCAGGACAAATTCTAACTTGCAGAACCAAAGAAAAGGTTGGTTGGAAGAGACCTCCACAGGCCACCTAATCCAATCTTCTGGCTGAATCAGAATGAGTTTCAAGATTAACTGTTCAGGGCCTTATTGCCACTTGTGACTGTTGTATCCTGGCCTTCCACTGTACATGACTCTAACCTGAGCAGGGAATGGTCTTGATATTTTCTGACTGCTGCCTGTACCTACATGTTTCGTGCCTCCTGTATATGTCACTGATTCAACATTATTTCAGATGTACCTTCTGAACACTTTGTGGAGTTTTTCTTCTCTGAACTTTAATGCTTTGTATTGTAGACATAAATTCATCCAAAATAAAAAAGAAGTACAAAACCTATTTATGTCTTCACCTGAAGCTCCTCTAAGATTTTCCTGGACACACTGAGGCATTTTTAACTCTACAAGTTGTAGATCTTCAATCAGCCTCTTGAATGTCTGTATTCTATATATCTTTCCATCCAGCTCTCCAATAAGTAAGAAATTCAGATTTTGCTTTCTTCAGCTGATTCCTTATATAATTCAGATTTTTCTTTTAAAAAGATAAGAAATATAGTTCAAACAAGAAAAAGGCTGAAAACTTTATAAATAGGCAGTAAAGTTTTTGCGATGGAATTTAATTTCTCTCTCAATTGCTTATTCACATTTCATGTAGCAGGTATTCCTGGAAGAAACATACCTTCCTATCACTTTTTGCATATTTTGTTTATTTTTAACAGTTAAAAATAGCTGCAATTCACATTCCTCACTCCACCAAAAACTCCTTAGCGTCAGTTGAGATAGACAGACATTTATATTTATGGTATAAATGGAATAACTACATTTTGTTTACACATGCATTTTTAAATTGTCACTGATCTGTGGCTCACAAATATCTAGATGAATTTTGCATGTAGAAAAATCACTTTTGTGGCCACTTTATCAAGTGGTTGCATCTTTTTAATGAAAACTGGGATACAAAATATTACATTTATATTAAATTGAAAGACTCCCCTTCAAGTAAAATGGTGTTAATGAAAAAAAGCTGCGTAACTTCCTGAGACTGCATTGTGGGGAGAGGATAATTGCTGCTACTGGTCACAGAACAAATATTGCAGTGCATTTTTTCAGTAAATGTACTGTGTTACCTGTAACATGCCTTCTAATCCATGACCTCTATGTCTACTTCTAACTTTTCAACACTCTCAATATATTAAAAGTTTCCTATTAAAACAGAAACAGAACATAACAGAGTGCTTCCCTTTCTCCTCACCTGTATTTCACACTAAAAGATCCAGGGTGAATACTACTGACTATCAGTTTTAAAGGAAAACCTATCAGATTTATCCCTTGCAAAACCCTTAAGAAAGGTTTTTCCTGTTCCTTCTGCACAAGTGAACTGATTGATCATAGTAAGTCATTGGATTGGAAGACAAAAAACTTCTTTACTTTCTATAAAAAAATTCTTTAAAATCCTTTACCAAAAAAATCACCAGCTTCCAAGGGAAGGTTCTTTATATCAAAATGTAAAACATAATCAAACATATTGCAAGATATTCCTTCCAAGAAATATTCTTACTGTCAGGATGAGTTTATTCACCATTCATCAAAAAAACCCAAAAAGCCCCACAAAACCCACAAATGTCTTAAATACTTAGTTATGCAGCCTCTACATCACACCATCATATACACATAAAAACTTCGAAAAAACAATGTAGAACAACATGAAGTTTAAAAAAGCAAATCACTTGAGGTTTTGAGGTGTCAGTATTAAAGTTGACAGTAAAAATTTACTTCAGGGCTCTTGTGACTTTTCAAAACAGTGTGGAGTTAATTGATCACATGCCATTCTCCACAGAAGTTTACCGCTTCATTCAGCATGCAGAGTGACTGACACTGGGATCCTGAGATAATGTTCAATACTGGGCTGTCTTCAGGGTGTGCCTCTCACAGCTTTTACTTTAGCTCACTTAACTCAAATCCCAAGCTGAACACAGACTCTTTACTTTTCCCTGGGTGTTTTTCCATGTCACTGTAATAGAAGAATTTATTTTCAAAATAACAATGTGGAGTAGAGAGATTTAGCTATCTTCACTTTACAAAGTGCTGAACCACACAGACACAGAAGTCAGAAGTTTCCGATTATTTTAAGTATCCAGCCTGAAATGCCTTACCCAACTGGTTTTCAAAAACACACCGGAGGTATTCTCTAAAACGCAGCTTCAATTGGCTTTACTCATCACTGCAGCTACTCCCAGTACCATGGCATGAGGTGAGCCCAGGTACACAAAAAATGATGTACATAGAATTAGACATCCCTTGTGAAAAGTCTGGTTTAAGGAGCTTGCTAAACATCATAACAGGGCAGTAAAGAATTTGGTTCTCCCGGGTGAAACAATTACATGACTGCGTTACCTCTCATCATCAACTGTAATTACAAGATACATTCACTAATACCTTCTTGTTCCTGCACTAACGTGGGAATGAAGGAGACAACAGTTTTATTAATGACAACATTGGTTCATTCCTGCTTTTTGTTGCAAATAAACATCTTCATTGGAAAAACAGCAAACAATCACATAATGAAAGAATACACCAAAATCCGCCGCACTAACCCTGCACTGAATTCAAGATGAGCAGTTTGGGGTCCTGCCTCCAAAACTGCAAATTCTGGGAATGTACTGTCAGCTGCCAGTTAATCTTAGAGGTACTCAATCTTTCATTACCTTCTCTTTCATAATTCTTAACTTCAGAGATCCATAGGCACTAAAGTATGCCAAGTCTTTACAGTCTGGGCAGCTCAGCAACCAGCTTGCGCTGAGGCTCTTGTCTAGTGTCTAGAAGCCATGCATTTGTCTGCTTTCATTCTCCAGAGCTTTGCCTGAACCAGTGCTCTCAAAACACATTTAATATGTTCCTGAATTATCGTCTCTCGCAAGAAGCAATGCTAGAGTCCAAAGGAGCTCCTTCTCTGGCTGGTTTTAAAAAGTATTGACCCCTTTTTTCTTTGGAAATAATATATAGTCAGCTGTCTCCATGAGGTGGCTCTGAGCTGTGCTAAGTATATAAAAATACCCCATTTTGCTCATAACAAGGCAGTTAAACTGCAAGAATTAGGATGTACCCCTGTTCCGACCCATTCCTGCTTCTTAGCTCCAGGCAACAAGATGCTAATTGGGCTGTTCAGCATGCAAACATTTTGAATTTCATTCCAAAGTACATGATGCTCATATTGGGTGATTAATGAGAGGCCAGTGTCTCTGCTTCTGAGATTAATTCTTTATGTACATTCTTACTACCAGTGTAACATTCTTTTAATTTCTGTAGCTCAGTCTGATAATTGGCTTCTTCTTGATCATTTTAATGGAAGACTTTTCAGCAAATCTAATGTCATGGGCTTAACAAGAATAATAAGAGAAAAATTGCATTTTCCTCAGTTTTCTCTGTAGCTCCATTTACTTTCATAAAAAGTTCAAATTCTCATATTAATATCTTTCAGATGGCTGCTGCACGTTTGGAGAGTTCAAATTGCAGTGGGGTCCTATGCTGTTTTTGTACTTTTTTATCAACTCTGTATTTCTCTTTCAAGATCTTTCTTCCCATGCCTTGCATTTCTATCATTGGGTAACTTTTACAAGTGGTGGTGAAGAATTGTTGCTCATAATTAAGTCTTTTGTACATTTAAGTAAGTTGTAAATATTTATAAAATCTTAAAAAGGATAGAAAGAGTTTTGTATGAATTGGTTCCTTAATGTCAGAGTGTCTCCAAAGACAAGTTAACCCGGGGCCAGTGCTGTCGTATGACAACACGTACATATCCAGTTTCCCCTGTGCACTTAATGGACATTGATGCCTTGATGCGAGATGCCAAGTGCTGAAATGTGATGCCATCTTAACTTTTTAGCTGTCTAACTGCTCTGTTAGTTCTGTGTCATAGTGTATACGGATAAGAACTGAATGAAGGTAGCTCAGGCATCTCCAAGTGTGGCAACACCTAACCTCAGTGTTTGACTTCATACCTTTGATAACACTTTTCAGTGTAGTTTGGACTGTACGCCTTTAGTTTTGCAAAATGTGTAGTGATGTCCTCCTCCTCCCTTTTTATTCCACGGCATTATTTTGAGGTTTGTATTGCATACCAGTATTGCTGATGAGCTGGCCTAGACCATGTATGGAGCACTACCAAGGGAGCCCACAGATATGCATGGAGACTCTTTTTCCCCTTACTTGACTAAGAATGAGATGCTTTTCACAGATATTTGCCAACAGCAGGGAATAGAAATTTTTAATTTTAAAAGAAGTTTAAAAGCATGGCCAAATTGGAGTAGATTTTAGTGGGATCGGCAAAGAATATATCTACACAAATATATTCTCTTGCCAAATTTCGAGTCTTTCCTCCAAAGAAAATGGATTCCAGATGAAGAAATTACCAGAGAAGGTAATAACATTCATTTCTAGCACTAAAAAAAAAAATAATTTTTAACGAGGGAAAAACATAACTTCACTTTCAGGTGTGGCTGAATTATCACTCCCATACCCACCCTTGCTCCACGTTCCTCTCTCACCTCCCTTTTGTCCTGCTCCATACCAAAATATCAGAGGGATTTGGGCACTTTGAATGCAAAAGTGTCAGACCAAGGGTTAAAACCGTGCCATTATAAAATTTGGAAACCAAGATCTTACTTAAAGTGCCAAGAAATCTTTATAATTATAAAAAATCCTATTAGAGAACAGTAAGATGTCCTGTAATTTAACCTTCACACTGAAAGGGATAAGAAATTTCCTAATATGTTATTCTTGATTTTTTGATACCTCAATCCGCAACAAATAAATGGAGTTCAGATAAGGCTGAATACACAAAACCTATGAAGTTAACAATTAACACAGTTAGCAATGTGTAGCATTTTTCCTATACAGTAGTTCAAACCTAACTTTAAATGGCTATGGTAATTTTCAGTGATTGTAGCTTATTTCTCCTTGTATTTGAATATAGTTTTCCTGGATGAAGAAAATATTTGTGTATATTTGTACATATATAAAATTTATAAATTGGATAACATATAAAATTTTAAAATCAGATTACTTTAGTATACTATTAACAGAGGGTTAAGCAAATAGTATAAGATGGATTCTAGTATTTTCCATTAGGTCCTTTGCAATTCAATACCTATTGTCACCTTTATCAAAACTGAAACAACCTTCTCTCCAGAGAGCCATGTGCATAATAATTTTCTCCAGAAAAGATATTATTTGGGAGTGTTGTTATAACTAATATCTAGTTTACTACTTTGACCTAAGAATTTCTTTTTTCGCACCCTGGAGGAACACTGCATATATGAGGCCAAACACTTTTTTGATTTCTCTTTCTTCTTGACAGATGCAGCGCAGTGACGTATAAGTGACACCTACTGAGGATGGTAATGGACTTCTTTCCTGAATTTTAAAACTTGACAGAGCATTTGGAATCTGGATTCAGATGAAGACCATGAAAAATTCACAAATCCAGACATCTCACTCACTAAGGTAATAATAATAAAGAAATCACTTTCCAAGTATCTTTTGAATCATTTACCTGCATTTCTCACTCTACAGAATTAAGAGATATATTTTAATAGTTCTAACTGACTGGAAAAGGAGGCCTCGTATTATTGCAGGCTGTACTTGTTAGGCTAACATCTTGAAACTGGTTTTGGCTGGTGAGTAATCATGAAATATATTGAAATTCGCCAATATATAAACACAAAGGCAATGATTTGTAATTGTCCTGGTTTTGTATATGTGCAGTGATGAAACAGCACAAACGATTTTGCAGGGCAGGTTTTTGCCTGTATAGATGGTTTTAATGAAAGAAAATTCACCTTCAAGTGATTGACTTGGCAGCAAAGTTCCCAGTGAAAAGCATTCTGCTCTGTTCTGGAGAAAGATTGCCTGGATGAGTTCTAGCATCTGATGAGCTGAAGGCTGACAGAGAGACAGACGCCCTTGTTCACTGATATTTTCTCGATCCCAGGGCTGAGAGGGTTTGTTTTGGCACAAGATGATAATCACTATGAGAATGAGAGGTTCACAGGCTGAGCTGGGTAGTGTGAGAGAAATATGTGACATGAGATGAGATAGGGGGAGGATGATGTCTGGCATCAGAGTTGGTGGATAATCTGTTTAAAGATGGCTCTGTAGACAATCTTGGAGGCCCATGCACTGATGTTTTGAGGTAACCCCTTTGCAGCTTCCTCAGGATGAGTGACAGGAATGAAAGCAGCTTGTGTGGAGGTGGGAGCAGGTCAAAACCTCATCCTGAATGCGGCCATGAACAGTGGACACGCTTATGTACAGGGTCACATGATAAATCCAGATCTATGACTGTGGAAAAGACGTTTAGATCACCCATTAATATTTTCCTCTATTTCTCCACTGCTGGATCCGCTATTCAGATTTCTAAGCTAGCCCTCCAAGGACACCAAATCTGCTGCATTAAGTCAGGGAATCAGAAAAGTACCGTGATATGACTGTGAACACAGTCAGGGATGGTACCATAACAGAAGGTGAAGAGAATGGGAGCCAAAGCCCTGGAGGTCTCCCAGAAAAATTCTTCGCAACCATCACAAAGATGACAGAGCAGAATCACGTTCCTGGAATATATTGTCTCTGTCTTGAGGATATCTTCTCTACAGTTCCTCAGTACCCTGGTTGACGCCAAGCAGGAATAAAAATGAGGTGCAGATCATTAAATTTGATTTCATTTCACTTCATTTCATTAATCCGTGCTCACCTGTAATTAATTTTTAGCATGACAGATGTCATGATCTTTATCCTACATTAAATTTGACCAAGAAAGAAATTTTAGGTCTGTGCAGAGTCTATAATTCATAAACTAATTTATATCTTGTGCATAAGTAGGAATGCATAGGTTATGCATAGGAAAGCCTGGGTTATGCAAAATTGTCAGGATTTTTTTTTGGTGCAACCATCTGCTGAAATACTGGATGAAATTTTCCTTCTTCTGAGGTGACAATGATAGCACCTTTGTGTGCTTAACATCCATGAAAATTATAGCTATTACTCTATCAACTTTCAAGGCTTCCTTTATAACTATGAAATTTTCCTGTGTCACTGATCTAAATTCAAGTAGGTAAAGTAGCCTGGGACTGGTGTGGGCAGACACTGAAGGGAAAAAGAAATGAAGCCATGATTCGTGATGGTCACAGCAGAAATTTAGTTAGCTGAGCTTTAGAAAGACAGCAGACACACTGGCTGAAATTCCAGATGATATATTAGACTGAACAACCTTAAATTTTCCCATTTCTAACTTTACTGATTTTACTAAAACCAAACAACAAACGAAATAAAAAAACATATAAATAATGGATGCTCAGAGCACGAGTGACTCATGTAGAATTCTGAGAATTATACATAGTAAATAAATTATAAGATAAATTTTTCCTTTTTCTATTGGCAAATTGTCTTTGAATAATTTCCCTAGATTTATTTATTTGAAATTAATCAATTAATTATTCATGTAATTAATTCATGGCTGTATCTAATTGTAAAGGAATTATTTGGAAATCTACAATAATAAGGACTTATAGGGCCATGATTCCACAACATTTGACTGAATTTATTTTTGCTCTAGGTCAGCTGTGCAAAATTTCAGCTTCAGTTTCCAAATATTCATGTATGTGAATTTTAAAATCCTTTTACAATAATACTCTTCAATATTTGCTTGTAAGTTTTATATACCAGTGAACATTTCTATAATAAATCTCTCTACTAAAATTATTTACATAAATCAAACAAAACAACTGAAATAAAAACACAAAGTATTGAAGGAATATTTTCCAGGAAATAGTGTTGAGCTGGACTTTTAGTGACAGTGAAGTTTTTAATAAGCTTTGCTTATTCCTGATACCCACACAAGCATGAGCTCACTAAATGGCATTAATATTTGGCAAGGCAGCAAATGTGCAGGTTATGCTGTGACTCCTGATGTGAAGAGGAATATTACAGAGCTAAGGGATCAACAAAATGAGGCTCCAATTCATTAGTTCTTCAGTGATCATTTCAGATGCTTAGCACCAGAACTCCCTGGTTGACATTCAACATTCATTGGAAGACAAGTTGAAGTCAGAAAAGATACAAGAAAAGGCAACAGAAATGGCTACAGGAATAAAGCAGTTGCCTTGAGAAGAAAAATAAAATAAGACTTTTGGAGAGAAGGCTAAAAGGAAATACAAATGATGTTTATATAATCATCATGATGATGGAGTGAGATCAGTGAGAATTGTTATATAGAAAATTCCCAAAATCTGGAATTTCAGAGCCGTGAATCTCATAAAAGATCATAGAACAGATGGAAAAATTACATTTTTTTGTTGAATAAGTAATGAACTTTTAAAATATGTTGTCACAGGAGACTGTGCAGACAGATAGCATCAGTGTTTCAAAAAGAGATCAGACTAAGGTACTAAAGAGTATATGCAGGGATATATATTCTATCCCATATCCGTATGTATCACGTATTCAATGGCTGTGAATCTCAGGAGAGGAAAAAGGCAGGTGGACAAAGTCACATGTTCTGACTAAATGTCATCCCCCACTGCCAGTGTTAGAGGCAGGGTGTGGTGTAGGAAACTGGCCTCACTCAGTAGGATGTTTGTCACATTCTTGCAGAATCTGAAAGATTTCTAGTATGCACACTTTCTGTTTGTTTATTTCTGCTGAAAATAAACATTGGTTTCCTATGCACTATCAATCATTTTCTTGTGATCAGGTAGCATGAGGCAGAGGTTATAAAAATTTCAGCACCTTCACAGAGCAGAGCAAACCTTTATATCTGTATATGGTCCTTAAAGATCCTGTAGGGATTTACTGGGACATATTCATTCCACATCCCCCTCCCCATATGAGCTCTGCACAGTTTCACAGTCTCACAAGACTGGATCTCTAGATGTAAAGCCTGCTGTTTATGAAAGATGAAGTATTAGTTGTATTCCATGAGAAATTTCTGTCAAGGGATTATCTCCTCTTGTGCTTTATTTGCTGGACATGGGAAGTGCACACGAACAAATCCTAACCAGTGCTGGTGCACTGATGTAGCTCTGCATGCAATGGCAAGGAATATGATATTGAAATGTACCTTAAAAACATGATCAGCTCACCTGGAAGTTCTTTAGGAAAAAAAAAAAAAACATGTGGCAAAAGCAATGAAACAAACTTTTTTTTAAGACCAAAAGGGTCAGAGCAAGCTCACTCTTACAAGTGTGTTTAAAGAAAAAAGACTTTCCAGATTCTGGAGCTGACAGTCTCTCCCATGGCTGACAGAGAGAAAAAAGACAGTTTTCCTTTCATGCCCTATACTTTCTGCCTCATGACATAAAGAGGAAAAACAGAGAATAACGGACAATTTTCTGCCACCCATTTCTCTTGTGGCAGCAGAGGGAAATAAAAGGGACCCTTAAAGCGCCACCCATTCAGAAATCTCTTAATTTATGAAAGCAACACAGGTTTCACAAAATCACCAACTTTTGAACAAAACAGATAAAACATTTTCCACTTTACGTAACAGTGAGGAACTGATTACACTGTTTTGTTTATTTACCTGTAAAAAGTACTAATGACTACGTATTCAGGCTGCAAGGAAAACAAAGTTCCCTTCTCTCCTTAGCTGTGTATGGTATCATCATATGTTTGTTGGTGAAGCCCTGAATATAAACCTGCAGCAGCAGCACTTCAACACAATACATGCAGTTACATAAATTCAGTTTCTTGTCAGAGAGATGTTTTCAGTTTAAGGCATGCATTTGGGCTATGAAGCAACAGAGATGATCTCTCTGTGTTTATATTTCTTCAGAGTGACATAACAAACTTCCAATACAGAGGTCAAGCATCAAAGGTAGTTACAGGTTGTTGGCATTCATTTGTCTTCTGGGTACAAAAGAGAGCACTTATTCACTTTGAACACCGAAGAGCTGAAACAAGACTTTAAATCACCGCGTGTTAGAGGCTAGTTCAAAGAGCATGGAGTATAACACCATACTGCTGGTCTATAAATGGAGGGAAATACATAGGGACAGAAAAAAGCTTTATAAAAACCACAGAAACCTACAGTATCTGCTGTTACAAGTGTGAGAAAAAAATTTTAACAGGATGAGAACTTATACTGAAATTTTAAATAAACATATAAGGTACAGATTAAGCTGTGACTTTATGTGAAATATTGGCTTTTGCCCCAAATCTTTCTATAATCATGCTAACAGCATGAAGAAGAAAAAAATAATTCTTTGCAATGGTTTCTCACAGGAAAAACCATTCCATCCTATGTTAGAGGATGCAAATCAAGTTTAATAGGCTCATAGCTCTGGAAATTATTGCATGAGGAGCGAATCAAAAGGAATGAGTATATACCTGCTCACTGTAGGTGAAAAAAACCCCAAACAGATCTCATGTTTATACATAGACCTGAATTAATGAAAGTAAATTTATGTCACTGTTCTAAAGCCAAAAGGGAAAGGGAAATTTGGGGAGAAATGGTTGACATCGCTTTTCTAAGTTTGAAAAATCAGGGGAGTTCAAGTGGAGTGCTTAAAAAATGGGACATCTGTTCAACACTGCTGTGAAAACCACCATTTCTTTAAATTGATTTATGTACAGCATCAACAACATTTCACAGGAAAATACAACATTTGCTGCTCTAGAACTTATATTAAGGTCTAAAGAAATGACATCTTGATTTGAGAAAAGTGGTAGAAGGCTGTGACTGGTGGCTTAACACAGCTTTGCAAAGAGCAACAGCAGTCAAGAAGTGTGAGTAATAGAAGTAACATTTCAGAAAGAAGTGAATAAACTGTACATGCAGTTAGCAACATAATCTGAGCCAACCCCCAAATCCATCCTCCAGCAATTATGAAAGGGTCATGCAGACTCATTGGAATGATGAAATACATAGAAAAATGTATATTTAACCTCTTTGAACCAGCAGGCAGAAAAATACAGTACAATGATGCTGGATAGCTTAAAATCCTTAATGAAGTGTTAGAGGACCTGGAGGGATAATGAAATACCCTAACATAGAGGTAATATAGTAGTAAATGAAAGTCAAACCAGCACATATTTAAGGAGAATAGAGACACAGAACAAGCAAGTTTTCACTATCTTACAATATGGTACTGGATCAAAAGAAGAAACCCACAGACCCCTGGACTAGCACAGGACACCTATAGCCCTAATATTTAATTGCTTTAACAGACTGGTTATATGTATTCTAAACATTGCAGAACCTTATGGCTCATATACTGCTGTTATTTTTGTACTTGATTACTAAGAGAAGATGTGAAAGACCGGACTTAAAAGAGATTTTAGCAAGAAGTTGGAGCTATTATCTCATGCTGAGACTCCTGCTACATAACATTGATTGGTTAGAAAAAAATACCCTGTCAGCCTCTCTTGCTAAGGATGATTTCTGAACAAACATAGCTTTCCCATATGAGGTGATAGTTTAAAAATAGGAATATATCTTACCACATACAGTTTTCTGCAAATGAAGTAGTGACATCAAACACAGTAGTTGTTGGCTTATTTTAAGTCGACTTCTTAACATGGTATCTCCACTCAGTATGACAGGACAGAGTTAAGAGCTGAGCAGTAAAATTCAAAAATTTGCCATTTATACAGGAAAAAAAAATTAATGGTAGGTTGAATCATTCCCAAAATGAAACTCATAATAATTCTGAGCAAATGACTGCTTTTAACAGTTATTTACTCTATTTTATAGCACAATGTTAACCTAAGTCATAAAACATAATGACTTGGACTGCAGAAGTGGCAGCACGTTTTAATTTTCATTCCAAAAATACTAATACATACTGTTTGTAACTTTTGCTTTAGTGCTTTGTATTTAATGTGCAGGAATTTGTTGTAAATTGCTATAAAAATTGGAATTAATTTCTGAAGCAAAATAAAAGCAAATTATTTCCTTCTGAACCCCTCAACCATCTCCTGGACCCATAAAATAGTTTCTTTTATTGAACTGCTCATGAAAAATGTAATGTTTTTCCAAAGCAAAATTCTCTGCAGTGATGTGCCAAGTGATCTGATCATAATGAGGGAGCTGGGTAACCATGGAGTTTGTTTTCATCTACTTCATAATTGCATTGCTTATAGTTCATGTTTTTAGCCTCCAGCTACCACAAAAACTTTTTCAGCGTGTCTGACAGCCAAATCAGTTTTTCTGCCCTTGGTCTCTACAGCAGCCATGGCTGGTTGTAGCCTTTCTGATGGGTATCTAAGTGGTCTCAGGCATAACACCTTGTGCCTAATTGAAGCTCAAGTACTGTACAAGGTGAAAATCAATGTGTGGAGGGGAGAGAGAGTGATAGAAGATGTCAAATGCCATTTCTGACAAGCACTTTTGGCTGTAAAGGAAACACATGCCTCTCATAAGATGGAAAATTGTGGTCCCAAGTCTTTGTTTACTCGGTGTTCTCATTCTCAACCCCCTAAGAAATTTACCTAATTGAGCCACTTTGTTTATTTTTAAAAATTAGCAGAAGCACACAAAAATTTGAGAGTGACAGAAGCCTTTACTCAGAGAACTGCTGAGAAAGGAAGAAAGCAAGAACTAAATTTCGCAGAGATTTCTGGAACACAAACAGTGAAGAGAACAAGAAGCAGGGAAAGATTATTTTCTAGATTCACTTCTAGAAAACAGGAGACAACTGGAGAAAAATCAGAGGATGAAAGACAACACTGATGGACTGCCAACAATATGGCAACATTCATTACTTAGGAGGAAAGAGAGTGAAAACAGAATATTACGACCAAAAAATGTGTGAAAAGCAGTCTACAATAAACTCGTAGCTTTTTAAGTACACTTTTGGGGAAAATAAACCTGATGAAAAAACTGGGTTCTGAAAATTTAGCTATTGTTTTAAAAATTACATCAAGGGTACAAGTGTAAATTACAGTGGCAGATGAAAGATAGAAAGTGAAATTTGTCATAATGAGTCTGCAATCACTTGAAATTTAAGAATGAAGAATAGAGATGTAGAAATTAGGTAATTTATGAAGGATCTTAAAAGAATAGTTGGAGCATGAGGAAAAGAATAGAAGAGCCAAAGCTCAAAGCAATCACTGCTGGCAAGAGATGTGAATAGCATGAACACCAGCAAAAGGTCTGGCCACCTCCCAAGGGACCAGGAAGCTATCAACATATGATATCAAGAAACTGAAAGTAAATCTAATGTCTTTTTTGCTCGAGTCTTCACTAAAAGGTCAAGTTCAGTCAAACAGGCAATGCAGTTAATGCTTATGACAAAAGGATGAGTCAAGCTATAGGAGGATAAAAACAAGCCTGAGATTGCTAAAAATATTTATACGCTTGTAAGTCAGCTGCGCATGCCCATTTCCACTCCAAGGCACGTAAAAAAATGATTTCACCAGTGTCAGAGGCATTAGAAGCCCTTCTGGAAAATTTGTGACAATAAGTGAAGTTCCAGAAGACTAATATAGGGAAAATAACATCCACTTTTAAAAGTGCAGGAGAAAAATAGGAATTACAAGCAGTCGGCTTAACTTCACTGATACAAAATAATTACAAATTTTTTAGAAAGAGGGAAGATAATATGGACACCAAACAAAGCCAGCATAGTAGTCAAACGTGTCTAATTTTCTTCTACAAGATGAGGAGCCTTTCTGTGTGGAAATACAATGTTTTCATGTCAGTAAAAGGCAAACACTTTTAAGAAAACATACCAGATGCCAGAGTGTGCTGAAATATTTTGGGCAATTGTACTTTCACCAGTCAATCAGAAGTCAGATATTGTCAATTTCCAACAGGCAAGCAGCACTCTGGGAGAGGTAAATAGGTGTCCTATCCCAGAATTTGCAAGACCTCAGCCAGCATGGGCTCTTGTTTCCAGTGAGGGTCATTGACCACACAAGGTTCATAAGTAGAAGGCAATGAAGAACAGTAACAGGTCTGAGAGAGAGAGTGCTTACACAGAACATTTCAAACATAGGGGTTATCTAGTTTGGAGAAGACATACAGAGTGGTAAGTAACTGATGTGCAAATGTGATACAAAAGTGGAAATAACTTGTTCTCTACACTGAGTGTGGCTAAGAAATGAAGGCTTTAAACTGGGAGATGAAATTAAGCTCCAGACTAGGAATGAAACTTCCTAGTGGGGAAGACTAGACAAGAGCAGGAATCGATTTCCCAAAAAGACATTAGAAATCTTGGTTTTTAAAAGCAGATGGGGCAGACATTTTCAACACCAACCCAAGATCAAGGAAATGGGCTGGATTACCTTACTTTCCTTATATATCTACCTGCCCAGCTGCTGAGGGAAGGGCAGGAGGGAAAGACAAAACCAGTTCAAGGTGGAAGAATTTACTGAGAGGACTGGATAAAATTCACCACTCTGCAAAAAGTGAATACCAGGTCTGTGTAAGATGAAGGTTTCCCCAAAGTGCTCTACTGGAATTATACAGTAATCACAGATCTTCTGAACAGGAACCTTCCCATCTCTTCCAAAATGAAGTGAACCAAAACCTCTGAATTGCTCTTGTTATTTTAATTTAATCTTTTTTACTGTATAATTTCCAGGAACTAACCAAAACCAAAGCCCCACTGTGTAAAATATTATATTAGAACAGAAGAATGAATAGTTCTTGCACAAGAGGGCTCACAGTTTGAAGGTAGATGCAATTTATTCTTTCTCCTTGATTTTTTTATCTTTGAGATCTCTGAAGAAATGTAAATATGTGTTTTCAGTATAGATATATTATATCTGAAATTTCAAGGAAAATAACTTTGCTACTACCCTAATTTTTAGTGCTTACAGTTTTCTCCAATAAGCATTCTAAAAGTGGAACTGTTTGAGGGCTATTTTAAATAGGTCAGGGTTTGAGTGTTTTGAGGTTTGGGGGTATTATTATTTTAAAGGTTTCTCTGTGTAAAATGTCTTTGTAGTTGGAAAAATATTCTACTAATTTTTCTAATTCTACTAGTTACGAGTACTTGAGAACAGAACTTAGTACAACTGTATCACACTAGAAATTGTTTGTCATTTCTGAAGTACATAACCTGTATCTTGTCTTTCCAGCCTGAATCTGATTTTGTAAGCCAGTGCAGTTTTAATCCAGTCCAAATGTCATTCATGGCTATTGTCAAACGTTCCATATCTGTAATGTGAGCTAAAGAAAACAACCATTCACATGAAGAACATCTTGCATGAAATGACTATATGAGTTTTGAGTCTCTTAAACTTAATTGTTTTTTCTCGATGTTCTTCAGAACTGTCCACATACTTTCAAATTATTGGAGCAGTTTTCCTATGTGTTCAGCACTTTAAAGAATGTTCTTTCAACATAGTTTTGCTGGAGCATAGAAGGAATGAAAGAAACATCACAGCATTAGAGAAATGAGGCTCATGGTAGAATGTATTTGCAGTGTGAATGAAACAAACACGCAAATGTTGTGTGCCCTTTCCTAGAGAATACATCATAAAACCATGTTATGTACATGACTTTTTTCTCACAATATACAAGAAAATGTCTTTTAAAAAATTTAAAAGCAACTATTGCTAAATGTGGGATTTCTGTTATAAATGCCATTGTATTAATCCCAAGGGCGTTTCTTCACTGTGTAGATTGTCTGTTTGAATAACTATGATGTGAACTTATTTCGTCAAAGAAATAACAATTCAAGATATCTAAATTCGGTGTTGATTTATCCTCCAAACTATAAAGTTTGTTTTTAAATAATTCTTATAATTTTCTCATTACAGACTGATTATCTTAATCTAATACTAATCAACAAATATCATAGGTTTTTGTATTTCACTTCCAATTTCATTCTTTTAACAATGTGTTGCAGCTGCATTTATGGTATCTATTGATGTCTGAAATTTTATGTTGTTTTTCTCATCTTTTTCTCCATCCTCTTTGTAATAAGCAAACTGAATTTCTGCAAAATTCTAAATGGCTATTTTATTTTTGTCAAGCTTGGTTTGTGACTCTTTTTCTCTTGGTGTTCACATTTTCTTTCAGATCCTTTCTTCTTATAAGAGGGTTAAATGATCAATATATTTATTCTGTGTCCAGTTACTTGGCTCTATGCATATACATACTCAGCTTTAGTAGACCAGTTAATGAACCTAATACACTGTGCTTATTTTCACCCTCTTTTTTGAGTAAGAATGGACTGAAACATTTGTGTAAAGTTTGGCTGTGTGTTTTCATGATTTTTTGAAGCAGGCTACGTGTGTGAATTTAACCAAATGTGTAACTGTTTACAATATAAAAGCTTAGTTTTCCACAGTGACATCTATGCAACTAAATCCATGATAACAGTAAAAAAAACTCACAGTGAAGTATATCTGGATTTATGCACAGCTTGAGTTAAACTCAGTAATACATCAGTGTCATGGAAGCTTCTCCTTGTCGTGTTTAAAAGTATTAGTAATAATATGTACATAAAAATATGAAATGCAGTTATCATGAATGTTATGTATTTGATAGAATATGAAAATAGGCAGTAACAATAAAAGTATAACTTGAAGAAAAGCTTAGCAATTTTTAAAAAAATATTTCAAGTGGAATTTCAAATGATAATTTTTTTTTTTATTTCTACATTCAACACTGCAAAACCAGAAAATATTTTTTAAATTTTCATTGCATCTGATTGGTAGCCTAATTTTAAGGACTGTAATTTAATGGGTTCATTACCTTACAATGAACCCATTAATCCATGTAATTCATTTACAAGGCTGAAAATCTGACCAAAGCTTGTTGTAATAAAAGTGAGGCAGCAGTTTTTCCTCATTTGACTTAATAATTTTTAAAATCTCTAAAAAGACCCCACATATTTTGTATTATATAATAGTTTGCAGTACTAAAGTAATTTTATAATTTGCAGTACATGTAGATTTAAATGTACATTTTATTGATTTGCAATATTTATGTTTAGTTTTGAAATTTGGGAAACATATTCGTGCAAGTTTTCCCCTTGGCTTAGATATTCTTAAGAGTTACTACAGTGAAGTGACATGGTTCACAATCTGTTTGCACATTATAGCAATTAAAAATGATACAATATTGTTACTGTCTTTATGCAAATGAGAAATGAAATAGTCTTGAGATAATTTAGATACACCCATAAATCAGACAGGCTAAACAAAGTAAGCTTTGCTTCTCACAGATGTGACAGCCAGATGTGGCTCTGCTTTTTATTTCATGGCTGTAATCTGTACTGGATTTAAGTTATTTCCTGAAAAATAAGGCATGCACTCAAAGCTGAAACATCACTAGTTGCTTCAGGTCAGTACTTGTTTTTAGCAGGGATCATTTCTCTGTTTGGACTCTTTTTCTCTGGGGAAGAGGTGAAACAGAAATTGTTGTTTCAGGGCTTTTTTTTAAGAGTCCTTAAGAAAGGCCAGCAGATTTCATGGCATCCAGATAGTGGAATCATTCTTTAGTTTTCTGCTTGTTTAAAGGATTCATTCAAATTATTAAACAGTTTTTGGCAAGTGGTGCAAAATGTTTTCACTGTAGCAGGTTTGTTTCTATACTACATTAAGTTATTGCTCTTTCAAGCCAAAATTAATAAATATCCCAGGATGATCATGTTTTAGTGTAGAGAGAGTGTATTATTGGCAGGGTTGCTTGGTGAAACAGGAAGCTTTCATGGGCTTTAGCTTTCACCTTTTTTTGCTCTATACAGTTGCTAATGCCTTCTCTAGAATTAAGAGACCAAGCTTTTTCCCTGGCATGCACATTCTTCCAATTAAAGGTAATGAGTGAAATGCTGTCCTCAATTATGTGATCATGAACTCCAAGAACTTTGTGCCAATTTTATTGGAAATGATGAACAAAAAAATATAAAATTGTAGCTGTGATTGCCTGTATGAGATTCAGGAAAAGTGCTATCCTGTCTCTGTCCCTTGTACAGTCCTTATTCCTGTTGCCTTGTAAATTAAGACTTCACATCTAATCACTTGCTCTAAATGTAACCTCTGCCTGCTCCAAATTAGTCAAAACAACCTAGGTGCTTGATAGTGGGAACCCAAGATACTGATGCTTTCACAGAAAAAAACAGTAGTCAAACACCCTCCACTTGCAAATGGATGAAGCAGAAAGATGACCTCAAAAGCTGACAGTGTGTCAAATTTGTTTATGCTTTCCTATTCATCTGCTTTCTGTGGGCTTTTCCTCTATTCAGACACTGCTTTTCCTGGATTGTCTGGCAGCTACTAGGCAGTCATCAGCTCTGAACCTCAGAGCTCTGCCTTGCTGTAAAGTTGAGCATTCGGAAACAATGGGTAAAGAGCTGTATCAAACACAGTTATGCTCATCAGGACTTAGGCACTCTGAAGATCCTCTTCTCTTCAGAGAGCAGCACAACTAGATCTGTGGAGTTAACTGGAAAACATTTCTTCTTGTCCTTTTTCCCATATGTTCTAAACGAAAGGTCTGCTTGGTACATTTTTAGACTTTCAAGGCTTCCTACAACTCTAGTTAATACAAGTTATTTGGGCTCATAAATTTTGATTCTTTTTGGGGGTTTATGACTCCCAGCAATCTATATGGAAGCAATTTGGTAAGTAGGAATAGGATTAGTTCTCTTTGTCCCTTCATAAAGACATGTTCTTGAAAGAACACATAGTAATGCTATCAGCTAGACCAAGGATATAAACACCTGGTTTGATACCATTCCATTAGAAAGTAACATGGGCATGAAGTGTGATCCAGCTGTCTTGGAGTTTTCTGTGCTCAGATTATCTGACTTCAGTTTTAGACATGGTCATGGATTAAAAACTGATAGCTATAATTCATCTTCTTCAGTTACAGTATTCAGCATATCAAACTGGCTTTAATGGCCAAGGTCTTTCCAAGGAGACCTATTCCCTTTTTTTTCCTTTTTTTTTCATATATTTCATATTTCGTTTTTGTTAGGTATTATTATCTTGGATAATTTGGCTAGTTCCTGCTAATCTGGAGAAGAGAATAAAAATAGGCAGATGTAATTTGCTTATTGGGGCAGACAGGAGGTTAGCAAGTAAAGCAATGTTGTCATGGGAAAGTTCTCAAGTGTAATGACTCAGTATTAATTTAAAAACAGACTTAGAGAGTGGTCAGTTTACAATTTATAATCTGTCTGAATAGATTGGCCTGCAAACCTACACTACTTTTGCTGTGTTTTTCAAAAAAGTGGTTTGTCCCGGAACATGGTAAAAGGGCAGATCCTGGCTGTAACCCAGCTAGAATGGTTCTCTGGTAAACAAGTGTCTGTTATTTTGTCATGACAAGGATTACAGGACTCTTTTTTTAAGTCTGTTTATTGAATTTATAATATTAGGTTCACTTTTAAAAGTCAAGTTAGGTCTCACGTAAACAAGGTAGCAGAAATGCAACCCTGCTTAGTATTACTGCTTTTTACTTCAGTCCATCACTTACATTTATTTCCACCATGGTGAACAATCTCCTTAATTTAACATCTCATAAATCAAAAATTGAAAACTTTATGTATTTCAACACCAAAAATTCAGGGTGGTTCACAAATGGCAATCCTGGATGACGCTGAATATTTTTGCTCTTGGGTTTGTGCTCAAAATACAGAATTTCAAAATCCAGACTTCAGAGAAAGATCTGACTGGCTAGAAAAAGGTGTACTTTAAATAGAGAACATGGTTGGTTTAAACAGTATTTTTGAGAAAGACTACATGAGCCCTCTGCAGATGTCTTTATAATGAGCTTCCACATTAATTTTAAGAAATCAGTATGATGTGCTGCTTGCAGATTATAATGTAATTCTGTAATACAAATTAGATCAGCTTTGAATGTCTTTGAAATGTAGTGTGTTAAAAATGGTATGTACAGGTTAAAAGATACAGATTCAGAACACTGGGATTTACATGAAATTATCACACATGCTTTGATAGAGTCCTAGACTGATTCAAAAGAGCAAGTTTCATATGAAGCTGTCTCATTTTCTTTGATAGCCACCTTGATCTTTATGCAGTCATCTATTAATTATATTACAGATAAGGTAAATAAAAGTGTTGAAATATTGAGATCACAGCCTCCTTTTTTCTTGTGAAGACTAAAGGTATGCTTCTATGAAGTCAGTGAGCAATGGGGAATGATAAAGGTATTCTTTAGCTGTCAGACAGTATTTATTTTGACACGTGACTGAAAGATCTAGAGTTCAATAGCTAAGAGCATAACTGAAAGGGTAAAACTTATATGTGATCTAGACCAAAGGTGCTATAAGACAGTCTATGGATTTTCCGGGGTCAGTGCACTGGATAACACTGTGAAGGTTTTCCTGGTGGAATTATATTTCATTTAGTTCTCACAAGACTATGCTGTAAGTCTCATCCTGCCATGTGCTGATCATGCCATACAACTGCCACTAGCACCACTCAGCATTCCAGCTTGTTTCCTCTCAGGTCTGGCCTCTCTGATTGCCTCACACAAACAGCTTGAAAGCTTTAACCCTGTTAGTTCTAGAGGAGCCCATCATGATTATTATAGACTAAACACAGGAAATTTGCTTATTTTATCAGTGTTCAGGATTTAGCAGTGTGGATTTTGAATGTAGAAATTTTTCAACTTTTTTTTTTAAAGGCAGCAACATCTAGCTAATAAGCTACAGTGTCACTGTTACACAGATGTCACTGCAGAATACTCTGTGTCAAGGAATTGGCTTACCTGCTTACTCTCTAATTCAGAATTTTCCAGAAGCAAATTCCTTTGCTTTCAGTAAGCCTTAATAGAAATGTCTAACCTATAAAAGGTATTTATCACTGTAGGGATTGAATATTCAGCTGAACTAAATGCATTTGTTCACTTTAATATTAAATTCCAGTGTCCTGCCCTCTGTAGATACAGATAACAGAACCTGACAAAAAAGAACCTCAAAAAATCAAGCAATCAAACCATGTGCATATCTTCTAGAACAATAGCTTGATTTAAACAAACATACAAGTCCCTACAAGAAACCTCTGTGGGTGCAATAGGTTTAATTCAATTCATTGCTTATATAGAAATTGGCATTGTCTGAAGATGACTCAAGAGGTCTTCTTTATTTCTTTACTTTTCTTTAGGTGATGTTCACATATATTTACATTTTAAACTGATGTTGCTAACATTGCATGATATGGCTCACTGAGATCATCAAAAGTTAGTAACCACACCTCTGTCTCCATTGATGTGCGAAAAATGTGAACTAGCAATATGCTCATAAAGCACTCTAGATTGCTGAGTTCATTATTGGTGCATTTCCTCTTTAAGGGATTCTTTTCCTAGGTCTGTAAGTTTCAGTCATAGTCTTTAAAGGGTCTATTGTCCAAACATTCATATCATTCCTACTTCCATTGATGATATTTATGCTATAAATGTATGAAAAGGGAAAACAGTCCTTATGCTTTTAAAAGTAGTTTATATAAATATTGCGAGAAAAAAACTATTCAGAACCCTGTCCAGTATTTTTCTGTACTAAAGTTCTTTTGTAAACTGACTTTGTAGTCAAGACAGATGAGTTTTTTGTAAGTTTATTTTTCTCAAACCAAGGAATGCAATTAGGTGACTTTTATCTAAAACATAAATCTGCTGACTTGCTGCTAAAGTTTTGTAAAATGAGGAGGTAGGCAATGGTTACAGCAAGAATTTCCTAGACTACAATTGCATAGCTGCAAAATTCCTAATTTTGTGTTTTTCTCAACAGAATAATTATGTGGGAAAACTGTCTGAAGCATACAGTGGCTATAGGCAAGCTGAAGAGAGTATAGAGAATGAAAGGAAAGCAAGATGGACCCAAATCCACTGAAAAAAAATATAGAAACCTATAAAAACATTATTCTTCTTATAGGATAACCAAGTGGTATCCTCTGCTAGATAGGTTTTCATCAAAGTCAATGTTATGCTATGTATGTTAAGATCATCTTTGGTACAAGACAAAGACTGGTAACATCTGTGCTTGAAAAAACAGTGATTTAATGTAGCAAAGTACTAACGTAGAGAAGGGAGCTTATTAAATAAGTGTGTATGTTTTCCATAAAACAGAACTGGAGTATTGCCAACAAATGATGAGCACTTTGGCTACAAGAACGTAGCTTCAACAGGTTTCCATTCATAAGCTAAATTTACTGTAAAATACATTTTCTACTGGGTATGAATATTCTTTGCTCTTCTGGCCTTTGGATGATTTCTCTAAAATTGTCAAAACTGAAAAGTTATGTGTGTTTATAAGTCATGTGCATGCTTGAAATTTTTGAAAACTACATCCTGAACTACATATCAGACCACACAAGGTATGCTTATATGGACGACTTAAAAATATCCAAGACTTTGCTATGCAGGTTTACCCTTTTTGGTTGCTGGGTTTTGTTAAACTTTCCCAGGGCAGGGGTGTTGGGAGGGGATAAAAAACCCCAAAAAACAATTGTCATAACTCCCATATCATGCCAGTAGAAATACTTTAATTTTCAGACACTTTATGTAGTAGAAAAGTAACATATTCTGTTATTAGAGAATATGTCTATTAAATTTTTTTTAATCCTTAATTTATTTTCCCCTCTGAATAAACTTGCATATACACTAATTCATATATACATTTCACGTGTTCTTTGGGTGTTTAGGGGGTATTGTTGTTGGTTTTGTTTGATTTGGTTTTTAATTGTTAAAAAAAATTATCTCTAAGTCATTCACTGAAGTATCAAATTCCACAGTACCTCCAAATGGTTCTGGATTATCCGACATAGACCAACATCTCATACTACAATAGCCATTATATGGCCAAAGAAAAACACAGTGCACAAACTAGCTGAGGACCCTGAAGTTGCAGTCAAAATCTCTTTTGATGCTCTAAATTGATCCTTGTCCTTGCAGCTGTGGGAGCTGGCACTGGCATGCTACTTGTTGATGACACAAAACTTGTGATAACACCATGAGAGTCATTAGAGAGGGGCTGACATCAGGTGACCTCTTCTAGGTGGCAAAGCAATTTTCAAGTAGAACATCAGCCTTCAAGGGCAAGTGGACAAGCAGGAGAGGGATTGGTTTCTTCTGGTTTATAGTTTGTTTTTTTTTTTTTACTTCTGTACCTTTTTTCTACCTTTTACAACCAGTACGTTCATTTCCTAAGGCCTATATCAAAAAATAAGTAAAATCCACTGATTTTGTTTGGATTTACTGTGGCTGAGCCATTTAAAGTAGAATGCTGGAGTATTTGTATGCTTTTATACTGGGATCTTATCTTTAGTATGATTTTCTTTCAATATGGGTACCTTCCATGTTATATGTAGCTGTATCACACATTAATATATTATAGAAAACATTTTTAAAGATAGGCTAACACTTGCTTTTTTTCACTTGGTTGAAAACCGTGTGCCTTTGTTTGAAAGTAAAAATAGGTGTTTTCTTGCAGGAAAAAGCTATATCCACAGGACTAAAAGACAAAGCAATGTACAATATCCGAGACCAGCTGGGGAATTCTGAGACAATGTTGCATTGACAAATCAGAAGACCTTGAGTTATCATACATTTTGAAAGGTCATTCACCCTGTGATAACAAAGGTTGACACTTCAGATCCCAGCTTCCTCTTCCAGATCCTACATGTCTGAGCAAAACCAGCAGTGTAGCACACCGGTGACTACTCAAGAGATGTCTGCACCTGGTGACATCAGACCAAGCTTTATCTACTCCTTAGCATACCCTATTCCAAAGCTATCGCATATGTTATCATGTATGGTGTGCACCATTACTGTAAATGCTTTTCAATACAAAGGTAAGCTTCAAAAGGAATTTTAAACCATCTCACAATGCATATATACCTGTAGTGCACAAATAAAACAGGAAATAGTTGCCCCACCTTTTCCCCTAAATCTACGGAATATCCGTCTAACAAAACAAAGAACACTTTTGCAGCAAGTATAGGTTCATTCAGAGATGATTAGAAGGTAGAAATTATACACAGAGCCATCCATAATAATTATGCTATTTTTACAATAATTCATTCTTGTACTAATTTTCCTGCAAGTTAGTCATGGGATACCCCAGTAACTCCCACTGATATACTGACATAAGAAATTCTGAAAGTTTGTCTTTCTCTAAAAATACACTTTAACTAGCTGAACTTCCTGATCTACTTCTCTCCCCAAAATAAACAATGAGTGTGATCTGTTTGCATTTGAGATGTTGCTCTGAATATCTTTTAAGTGCTTTTGTAGAAGTGCATTTAATTGCACATATTATTCTATTTTTTTTATTATGCAATATTTCCAATATGACAAATCCAAAGGATTTAACTGGAACATAAAAACCCAATATCCTTAATATGATATGTTAAAACTTAGTAATTATATTTAATATTTTAACATTTATGAAAATCCTGAATTACAATAGATTATTTTGGAAAAGATCCCATGTTATTTGTTCCCTAATAGTCCCAGGGACATTTGACTTTTTCCAAAAGAAATATAAATCTTATTAAAAAAACTTTAGAAAGTTGGTGTGTATATGTCTAGAGAGAGGTTACTTTCCTTTTCATCTTTTCTTCATCCAAATTCTGATTTCTTTGCCTTTGTCAGCTTAAATTAGGCTTTTAATGTTATTTTAGCATTTTTTATTTAATATGTACTGAAAATGGTCTGGGCCTAATGTTAGCACAGCTGTGAAATTTGATTTTTATCCTCTTTACGAAAGGACTTGCGGGAGTATAAAGATTTTTATAACAGTGCTTCCTAAGGAGGTAAAAACAATCAATATACTATCATTAAAAAAAAAAAAAAAAGTAGATAATTTGCACAGGACTCTTGACCATAGCAGTGATTAAATAAATTCTAGGTACAGTCACCCACTGCCTGTAAACTGGTAAGGATAATTTAGCCATTACCATCCACTCCTGCTTTTTATGTATCCAGTATCTGGCACTGTGACAACAACTCCAATGTATTTCATGGAGTCATGTGATAATTGAGTAGAAAGAACCTCTGGAGGTGATCTGATCCTGCAAGGCCACCTGAAACTGGGCTGCTCAGGGATGTGTCCAGCATAGTTTTGGATATCTCCACAAAGAATTCAAGAAATTCTTGCATGTGTTTGAAAACCTTTGTGAAGAAAATATTCTTCTTAATATCGAAAAGTTGTACCTTCCATCCGTTGCTTTCTATCCTGTCACTGTGTAGATGTGGCTAAAGCCTGGATCTGACTTTTGAAATCCTCCAGGGTAGATGGAGACAGCAGCAAGATCTCCCTTTCACATGTTCTTCTTACTGGTGAACAAAGATCTAAACCTCCCTGCAGGTGTTCTGCACTCCAGCACCTGCTCAGCCTGGTGGCCTTCAGATGAGCTCTCTCTGGCAAGTCACTGCCTGACTTACACTACCTGGGGAGAACAAAATGGACATAGTACTCCAGGTGTCTCTCCTCAGAGCTGAGCAGAGGAGTACAAAGAATTCCTTTGATCTGCACCTCCCCTTGTCAACTTTCCAACAGCTTTTGTTAGGAAATTATCTCCAATTTTTATTCAGAAATGTTTTAGTTGCAGTGAAGAGTTGGCCATGGTTGGAAGCATGCTGCCTGCTGCTGAGCAGGACAGAAGTGACCAAGAGGATGCACACAAGGCCTGTGTTATTGCGGGGTTAGGCTGATTTCTCTCTTCTTTCTCTTTCTCCCATACTCCTGCCTGCAAAAGTGTCCTGGTTTGGCCTAGCCAAGACAGGTACTCTGAGCTCCCATCTTCTCCGAGGTGATGGCTACCACCTCTTAGCCCCCTTTGGAAACATGAGCCTTCAGGCTGGAGATAAGCCACCTGCTATCTCATGGCAGCAACAAAGGAGAACCCCAGAGTGCTATCCCATGGCCTGGTTGCTCCTTGCCATCTGCACTCTTTGCAGCTTTCCATTGCGCACAACCCGCTTTCAAAGCCATCCTTCTGCCTTTTCCTGTGCCCCCAGTGCTTAAGCTTTTACATCCCACACTGCTTTCTCTAGAGGCCTGATCACAGCCTTCTCTCTGGAATCGGCCTCTGGGCAGTCTGGGGAAACACCTGACCCCTATATGTTGTAGCAGTTTTCAGTCAAGTTTGTCTGGTATCACTTTATTTTGGGCAGAAGCTCTCCTGGTTCTGTGTCACCCAAAGGAAATGGGGACAAGCACTGAGGGGGCTAGAGACCTTCATCTGCTGAAGTCAAAGTAATCTGGCAATCTTGCAAAGAAAGTCAGGTCCTCTCCACCCAGCTTCTTCGACAGTTGGTATAGAAGAGATCTGCCTCTTTGCTCTGCGGAGGAGGGCAGAAGCACTGCAGCTCAAAACGAAGGTATACATGAATGGCATTTCTGACCACCAGGAGATGTCCAAGCTGACAAGGCTGATGCCTGTGTCCTCCCTTCAGGGCAGCCCACTACCCTCCATCTCAGCTAATCACTGGTAGGTGTTCAAGCCACCTTTCACTGCCTCAAGACACTGAGCCCAGGCTAGGCCAGGTTGTGGACTACAGATGCTTCCTGTGCCTGCAGAAGAAAGGAAGCAATGAATTTGTCCATTCTGCAGGAAGTTTTTTGCTTCTTTCTGGAGGAAATCTCAGCCAGGGCCATGTACACAAGCAGCATCTCTACCTCCTGCTGGTCCCTCACCATCTCCTCTTCAATGTCATCTCAGTCTCCAATGGATCTGGGCCTCTGGTGACCTCAGAGCAAAACTGTTTTGGCACCTGATGCATTCATTTGTTCTCGTGCATTCATTTCTTGCCCTGCCTCTCGATATCCTTCCTCCTACAGGCTTTCTCCCTTCAGCTTGTTAATCCTTGGCAGGCAAAGGAGCTGGAACCACTTCTCCAGCAAGGAGTGGATTGTCTACTGCAGATTCCCAGGAGTGAGGTTGGTCTGGCCACTTCTCATCAGGTCTTTGTGGAAAGATTTAGTTAAGGGGGCAGGCTTGTGACAATCTTCCCCAAGCTGGACCGGGCTCTGGGGAAATCCTCTTTCATCAGAATGTTGATGTAATGTCCTTCATGCTCCAATCAGAGCTGGCAACAAACCCGCTTTTCTTCCTTACACCCTTGACTGCTCCAAGGCCCCTCAGTGATCACAGATGTGACACACTCAGCAATTTGGGATAGTCCTGTGGCTTGACTCCTTTCAAGGGCTTTTAAGGTATAACAGGTTACCTCAGTATGGTCTGTCAGGTGGCTGGTGACAGCAAGGGGCTATTGAGAGATACATACCTCTATTTCCTGACTCCAGGATTTGAAGTCTTCCATCAAAGTCACCCACTAAGTGGCTTCTCCAGGAATGTCTGGAAACCTCTCAGTGTGCCAAGGAAACTTTCATCCCAGTTCTGTGGGAAAGCTTGCACATACATTTCTTGTTTATCATTCTCTCATACTTGATGAGTTTACAAAGAGAAAATAGAAAACGTCAGTAATGATAAGTTTCTTATGAACATTTAGAATTAATCAGAAAGAGTACTTTTTCCATGTGTATTCCAAGATCTCTGTGCAAGGGTGAAAACATAACATTAAAGTAAAATATATTTTACAATTATATGTTCAATAATTCTACTTTCAACTTTTATCACAATTTTTTAAATTTTTTGACTGTCTACTTTACATGATTTTTCTTGATAAGACAACTATTGATCACTCATGATCAAGACTTCTGTCCTTTTTTGAGGGGTAATTTATAAAACCTTCAACATTACACAAGACCAAAATTATATGTCATTTTTCTTATATTATGGTATACTATATTATATATACCATTTTACTAATAGTAATATTAAAATCAATAATCTCAAAAATGTGGTCTGGGATCTAAACTATCTTAGATAATGGCATTACCTCTTTAAAGTACTGTTGAATAGCTCTTCCATAAAAACAGAATAGTCTGTTTCACATTCAGTTAAAGGTAATAATAGAGGTTAATCCTAATTAATTTCAACAAGTCAAAAAAAATTAGATTAATATACCATGCTGCTTACTTAACCACTTAAAACCTGTTATGTACCTAGAGCTGAACTTCAGAAGAGATTCACACAATTGTGTTTTAAATTATGTAGAGGGGTGTAACACTGTCATTTCCATCATTGCTAAGAAGCAGAATATTGAAAAATCACTTTCACATAAACCCACAATGAAACTTTGAAAATAAGTTTGTCACACTAGCAATAACAGAACATTAATAGCACAGTTACTATAGTTGTACTTTTACTTATGGCCATAGAGGTTAAATACACGGATTTGGAGAAAGAAACTGTCATTCTATTATCTGACCTTTTAGTTAGTGTAGTCAGGTGGCTGTCAGTAGTACTCCATCTTGTTTTTTGACAGAATTAAGATCTATTTTTTTGCAAAAACCATCCTGGACAAGCTTATATCAAGAAGTAGCTTTTCTATGTTATTAGAAAAACAAAGATATTTGCTGTCTACATGAAATCAGTTACATGTCAGGTGTTCAACAAGTAACACCACTGAATGTGTTGCAGCTAGAGACTAGCATTGTTTAGATGTAATTTTTGTATTCACTGTTTCTAGTTATGTAAAAAAAGGTCTCTGTATGTGTGTGTGAGCTGTACACTGGTATGTAAACCAGATGAAAAAAACAGCTGATAAATCTTTATACATTTTGTATTTGATGTACTTCAGGGAAAAATAAAAGAAAATATTTTTTTAAACCCCAAAAACCTACAAAATTTGAAAATATCTTGGTCCATTTCTCTCAACAAATTTTATCTGCGGGTCTAAAAATAGCCTTTACTAGAAGTCCTTATCTTCTGTGAGCCATGGTTTTTTTGTGAGTGTTTGTGCAGATGCACAGAACTGCAGGCACAACATAAGAAATTGCCAAAAAAAGACGTGGTAAAAGACCTGACAAGAAGACAAAATTTAATTCAAGAAGCATCAAGGACCCAAGTGCTATGATGCATTTTTTACTCTCTGAGTTTTTGCTCACAGCTCTTTATAATTATTCCAGCTGATACTACAATGATTGTGGAGATAGACCTACCAAAATGTGTGTCATTAACAAAACTAACATATGCTTAGCCTTTGCTGGTTATAATCCGTTCCTGCTCTTGAGAAGATGTTGACCCATATGCTATATGACTTCCTTCTCTGCTTTCGAAAACAGCACAGGGTTGTTAGATTCCACCTAAGGAGCCTGTTACAGGCCCAGAAGACACATATGCTTAATATCACATTGGGATATCTGGAAGGATTTCTTTACTCTATAAAGAAACACAGTATTCCCTATTCTTCCACTTCATTAACAGCACTTAGTTGCTTCAGCTTTGAAATAAGAATTTATTCCTTTCCAGTCTAAAGATGAGTGCAATACTGGCAAGCAAAGAAAAATCTACGAACATACACCATTGTTTTATGTACTCAGAAATCTCTGAATAGTCCCATCACAATTTTAAACCCAAGGAACACCCTTTCTCCTAAATTAGGTAGCTGCTGTAAAGCTCCATTCATAACGGCTTTTAGAATACAAAATGTCTTTGAAGAGATACTGACAAATATCTGTGGAAACATTTTCTCTTTATTTAAACATCCTGAAGGTAAGAGGAAGGAGTCTTTAGTTTATCCTGTCAACAAAAACAAGATAACGTTAATATCAGGGACATAGGTAAAAAGTAGTAGTTATAAATTACGATACATGTTTATATGATATTGCCATCAACATATATTTAGCCAGATATATGTTGTGAGGATAAAACTTCAGGGAAGGTAAAAATTCAGGCTTTAACAGACTTGAGAAGCAGTGCTTGGGACCCTATGGATTAAAAGTGTACAAAGTGTGAGTGACTTACTCCAGCTATACAGAGATGAAACTTCACTGTTTTCTGGCAGGAAAGTAGAGTATTTTAGAGATAAATTAGACCTCTCTAATTCCTACAAGTCTAACAAAGTTTTCTAAGGCAAATTAAATAAAAAAAAAAACCCAAAACACACAACAACCTCACCTTTCCCCTGCCCCCCTCTCCCCCTCCAAAAAAATATCTCCTACATCCTGGAAAAGCTTTGTAAAAAATTAAAAATTGACATATAGTTCATATATATATACTAATTTTAAGATATATCTCTTGAAAACATCATGAAAGTGGAAAAGAAATAAAAGTTGTACTTATTTTGTAGTGACCTGAATTTAGCATCAGATGTTAAAATCAAGACATGAAATTTTGGTCGAGAGATAAAAGTCGGAACAGAGACCTGACCACATGCCGGATGATATTAGTGGCAGATGTGATCGTCAGAAGTGTGATGGCATTTCCTCTGAATAGGCGAATGTACTCTTCAAACTTTGATGTTAACATGATTAGCAATGAAAGTATGCTTTGTTCCTTTGCCTTCACATGGTCTCAATATTGGCAGTTATCGTTTACTTGTATTTTTAAATCAAATATTATCCTGCCCTGTATTCATGTGCAGATGCTTTGCACAATGCTGCTTTTTCTGTTGGACCTAAAAGAAAACTGTGAATCATTGTACTGAACAGAAGCTAATTTTTTCTCTCTTTTACTCAATCCATGCATTTGTATTCCCTAGTTTTATATTGGAAGCCACAGCACCATGCTTTCCACACAACACCAATATCCCTATTACTTTGTCCATTGCCCCCAGAAAGCCATTAATTGACTGCAAACACAACTTTATTGCAAAATGACTTCAGCTTTATTAAGCAACTGGATTTACAGGCAATAACATAATCAATAGAACATTAATATATCACATAATTAAGCAAGTCTTACAAGCTCTGCCTGTAGCCTTAAATATATAGAACATCATTGTGACCAGTGATAGCTGTTGTCCAAAAACAATTGAAATCATGATTTCTAGAGTGGGAAAATACATATCTTCCCTCAACTGAAGGGAAAATATCCTGTTTAATCCATACACATCTTCATTAGTCACCTAAAAATTCTCACTTGTCCATCTTAAAAAATAACAGTTGTGTAAGATTGTTACTATAACCCAAGTTAGAACAGCAAGGTATGCTCCTGAGAACATACTGGGATCAACTTTTTATTTGAACTTCTATAAGTTCATCTGGAAGTCAGTGATGCTTCCCGTACTTTGCACATTACTTGCGTGAGTAAAGATGGCACGGCAAACAAAATGGATAAAATATTAATTCTTGCACATTAGATTACCGCTGAATGTCTTTCAGCTGCTGCGATAAATCTGGGTGTACTTATGGAGTTCCGTGAACCTAAAATAGAGTTTACTATTTCCATGAACTCAATTTGTTCATGAATGAATGACACTTGAGATGATGGAATCTGTTCAAACAGTATCATTCAAGAGCTGAAATAGTCTTGAACACGTAACTTTCCCAAAAGTTACACGAATAGTCTCCGAAGTTCTATGCCTTCCTTTTAAGGCTAAATATTAATTATTCCTAGTACATGGAGACATGTAAACCTGGAAAGTGTCCGTGTCTGGACTGCCCTATTGGAATATGGTTCTGCTGGCAGCCCTGAGGTCAAATTTCCTGACCAAATTCCCCTAGTACTTCCATGCACTTTTGAAATGTTCCCTTGCATATGGTAGTCATGTTGTCGCTTGAACAGGGAAATGCGTGGGACAGAACAATGCAAATATCCAACACCTCCAGGATATACCCCCCATACAGCCTCAATACCAGTGCTCTGTAGTGCCTCTCCTGAAGTACGTAAGTCTATCCGCTCTCACAAGACTTTGTAGAATTAGATCATGAGATCTTCGTGCCATAACCCTGTTCCTCCTTTGCACATAGAATGTCTCTCTTCAAAAAACCATGGCACACATACGCTTCTCATTTCTAAGTATGGCACCCAAGCAAATGACAGAACGCTACCGCTGAGAAATCATCAAATCGAGACAATCTTGACAGAATTAGTTTATGAGCATAGTCTGGGAAAGTCAGATGCAACAACTCCTATTTTAAAGAGACCGCTGACAATTTGGACCAAGTCAACTTAATGCAGAGAGGAAAGCATTGACATATGGAGGAAGAAAAGTTGGTGGATTCTTGCAAGCCAAAGGTAGCAACTCTGATTGGAAGGAGGCTGTGTATTAGGAGGTCCATCATAAGACTGTTGTGCAGCTTCTTCTGTTCTTGGAATGGAAGATGGGAAGACAGATCTCCAAGCTAGTAACTCAAAACATAAAGGAGAAAAGGATACCCCCAAACTATATTTTAAAGGATACTTTAGGAATGTACCCTTAAAGGATACTTTCAGAGAGAAAGACAGCAAAACATCTGCCATGCACATAAGCCTATGAGTGACCTCCTCCTCCCATTTGCTTTGTAGGACCTTCCAACCTAGCAAGGCAAACTCTTTAGCTTGTTTAAAATCATTGCCTAGGGGCAGTGAGAACCATCCCAAAGTTATTCACTGCCTAGCTTCCAGGCTGGCAACCTCTTCCATTACGCATCTACAAGTTATTCTTCTGTCACATATGTGTGAGCACTAATCACAAGCCAGAGATCAGTTATTCTTTCACGCTGTGTAGGATACAGTTCTGCTACACCTACAGTCATCTGAAAAACCCACTTGGGATATATTCAGACTATTGTCCCTACTACTGATGAGGACGAACAACTGTTTTTTGCTGATTCCCTACTCCACAAGCTCCAATTCAGAACTTTCCAATGAAATTACTCAACATCTAGGAAGCAAGATGATCAAATCCTTAACGGAGATTTATGGTAGAAAATGTCAAGACAGTGTTCATTCTGCAAAAAAGCAGGCAGAGTGAAGTAGATCACTTTTAGACCAGACTTCACGCAATTTCACCATCGCTCAGAGGGACTCGATTTACACACAACACACATGCATAACTAGTTCTATCAATGCTGTCTGAACATGAGGATGAACATGGATGTAAGCCCAGAATTCCCTCTGGCAGAGAACTGTGTATTATCAAACACAACAAAAAATAACCAGATCAAAAGCAGTGTCCCAGGAGAATCTCACAATCTTATCCATTCTGGACACTTTCTTATGAATAACTGGGCAAACAGCCCAAAGCCTGATCTGGTTAGAATTGCATATCAGGTTTATACATTTGACAACAATTAAATATTTTTGTACTTTCAAACATGTGTTTGTTCTCTGGACTTAAGGTCCTTTGGGACTGCCCATAGCTCTACTGCTGTTTTCTTTGTCTTCCTTATGAGATCTGCATGCACATGCTCTGATCCCAGGAGATGGGAGCCCCTGCACATTCAGGTATGGACTAATGGTCTCTTACAGAAGACCTGGGAGTCTCCAGTCTCATTCCAAGGAAAGGTTTGGAAAAGATGACTGCCAAGTGCAAGAGATATTCTCCCTGGGATCAAGGATATGAGATATTGTGCTGCTTCTGACTAGGAGGTGCTCCACCAACATTTTTTTGCCATGCTTTGAAACTAAAGCAAGAAACAGCTTCTGTCAGACAAAACAGTAGTATTCTTGGATCAAAACTAGCAGAAGACTGGCCAGGATGACAGACTGTGATGTTTGTGATGATGCCTTGGGAGCAGTATCCCATTGCTCACCTTCTTCCAAAAGTTCAGGAAAATTACATCCATATACCCTAGATAGTGAGTTCAGGAATATGTTTTCTGATGTAGAAAAATGATGGAGGATGTTCTCAGTATGGAGTGATTTTTTTTTTCCTTGTAGTTTTACAGGAAGTTCAAATTTTTTTTTCAAGTAATGGGGGAGAAGAATGTTTTGAGGTTGAAGAAGGAAGGGAGAGTAGAGTCAGGAAGACATGGAAGTGTGATCTAGAGAACAGTCAGTCTGGTTGCTGACAGCAGCCTGCTCTTACAGGAACCAAAGGGGAGACTCCTAGCTGCTGAGAGAACACAGAGGAGGAACAAAAGGAAGAATATCATTTAAAGGGAGGACAAGGAAAGAGGGAGACAAGGTAAAAGTCTTGAAGCCAGGAAAAGGCCCTGACAGTAGGTGATTAAGACGGCCGGTTAAGATTAACACAAATGGCCTTTACACAAATGGCACCTCTTCCATTCCAGGAACAACTGACTGAAGCCACATCCATGGCCAGTGAGTTGAGAGCCATAAGTGCTTATTGTCAGGAGAACCTGCACAGATTGTGGCTCCAAAATTAAGAGCCACTCAAAAAAGATGCATGTGAAAACCCTTCTGTATAGGTGATTGTACTCAAGACCCAAAACGCCTGCACTGTGGGCATGGATACTGTGTATTATCAACGGGTGCTTTCCATGGAGATGTGACAAACTTGAATCAGTCTTTCAGAGCTTGTAAGAGGCTATCAAACAAATTTAGATAGGCTCAGGTAACATAAGCTCAATATTATTCTTGGAGAGAGGAGGAAAAAAGGCAAACCCAGCATCCTAGTGAGACCAAGAACATGCACACACCCCTTGTGACGGAAAAGCACTCAAAAGGGACAAGTCTGTTGGGGAGAACAGCACTTCTGCTATGCTTCTCTGATCCTCCATATAACTTGCATAAATTGGTACAGGAGGATCTAGGCAGACTGTAGGACTTGTCTTGCCTGAGAAAGCCATGTGTCTGGCATTTCAAAGAACAAACATCTTCCACGCTCCTTCTGAGAGCATCCTCATACCCAGATAGTAGCCACACAAAATTTAATGCAAGATCAGACTTCATTAGCTTCCTGGTGGATTTACCATAGATTACCAGAAGTATACAAATTTCCTGTGTTCACAATATATCATCTCCTCTTACCTCTTGTCCACATGTAATCACTTAGATTCACAGAGTGGGCCTTATGAGAAGGCCTTGGGGAATATTTCTAACATACACATGCAAACACATATGCAATAATGGAAGACTATATAAACTTTTAAAAAAGTAGTTGGTGATGTGAATTGGTTTCTATTCCCTCCTCTGCTCTACTGCTTTCACATCTTGTAAATTTAGTGAGAAGATCACAACAGAGGAAATGTAACTTGAGAAGGAATTTATATGTTCTTCAAATTATTCTTCTCCAAAGGGAGATGATGATTTAAAGCATCAAAATCTTCTTAAGGTTCTTGAAAGTAAGGGACAGGAGACACACATGTTGTACACCTCCATATCCCATTTCCCTCAGAAGATTATAATCTCTTCCATTAGCACACTACTATGTATTTTAATTTTACCAGAAGCACCATCACCACCACTACTCTCTTCATTGTATGAATGACAAATGTCACCATATTTTGTTCTCATTTGCTCTTAAAAACTCCTTCTACTAAAAACTTTATGCTCTGTGACATTTATCAGTATGTGTTAATTCATATTCTCCAACACATTCTGAACTGCCGAAATTCAGAGAAACAGTGAGATATTTCTGCTGTGTCCATCCTCGTAAGTCTCTTGCTCCCTCACACAACATAAACCATGCCTGGGTCAGATGAAGAAAGTATTCACTTTACCTGATCTTCTCTGTCTGTCGGAGAACTACACATATGAGTATGTTTATCATAATCTCACTTTGCAAAACAATATTTGTCAAGATTTCAGAACTGAATTTCCTTTTTTAAAAAATATTACCTCATTTTACATATAGTTTTGCATGTGAAGTTGTAAATTATTTATCCTTTTATAGAGAAAAACTTCAGGGATGTGCCTGACGTTTTTAGAAATTTGTTCATAAAACCCTCTGTTTATAAATTTTCCCAGAGATTTTACCATTGTTTTTCTAGATATACAAGATATTTGTAAAACAAGTAGGTCATAAAAGCAAGAGTAGGTTCCTCAATCAATTCTTAACCACTGAAATATATGGAACAATTTTAAAATATGTTTTTGATTTAAAAAACAAACAAACAAACAAACAAAAAGTCCTTGATCTTAAGGCATTTCTTACAATTGTAACTCTTTCTAGGGCAAGCTGCTCTGATGACTCCAGTAAGAGTAAGAATAGTCTGTAAACACCAGATTGTTTTCACTACATAACTAAGTATGGATTTCAGTGTGTAAATCCAGACATGACAGCCAGAATGTTTCCAGTGACATCACGGGAGTTGATGACACTCTGGTGAATATATTATGAGTATGTGGATGCAGTTTAACTGCACAAGTTCTGGCTCTACCACTCACCTGCTGTCACTGTGAGTCTTTGAAACATCCCATTACACCTGAGTCTCTGTCAAGTGAAAATCCTAATTCAGAGGCTCAGGTTCTCATTTCTGCCATAAACAAAGCATAACTTGGGGAAACCACTTCTCTACCTCTCTTCATCTCCATCCTCCGCTGGTCTCGCAGAGGCAGTGTCTCTTCGTTACATTCTCTGCAGATCTCATCTAGCACAGTTTCACCTGTTCCAGGACAGTGGCTTTCTCCAATGCTATACAGAGCCATTTTTAAAAGGATTCCAGGTACTGCTACTGCAAAGCACAGAAAAACAATAATCACTTCCCCTGGGATTGTGAGTCTGAGCTGTTCGCTCTTTGATAGTCTAAAAAAAAAAAAGTACAATGCATATATTTGAGCAAAATGTTACTATCATAGTAGAACCAAAGGCTGATGGATGAGAATTTAAAAAAAAAATTAAAAGCAAGATTTTCTATAGTCATCTATGCAGTTTATCTTGCCCTTTACTCTGAAACATCTGACAAAAGATCCCACGAAGTGCAGTGTGGTAAAACTGACACTGATCTGAACTGTTTACATAACTTACATGTTCCCACTGTTGCTTGCAATTAATGTATGGATTTTCTTGAAATCAAGCTCATCAGAACCTGTATGTAAATTCAGTGGTCCTGAATACAGAAATTTCACTTGCCCGTGATTTTTTCAAATTACTTATACAGGAGAAACATTACTACAACAGTTTTATTATTTCTGCCTCTATGTCATTATCAGATAGGCAAAGTCCTGAATTTGAGCCAATTTATTGGTTTCTCTATTTTTCTCAATTTTGCAGCACCTAAAATGAATAGATGGACGAGTCCCCTTCACAATGCCATGTGAATAATCCAAACAGCTATTTCTACTACCACAGCTCACACCTTATGCTATTCTAAATGAGTATTCATTCCTGTAGCTGTTGTGAGGCAAATTGTTAATATTCAACTATCAATAGTGATGTCACTAGGAAAATACAACTGTATCAGAGGGATCAGCCCAAAGTCAAAACCAAAGTATACAAGGATTGAGATGAAAGAAATCAATATAAATAACGAGAGGGCAATGTGACGAGGCTCTGCAGAGGTGGACTTGCTAACCCTAAACCCTTCCACCTGAATTATAACAAGTAAATCAAAGCACTTATATGTCTGGATCAAGGCACTTTCCAGCATTGCTTTAGTGACAAGGGAATGGGCATTACCCAGAAGCTGTAGGGTGATGTTCAGAGGCAGCTAACAAACCACTAGCTCAGCTTTTCTTTTCCACAGGGCAAGCACTCTGAATGCTCCTCCTCCCCTTAACTTGCTGAAACTTGCAGTTGTGATTCACAACCTGACCAACACTGATAGATAACAAACCACTGACCTTGAGGGTGGCTTTGTATGTCAGCCTTCTTATTGCGTTGAGTCACCGCACTCCTCGTGTGTGTTATTTTAAGTAGCACATTTATCAGCCAGTACCAAATAGAATATGTGGCCATGTGTATTTTATTAGTGGGTTTTGAGTATTAAAAAAAAGAAAAATCGGAAAAAAAGAACCACTTTGTTTTAAAAAAATAAAAAGGCTTGGAGGCTCTGACACACTTTAAAAATCTCCTTGTTTTCAGTTACAACATAAGGAATCTATATGGATGCTAATATGTTTGCATTTGTAGCTTTTCCAGACTTTTTTTCCCCAGCACACCGCAGTTTAGTAATGTCAGAAATATACCATTCCCCATAACAGGACACATCTGTGGTGAATCTGCACAGAAGCAATTAATTTCCTTGTGGTATTTTTACACTGGGGTCTTAATGCAAGTCCCCACTATACAAACAAAAATCTCTAGACAGCTCCTGCTGCCTGATAAAAAAAAAAAAAAATCAGATTGAGAAGGGCTGTTTGGCCTAAGACTGCTACAGGCAATGACTTGTAATGAGGCATCCCAACACTAATTATGAAGCTTATTAAAGAGAATTGTTTAAGTTGTACTAGAGTGCATGCTATAATCATGTTAAGGGAGATATGCATACTGAATTGGGGTTCTCCAGTTTCTTCCCTTAGAGAAGTGGACCCACTACTTAATGAAGCCAATTTGGGTCTCCATTTATAGCAGCAATGTCACTGTGCTTGGCAGACTGGTCAAGATGAATTTGATGGAGAGGCAGGTGAGAACCCCAGCAGCTTGGTGATAATTCACACATCATAGCCTTCACAACTAACTAACATCTGCAGGAGAGTTGGCCAAGAAACTGTCAAAAACAAACACTTTAAATCCAGGATTTTATTATTAAACTTCTCCCAATTGTTCAGTAAGGTTGAAAAAGCAATATTTCAGTGTACTGTTTCAGGAAAGAAAAAAAAAAAGATTAATAAAGATGTTAGGAGGCTGAACTGCTGTGAGATTTGTTTAATTATTCCTCACAGTACTGCCCCAGCAATCTGCTGACATTTAGCCCCGACCTTGCAAATCCTCAGTAAATATTAATATATCAACTCAAACAGGGACCGTTGTTTTATTGGTTCACGGAGCTCAGAGAGATTCGCCACAGCAGTGAAAAATAATGTGCAGAACTGAGGAAGAACGGCTCCTTTGATATCACCTTCTGCTGCACACATGTGCTGGGAGCATCAACAAAATGGAAATTCTGTTACTTTGCCACAGCTGTAGAGTGACACTTCAGATGCCTTTGCTTCCCTTTGTACAGCCTGCTGGAATAATCCCAAAACCACAGTGGCAAGAGATTAGAAAACACACACACGCACGCGCGCGCACACACATATACACACACAGAGGAAGAGAGAGAGAGATCACATTTTATTATCTGACACAGTGGATATTTTAATAATGGTGGGCTCCCACCTTAAAACCTAATAAGCTTTGCCAAGAACAATGAACGTGCTAAAAAGAGCCAAAGAGAGCTGAGTGCAATCTACTGGAATCTGTTTACTGTGGTGACTTTGCTGTTTGCCTCCGTGAGTGCCACATAAACTTCTTTTTTCTCCAAGCAGTTGTCCCCACTGACTGCTTCCTAATATATTTTATGTGCCTACAGTCCTCACAAATCCTGACAAAGCACCCCCAATTTATTTTCTCACTTTTATTTGCTTGCCTCAAATGTAAATGTACATTATTAAAATATCTTCTCATAACTATACCTCCATCACTAATAGACCAGTGTTTGATGTGGGTCAATACTGCATCCAAAATTCTTGGGTTTAGGGGAAAGGGCTGCTGTGCAACATTTGGCATTCAGATGTATTGAGCTGCAGAGTTAATGCGTGATTAATTTTATTCATAAAAATGTTAATCACTTCATTGTGAGATCTCTTTAACATTCTGTGCACCGAACACCTTTTAACTTCTTTTTCACACAAGCTCACAAATGTATTTAATATTTTCAAACATTCTGTTATTACCAATAACACTGGTAATTAAACATACATTTAAAATCCAATAAAAAGCTGGCAAGTAACGGCACAACACCGAACACAAATGGAAGCCCATTGCCCACTGCCTCTCCTGTGCCCCCTCCCCCTTGGCAGCAACTGACCAGTTTCTTTAATGTGCACTTGTTTGCAGAGTCCCAGAGGCATTTTTTTCCCTCAAGCCTACTCAAACCCTCATTGACACAGCCAAACACCATGAAAATAACACAGCCATGTAGCAAGCTAGAGATGGCTCTAAAAATACTTCTGTTCTCAGGGAGGGGAGGATCACAGTGTTGGGCACATCGTGGCAGGTTGGGGGCTCTGAGGGGGTTGTTTTGGGTTGGGATGGGGTTGAGGTCTTTTTGAGACAAGCACTCAAGCCTCATCTGAGAGTAGTGTCAGGCACTGGTGGGTGTGCCGGCTGCACTCACTGACTTCTTGTTTCCAGCTGGGCAAGGCTATTGTGAGTGTATTCAGCCAATGCACTCATGAAACTGGATAAATGGATTAGTGGATCAGAGACACCATCGGCATCTTCAAAAGGAAAACAGCAGCCTGCAAAAAGACTGACATTTGTGTACTGGGGCAGAGGGTGTGTGAATGCTCTGCCTCCTCCAAAGGGACAAGACAGTGATAAACTTTCCACACTGACCACCTCACTTTGTGCTACAATTGACCAACAAAATAAATGGATTGCTTCATTGTTTTTGAACCGTAGGCAGCACAGGGAAAGCGCTCCTTTTGCAGCAACAAAGGACAATGTATTGTGTGGGGCCAACAGCTTAAAATAAAACCTTTAATTATCTACGGGTCAGCCATAAATCTGGAATAAAAATAAATGTTACTTTTTAAACTCGCCTTTAATTCTGCTCGGAGTTTACTCCGTCTCTTTCTATTCTCTCAGGAGAGGCACTACCAGGACTTGGTGTGCGCGCCACGTTTGCATTTTTGCATCAGCTTGACTCCCAAGGAACGTGTTAGGAAACAAGTTTGGCCATCAGACATGAAGGATAATGCCAATTAAAGTAAGCAAGAACAGATAAAAGATATATTTTTTTCACTTTTTTTTTTAAAACACCCATGCATGTATTCTCTTTTCACATACACAAAAAAAGAAGCCAAAACTAATATTAATAGTGGTGACGGGACTCAAGTAAATTAATTCCTTACAGAAGTACATTGTTTAGTTTTAAGAGCTCATATTTTCGAAGTCTTAAATTTTGAATACCTATTTCTATGGGGTTTTCAGTCTCCTGGTACCCAGCGATTCCTGTCCACATGGCTGATTTTACGGGCAAGCTATGAATGGCACTGCATGGGGGCACCGCACAATGGGGAACACCAACCTCGCCAGGAGCTGTTTCTGTAACTTTTCACTGGAAAACACGCCACGCAGGCCATGTTTATTACATGTTCCAGAGTTTTACTTGATTTGTTAGTCCCAGGTAAGTTTTACTGCTGAAACCCAGAGACTTGAAGCCTGGAATCAGGCCCCATGTCGCTCCCCACCACAGCCCCCACAGAGCCAGTGGTGGGCTCAGGCCCTGCTGGCCATCACCATGGCCCTTCCCGGCAGAGGGGGACCTGCGGTGATGCATGGCACAGCTCCGTGGCTGCCACCCACTTCCCACAGGCCAGCAGGGACTTGCCACAGCCTTTTTCAGCTGTGGTTACCTGATTCACGGTGGGCAGCAGGGTTTTGGGGCCAGCGGATGGCTCCCCTCCATCCACCTGCAGGCCTGCACTCAAGGCTTGGGTGCACAGAGGTCACCAGGATGGCAGGGGCGCCTCACCCCGGGATTGAGGCAGTGGTCTGGGGATGGAGGGCATGTGCTGAAGCCCATGTTTGATGCTCTCTTTCACAGAGCACTTACAATGCACCAGCCTTTCCCTGCTCTGCTTGTGTGCCTCTGTCAGCCCGGGCTACTCTTTACATCTCACCTTCTAAGGACATTAGGGAATTAAAAAAATACAAAGACAAAAAAAAAAAAAAAAAAAATTAAACATACCCCAAAAGCACTGGAACTAGCGAGGTGATGCAGACTCCCTTTATCGCCTTCCCTCCCCAGCCACAGCGCGGGTGCCCAGCATCAGGGCACACCCCGGGGCAGCCTGGGCCCCGTTCCCGCGCCGGGGTTCCCATCCCTCAGGCGGGCACCGGCAGCCTGCCTCTCTTCCGGAGCCCGGCGGCCCAGCGCGGCTCTCTCCGCCCCTGCCTGATGGGCTGGTGGGGACGGGGCGAGGCAGGGCCCCGCAGCCCCTTCCCGGGGGCCGGCCGGCGGTGGGCGCGGGCGGGCGGAGCGGGGGATCCGCGCCAGCGGGAGCCCCGCCGGGCAGAACTAATGCCGGGCCCGCATTGTTCCCCGCCGGCCGCCGGGTGGTTTCAATACGAGCCTGTTTAACAGGGGGCCGATGGCTGACCGAGGCGCAGAGACACCGCTGCTGCCGGCCCCCGCCTCCCCGCCCCCGCCGCTCCGCGCTCTTTGTAATAGTCTCATCTACAAGGACGATTGAAACTTTATAGTGCATGATTCATAGAGCGGGGCTGTGCTCGGAGCCGCGGCGCATATTACATTAATCAGTGTCAGGCCACTAAAACAGAGATATGAATATGAATTCTCCATATTGCAGGGGAGATAAATGTGCTTGTGAATAATTGATCGGCTCCCGTGGAAAAAAGAAAAAAAGGTTTGGGGCGAGTGGAGGAAAACATGGTCATACCGTGAAAGTTAGCGGGAGATGGAACCAGCCCCGCGACGAGGGCTGGTGCGGGGCTGCCGGCGGGCGGGGGCAGCCTCAGACCGCAGCGCGCCCCCGCCCCAGCTCCGCCGGTCCCTGCTGTCGGCGGCGGCTTCGGGGCCGCTCCAGTTTCAGAGCGAGCGCATCAAAAACTCAACCAACGCAGCAAAAAGGGATGACAGGAGCCGGGAACGATAACAATCATAGGAACGAGCCAGTCTGAGTACACACACCCTACTCATTTTCTCATTCGCTTTCTCTGGGCTTTTTTCATTTTTTCTTTTTTTACCTACTTAAAAATAGAGCCTTTTTTTTTCAGAATAAAACAGAAAAAGAATAAAAAATGAGGCATGCATACCAATCAGCGTGTTTCATAACTACGTCTCTGTGACAAAGCCAAATCTCCGTAAAGCTCCCGTTTGCTTTTAATCTGTTCTGGCAACTGCAAATTTCTGAGTTTGCTGAACTCGAGATTATATCAACATTTCAGTGTTCTTTCTTCACAGATTTCTGCCATTCTTCTGTTAATGCTAAGTAAATAATAACAAAAACAAGACATTTTTTACTGGGGGAGGATGGAAGATTATGCAAACGTATAAAAAATGTTCTCTGGCAGCCTTTTAAGTACCACGAAAATGTATCTTGGCACTCGGTTGTCGTGCTAAAAGAAGTATTACTGTTTGTAGTTCCCATTCGATTCAATGCAAATTTTCTTATTGACTTTATTTATCAGGTTCGGGTACCGTCATCATTAAAGACAAAAAAAAAAAAAAAGGGTAGGAAACTAGTACTTTCCAATTTACTCTTATCAGCTCGAAGCGTTCTCAATTACGGCAAATCGTTAAGCTTAAGCTTCTTTATTATTCTCCCTGCACTCTGGTGTTTTCTTCTATACATCTGCTGGGGTGGATCTCAGTGAAAATATGACAGAAAAACTACAAATTATTTTCCTGCCAGGGTGACGTAAACGATCATTCCTAGCACGGTTCACGTGACAAGTGAAACCTCGGGATCATGAAGCCCCCGCTCCTTCCTAAAAGCGGCGCGGGGGCTCCCGGCTGCGGGGAGCGGGAGGGGGTGGTGTGGGGGCGTCCCGCCCGGCCCGGGCCCCGCACCGCACCCCGGCAGCCTCCGAGGGCTCCGTGCGGTAGCGCAATGACCACTCGTACACGGCCTCTCTCTCTGAAACTTCCTGCAGGAGAAATGGCCACCTCATTGTGGCTTGAGGGGGAGGGAAAGGCGATCACCCCTCTCCCCCAGGTGCCGAATAGGCTGAGGCAGCGGCCTTCGAGGACCATTGGGGACGGAGGCACGCATCCACGCCGGAGCTTTTCTGACTTAAAAAACACGGTGTTTCTCAGCTGGCCTTACGACTTTTCGGTTTTCCCTTTCTAAGGGGAAGCCACTTGAGCTCCTGTGCAAAAACTTTGGGAGTGGGGCAAGCATGCTCCGTCCGAGCAGGCAGCCCGCAGCCCTGGGCGCGCTCCTCCCGTAATCGGCGTGCAGCTCTCAGGCCGCCCCCGCCTTCGCCAGCCGTAGGGGAGACAGGAGTCGGGTGCTTCGTCCCATCCCCAGGAAACGCTCTGGGCGTGGTGGGGAAAAACGGAACGATGCTGACCCCGCAGGGCTTCATTCATCGTCCCCCGCTCCCGGTAATACCCTCAGCTGGTTGGGGAGGGAAGCGTCACAATTGTTAAAGTTACTGTGGGGGAAGGGGTCGGAAATTCAAATAAGCAGATGAGGAAAAAAAATCCAGTTCTGCAACAGAGTCAGCTCTAGAGATGCTGAGGCTTCCAAAGGAGGAGAACTGCCAACCAGATAACTACTGGGAATTATCACTCTCCGGAGGATAATCAAAACTGGAAGCGCACTCCGGAGGATACTGTTGGCTTTCTGGCTGAATTAAAGGCGGGCAGCCTCCCGCTCTCCGCCCCAGCCGAGCGGAGCCGCGGGCCGGGCGCGGGGACGGCACCGCCCGCCGCCCACAGAGGGCGCTGCGAGCCTGCCCAAAGCCCGGCCCGCGCCCCGCGGCTCCGCTCGGCACCGCCCGGCCCGACGGCGCCCCGGGAGCGGGGTGCCCGCTCACAGGCGGACAGGCGAGACGCGCACACACTCACTGTCCTCCGCTCGCCACAGTTCAAGTCGCTCCTGACGTTCGTGTGCCACACAGGAATCCCCGCTCCGCTCCCCCCAGGACAGTTCGGCAGCGCCGCGCTCGCTCCGCCGCGCAGAGCATCCCGGAGCGCCTTTTAGGTGCCGTCTCCACCTTGGAGGAGCGGAGCCAGTCCATGACGGCCAAGTGGTCGGTCCCCGGTGGCAGCGGGACCCCGGACAGCCGGATTGCTCGGGGTCGGCCGCGTCTCCCGAGAGGAATTTGGGAACCGGGGCAGCCGGTGCGGGACTGAGGCGATTTCATCTGAATTGATATGAAAGAGACAGCAATTGCATCAGGTTTACACCAGCACTGACCTGACGCACCGTTACGCTCTACATGCTTGAAGACTTTTTTCTCTCTGTTTTTTTATTTTTAAATACGTCTTCTCTCTCCCCGAAGGCTAAATTACTTTAGTTTGGTAAAAAGTGCAATGTTCTCTTTTGTTGGAACACTTACCAACAATTACCAACGCGAGACTGTCTGTGATTTGGGAAAAGGAAAAAAAAAAAAAACAAAACACCGACACAACTAAAAGCCAAAAAACAAACTAATTGATGGTATGCTGGGAACTGTAGGATGTCAAAATCAGTCTCTTTCCAGAGACTCTCCTTCAGATATCCCACACAAAATCTATTTTGCCTGATATGTTTCTCTGCTCCATCAGAAAAATGCAAAATGTAGGAGCCCACAGCCTCCACCACTTTGCCAACCGATCTCTAAGCCAAGTTTACCGAGGCTGCTCTTTGATGGAGATGATTTTGCAGTTAAATCAAGATCAATATTCTGATCTCTGACAAGAATTTTATTAATATTTTATTTGAAAATCTCATCTTGTTTCCGACAAGTCCTGGTTTGAGGTTGGTTTAGTTTGGATAGGGCGTCACCGCATTATTTCTTAATGACTTTCCCAGCTGCTTCTTTCCATTTTCCACCATCAACAACCATCTGGTATCTTATTAGCACCTCAATGCTCATTTAGTGTTCTCATTTAGGAGAAAAAAAAAGAAATAAACACTCAAAATATTACAATTTTAACGGATGGTCTTTGGAAGATTAATACCTTTATAAAAAGATATATCCTTTCAGTCTATTTTCAACCCACAGACCGGAATCGCAAAACTTTCTTCTAAGATGTGCAAGAGCTGCCTTTTTTTTTCCTGCTAAAATTGTGTTTAATCTCACAGGAAAACGTTTTTCACTGTCATATTTCCTCTGTGTTTATTCCAAGTGCAAATTGCTACAAATAATTATTTTCCCTAAACTATGATTTTTTTTCATCTTGGGCGGGAATATATACCAAAGCACTAAAGCTCTTGATCCAATTTAGCAACCAGTTTGGACAGCAAAGTTATACACTAGGGAACTGTGAGAAAACTTGTCCCCTTCACTGTTAAGAAACTATTTTGTAACGTAAGTGGAAGTCAGGTCCATTTATGTCTGGAAAATGGATACTACAGGACACATCTGATTCACCGCAATTGAAAAATTAACTTTAATATTACTAAGGCAAGAGCCAGCTTCACTCAACTTCTTAAATTTGCATGCTTGAAAAAGGAAGCTCGCAGCTTGTTTTCGGCAAAATACCTTGGATTTGCTACTTTAAGTTTCAGTTACCCAAAGGAGGAGACTTGACTTTTTAGAAAACAAATTATAAATGTTTGGATAGATTTGTAAGATATGTATAAGATCTGCAGCAACAGAATACATACCTGAAGAGAGCTCATAATTTCATTTAGTTTATTAGACAAAAATATATGATTTAGACAAGTTTTGCTGACGTGTTATTTACAATCTGAAATCACTCTATATACAGAAAAAAAGAAAACCACAAACACATGGGAAACATTTACCAAACAAATAATCCAAGAATGGTTAGAATAACACGATCTGAAATGGTACAATGAGAAAGGGGATCCGTCTACAGATTTGTGTAATCGCTTTTATGAATTTGCACCACCTTATTGCAAAAAGAGATTGATGGGAGTCATTTATACCGTTTCCTTTTTTCTCTCTCTCTCTGTCCTTAATACCAGTCTCTGTAATATTTTTTCACCAAATCATTTAATCAAGCAGAAGGGAGAGCTGTTAAAATTCTCGGTGTTCCCTCTTGCTGAGCCAAAGAGCTGCAGGGGAGGAAGGGAGGAAGAAAAAAAAAAGGTCGTAACAATTTTTCAGAAAAAAAGGATCTTTTTTTTTTTTAATTGCTTGTCTATTGCTATAGTATCTTAGTAATAGATAATCACACAAAAATCATTGTAACTGGTGTAATTAACACAAGATCTCTGAGATCTGTTCACTTTTAGAAAACTTACAGTCTGGCTGTGTACAATTGCCATTTAGTCTAAGTTTGGAAAGATTAGAGCAACTCCTGTGCTATTCTCATTGTCTGTATGTATTATTATGGTGATGATTAGGTGTTATAATTAGTCTTTATTATTCAAACACTCTGTTTCGCATAAGTAGCATTCCTAGAGTGAAAACAAACAAACAAACTCACTTGTCACGGACAGGCTGGAAGGGCGATTTTAGCGGCTGGGGTGGGGAGTCAGTTCTTGGTACATTTTCTCTTTCTAGAAGGAGACAGAGAAAAAAAAGAAACAAAACAAAAAAANAAAACAAAAAAAAAAAAAAAAGAAGAAAAAAAAACCAAAACAAAAACAGGAGAACCGTTTTAGAATAACAACAGTACAAATCTGGATACTGTGCAGAGAACACCCTTCCCTCTCACCCTCCTGTTCAGACTTGTGTAGATACACGTGTGTGTGTGCACGGTGCTATACCCTACTTTCAGTATTTAAGTAGTCTGCAAGCTTTTCTTGACACATTTTTTACTGTCATTAAAATTATTGGGAGATGAGGGTCATGAAGGAGGGAAGGAAAGCTCAAACCTATACGTTTCACTGTGCGCTTCCTTCATTTTCATCTTGCTTGGTGGGCGTATAGGATGTAATAGAGAATGGAACAGGCCACGTGAAATGTGCTTAATGTTTGTGACCAACATGCTGGGTGGGGGGCCGGAAATCAACACTAGAGTAAACTGCAGCTCCGTTAAAAGCAATCAGTTACACCAGTGTGACACCATTCCTCAAGGAAAAGTTCACGTGCATGTGTTGGGGGTGGAGGGAGAGGTGGAAGCCTGATGCATTCATTACCTATGTGTTTGGGACTGGTCCTCTCTGAAGGTTTTTCACTGCTTAGGGCTCCCAGGGTTGCTGTTAAAACAGAAGATTGTTGCTGGGCCTGGAGGTGGTGATTGTGATGAGCAGCGTGGTGGTGATTTACTCCCAAAAAGGACCTCACATTTAGAAGGGAACTCTGAGTAAGGAAAGCCCCATTTGTCCAGTTGTGAAATTTGCCAATCTGGCATGTGTAGAGTCCATGGCTAGGGAGAAAAGCAGGGTGCTGAATCTGAGGAGAAGTGTGGTTAACCTGGGGAGGAGGGGGTGGAGGAGGAGAAGATTTCAGGGCACCATCAGGACTGGTTGCCGTCTCTGCCAAAGACCAAATCTTGGGTTTGCTGTGAGATGGCATCTGTAAATTGTTCGGTCCCCCAGGACTGATGATTCTCGTGCTATTGTCAGAGGCCTCCTTCACCATGGCCAGTGCGTCTTTGGGTTTCAGCCCTTCAGACCCTGACAGTGCCAAATCCTTCTCCTTTTCCAAGTGCTCCTCTTCGCTGCTTTGTCTCAGGAGCTCGGGCTTCTCCTCCTCTTCCTCGTTGCTCTGCTCCCCATCATTCTCATCAATTTTGTCTATATCTATGCTCTCCAGGTCGATTTCCTCATCATCTTCATTCTTCTCGGGGTCCCCCTCATTGTCACTCCCAAAGAGGTTTGCATCTTCTTGGTCCTTACTCCTGGAGCCCCAGGTCACCTTGTTCTCCTTCTTGAGCCGCCGGCGGGCGTTGGCGAACCAGGTGGAGACCTGGGTGAGGGTCATCTTGGTGATGATGGCCAGCATGATCTTCTCGCCCTTGGTGGGGTAGGGGTTCTTGCGGTGCTCATTGAGCCAGGCCTTGAGGGTGCTGGTGCTCTCCCGAGTGGCATTTTTGGGCCGCCCCGGGTCCCCGTATTGGAACTGTCCGTAGGGATAATAGCCGGGGGCAGTGTGGGCAGCAAAGGTAGCAGGGTGGACACCCGGATTATCTTTCAGCTCGTACTGGGAGCCCTGAAACACATTCAGACAAGTGGAGAGGAAAAAGCACATCAATTATCTCGTTAGCGTCTCTAACAGACCTGAATAGGCTACTCCGGGAGCCAGAATACGCCTTTCAGCGGTGCAAAGGGTCTTCACGGCCAAATTCGGCCCTCCCCGCTCCAGGCTCTTCACATTTAGGTCAGACAGAGAAGTGTTCCCAAATGATTCCTCCTTCTTGCAGGAAAAGGAAAGAGAGGTGCTAAGAGGGGGTCTGACAGACATTGTGAGTATTTTCTCCGCTAACCAAACCAAATCAAACGACAGAAACGCAGCAACTTTGCCTTCGCCTCTGCGAGACAATTTACTGTGCCCTTGAAATTATCAGGCACATAAAACAGGTACTTCACTGCAGTTACAAACTAATGCCCGTGCACAGCGTCGCATTTATCTGCAAAGTATCCAGGAGGAGGTTAGATATTCATGCAGAGCATTCTTTATTTTCTCTCCTAGTGAGACGAGACTGGGGACATGAATGCACAACTTCAGTGTGGAGAGACTTATAATGTAAAAGATTTTCCACACACAAGCCAACACCACCACCCCCGCTCCCCAAATCATACACCAAGATTCTGAAGTAAAACATTAACTTCTAACTGTTAGAAGAGCCTTTAAACTCTGGAATGAAAACTGATCCATGCATTGTAGAATTTGGATATATAGTCACTTTGTCTCATAAGTTTTACTTTGATCTGGCCAGAGCAAACTCAAGTTGTTTACAAGCGTTTAGAGACGGTGATTTATTTGCAATCAATATTCTTTTTATCATTAGTAGTAAAACACAGCAAGTCAGATTATCCCATCAGGTGTTTTGGTAAATAACATTTTATCTTTCTAGCAACCTCATTAGGCCTCATTATTACCGCAAATTGCCCAGATATTAACCTGATATTTTAGTTCTTGATTTACAAATGTTCAGAAATTTAGAATTTATTTCAAAATATCACTGTCATGGTAAATCACTGTAATAAAATACCAGGATACTTTGCGAGTAGGAATGGGAACTGTTCCAAAATAGCTAAAATTTCAAGCAGTTTTCTTTATTGCTTCTATTATGATCTTGCCTTTTCTCCCATTTTTTTTGCCTAGTTCAGAAATACATTCTTAGTATTACCATGTCATAATTTATGTCAGCCTTAGAAATAGATCTCTTCAATAATGTTTGCGAAGAAACTAATTTAACTTTGTCAAACAGTTAAGAAAGATCATGTATTTTAATTTCAGAGACACTGCTTATACACAAAGAGTAGCCCGATGTAATTTTTGTAATGTGTTACAGAGTAGGCTTTCTGCACTCCCTTTATTCTGCTGTCTTTTGTTATTGTTGCTGAAATGATATTTTTTGTGTAAACTCTGTTGGGAATTCTTTTGAAGAAGCCACTTGTAAATCACTCATTGCTTCTGTCTCAACTTTTACTGCATTTCCAAAATCAAGGTTAAAAAAAAAAAGTAGGAAATGCACGCTGTTAAAAGTGACTTTGTAGGAAATGTTTGCAGCACAAAAATTATCTGTTTTCAGATGCTGCCCTTGTTCAACAGCGTATTTTCCTATTTGCCTACATATATGTACTAAAAACTCTAACAAATTATGCATTGCATGCATTCAGTTATAAATATTCACACTTTTATGTGTCAGGAGGAGAGAAAAGAGGGACATTTGGAAAATGAAGTGAAACCTATGCGTAGCGCCGCCGAGAATTTTGGTGATACCAGCAACGAAAACGTTTCAATGACACTGGATACAAAACCAGTTAGTTAAAAAAATATGTAGATGTTTCACTTTCTAACCTATATACATTCTTAAGAATATGTGAAATGAAACCCGAGGACAGTCTGGGTGACGAGAATTTCTCTTAGAATTAACGCCGATATGCTCCGACTGCATGTAATGGGATGTAGATGCCCTCTTTCGCTTCATGCAAATCCCATCTATGATACCCGCCATAATCAGAGTATGAAAAGTTCATGGAACATACCGGGACATTTTCAAGGCTTAAGGAAAATGCCTTGAAATAAACCGGCGCCCCAGGTACCGACACTTTGGCCTTTCGGACGGAACCTGTTTATTGCTCGGCGGCAAAGTAAAGTACCAAGCGGAAAGAGGAGCGCGCTGGAAAGCCCAGCGAAACAGCAGGACCGACAATATCACCCGTCAACAACACCACCAATAACAACAAGGAAAGAAAAGAAAACAAAAAAAGCCGAGTTGCTAGGGAAAGCCGACAATACGGAGGCAGGAGCCCTGCTTAGCCCTTCCACCGCCAAGAAAAACTCGGAGGAGTTTTGCCCGGCTTGGAACGAGAAGGAGGATGGGGGGCTTCGCCTGCAGACGGAGCCCGCGACCCCCAGCCCCACTCTCCCCCGCAGACCCATGGACAGCCACGCTTCCCTCTCCGCGGCGGACCCCGCGCCGGG
>VXBT01007396.1:173870-199602 GCA_013400235.1 Oriolus oriolus | reverse complement strand
CCTCCCCTCCCCTCCATGTCCAAATTCTACCCTTCTGGGATTCTTGCAAGTTCTTCTGGATGAAAAAAATGTCACATTAGGTATTTTCTAGGAATCCATCTAGGTTAAATCATTGCAGTCTATATTTTTGCTGTTGTGCCATGATAATAAGTTATTATAATATTACTATCATTACAGACTAATCATACATTGTCAAAAATTCCTACTGTTTTATTACAATAACTTCATAATTCATTAAAGCAAACGGGAAGCAGAAAATTCTGCATAGGCTGAAAAATATAATCAGAAATATATGCTGCATAGATAATACTATGTGCAAAAAAATCTTTGTAAAACATAGTTTAGTAACAGCCTGGTATCTTAGATATAAGCAGATTAATCAGAACTAACCTGGCAAGCAAATGCTGGAAAGGCACAAGGTATTAGACAGAATGAGAAGATTAATATTAAAAATACATGAAGAAAAAGATAATATGACTTCTTTAACAATATGGTACATGGCAAGATTCTGAATAGAAAAAGAATTGTTTGATATGGCTAATATATGCTACACTTCACAAAAGTGAGAAAAAGGGCAAGACAGACCTTAAAAGCAGTGGCCATCACCAGAGGCTTCAGAAAGTCCTGAAGACTAAAACACTAGAGATCCTAAACTCTAAATTGTCCATGTTTGTAAACAGGTTTCTGAGCTTCTCCCTAGCTCCTGAATGACTAACTGCTGTCTTGTTCACTCCCATACAAGGGCACATAGAATCATACTTTTTTTCTACTTAAGAATGTCTTGTTACCCATATGAACAGCTTACACTTATTCTGACCACAAATTCTGCAGCACTTTGTTCAGCAGGATAGCTCCTAACTATAGACAATACAATCACTTTAGTAAGTAGTTGACTCCCGGACCCTTGATCTGATCTAAGGAAAAAGACACTTAAGAATATTTTCCTTATCTACCAGCTTTTATATTATAATATTATTTCCCTTCTGAGCTAAATGTTTCTGTTTTGTGAATGTCTGCTTGCAATAGCAATGAATTATATTGTGAAAAAGGCATGTTTCCTTTTGGTGGAAAAATTAATAAAAGCAATAAAACCAGAAAAATCTCTCTCTTGCTGTTTACTTCAATTTTGATGAATTTGAGATATCTAGATTTTTATGGGACATTTCATACAAAGATCATCTTTCACTACGTCATCTTTAAGAGTTTTAGAGACAAAAGATGATTCACTGACACAGCTTTGAACAAAATTTCTAAGATTGGTCAGAATTTTTAACCAGCTAGGACGAAAGGTTAAATAACTTGACCAAGTAAGCTCAGTGAGTCAGCAGCAGAGTCAGAAGGAATAAGCCCCAGGAGTGAAATTTCATCTTTTTGAAGCCAACATAATATTCCCAACATTTTCTGCTTAGCCAGGATTTCACTTCAGTTTCTATAATATGCTTCTGCCTCCTCTAATCACTAAAGCACAATGGCTTTAAGTGCAGTTACTTAATTTTGAAACTCTTCAGTTACTAAACTTTTAAAGGCTGTTTTGTTGGTGGTGCTGGTGATATTTTTTGCCCTCTCACGCATTTGATTTCACATGATTTCACAAAAGTGCTCATCAATCATTATTTCAGTAATATAAGCTTAGACTAGTAGCTTGATTTAAAATTTACTGACACTATAATCCCTTTAAATAGTTCCAGCATAGCATTAACTTATCATAGAGAATGACTGTGTAATACAAAAATTGAATAAAGTCAACCATAAATAAAATTTCTGAAGAAAGACAGATCTCGTGTCAGGTGATTTGCACCAAAGAACATGATGGGAATGTACAATATTTGTGGACTTGATCTAGAAACACTTTAGTAACTTTTGTTTATATGTATGGGACTAACGATGGTAACATTTTCTGTCACAAATATTTGGACACTGTGAAACAAAGAAAATAAAATAAAACAAAACGTTTGTATTTTTGATCAATCTGGAGAGCCTTGAATAGCCCAGGAGATTAAATCTTTTTTCAACAGGTAAAAAGCTATTCAGATATTTCCTTAAAATAAGTGTGTATATATATTTTTTTTTAGATCATTACTATACTTGATGAGCTTATCACAAAAATTTTAAACCACCAGATTGCTTATAGTCTTTTTTTCAGCAACTCTCAAAAATTAGTGGTAGCTTAGCTTTGACACCTTCAATACTTTCTTGAAAATCCTAATTTTCCAATGATAGCAATTGTCCAGAATTTTCCTCAGTATGCTTGAGAAATGCCTGAAATTGAAGAAGGGATTCTTTGATTTAGTACTTATATTTTTAACCAATTCAGATGGGCATATTTTCCAATGCAATTTTACCAGTGACATTCAATCTGGACAGCTAGAGTTCTCACATTACTGAGATAATGTTATTGCTATTAATAATCTCAAAGACCCTCAGAGTTTGAAGGCATTGCATAGAGCCTCAGATGGCTGCATAAAGGTCATCATTTTAATAGCCATAACATTAAAAATACTGGAAACTCCATGCACTAGGCTTAGCTCTCCAGTATGTTTACCTTCAAAAAGCCAGAAATTATTGTGACAGGAAGAACACTTGCACGGAACATAACACTGTATAAATAACATTCTAGTGCAAGCTAAGCTTATGGTAATATAAATATTGATGTTATTAATGCCACCTAAAGTGTCCACTTAAAGTACCCAAATATAACATATACCTATCTTGTGCTCAATGTAGCAGTTTATGTCAACAAGGCATTGCTTCTATTGCAATGTTTTATTTTAAACTGATTTATTGCACTGATGTCCATGAGAAAGGGAAATGAGATTGAGGAGATGCACAATGGGAGTAAGAGAGGACCAGGAAAATAAAGACCCAAATGCCCTCAGTGTTAATAATGTAAGTTACATAGTATCTTTCTACAGATTTCCAGTGTGTGATTTCAGCTACCGGCGGCACTGCAGGTACTTATCCCGCGTGAATGTGGTTTCCTGATGTGAACGGAAATTTAGACCTTTCTAAGGGTTTAGCAATTAAGGCCTAAGGATATAACATCCAGAAGATATACATAACTGGTCTTATGAATAGGTGCCTGGACAAAACCTCCTCCAGTGTTCAACTGATTCTTACTATTATTTCAGTACCTTGTATTCTCAATTAGTCACCCAAGGCTCCAACTGAAGACAGTGCATAGTCAGTGCATTCTCTGTCAGAGGAGAAGATATGAATCCTATGGCATGGCTCAGCTCTGATCAATCTTTTTTTGCTGTTCCAAATCACCAAACTTGGTTAATTAATTTATCTTAAGTAATGAAAGGGTTTCCTTATGCCAGCTGTGCCTGGTCCGTCACTGTAGGCATATTTTCAACAATGATACATCAGTGCTTCGTCAAAGCTAATTCCATTTGTGCCTAGAAATGAGACTTACATAATTTCTTGGAGACTATGTATTCATTTCTGGTTTTAGAAAAATATCCTGATGTTCTGCTTATTTGAGACAAAGGCTAAAAGAGTAAAGATGGCATTCCAGCTAGTGGGACAAGTATCACGGTTTTCAGTTTCTCAAAAAATGCTCAGCATTTCTCATTGGTTTTTTTGACAGATGTCTGGACACAAACATGTTTCAGAAAGGTCTGTGAAGAATTCAAGCCCAAATGTTACAGGTATATATGGAAAATACATGTACATGTATCGGATCCTGGTGTTACAAACTTTCTTTAGATCCTTTAGGTTCAAACTAATTTTCACATGGTTTTAATGAAAAATGCTAAGATGCGGTACTGAGCCTGAATCATACTCAGAATTTCTATGTATTAGCTTAGATTCCAGGTACCCATATAAAAGCTTTTTGTCTCAGTTCGGGATGCATTCTTGTCTCAGTGCCCATGTTCCACTGAGACAAGAAGAAATACATCCTTTTCCAGGTGGCTTATAGGACTCTACAATAGAGCTAAATCCAGCAATCAAATCACAAGCTATGTGGCCATTTATTGGATGGATGCTCCTTTGCATGACAGAGAAAGCATAACGGCCTCATAAACATATTAAAAGTTTTAGCAACTACTCAGAGAAGTGCTTGAATGAAGTCTTAATTAACTGTAAGGGACATGGAAAGGATAGTCAGAAGTTACCCCATTCCTTCAAAGTCAGCGGGAATTATTTCTAATGATTTTGTTGAAGGCCTAACCATCGCCTGAGTCTTTGACTCCAGGAACTTTAGTCACTTATATTAAAACAGAGTATGTCAGCTTTTTTGGTGCTGTTAAGCCACACAAATACCTAAAAAGGGGTTTCATCCAAATTAATCAATTACCTGTCACAATGGGCTGGTACTAAATTTCAGGGGTTTATGCAGCTCAAACCTGTGTTTAGGACACCAAATAAATAATTCTGAATCACCTGAGATATGTTTTTCCACTAAATCAAAGTGTTTTATTGACATTTATATACAAATTTCTTAAATTTTCAGCCAATTCTGAACATAATATGGGAAAGAAAACTTATGACTGTGTTAAATTTAGGAGGAATGGATTCTTCATTAATGTTTTATGTTCTCTTTAATTTTTTGTTACTCTGGAAAGGTAATCAGATCAGATCATCTAGTCGACTGTTCATTCTTCTGTTCAAGTCCTGAACTCACATAAGTAATTGAAGCAAATTACGTCAGTACAGACCAACTGAGGAGCAGAGCTGCATGTTCAGATCACAGAGTATACATTCTAGCATCATCAGATACACTGAATATCGAATCAGTAACTGGATGCCACATTTCCGCCCGCTGAAGCTCACCCAGTATGATATTGCAGTATTTTCTCTTCAGGAAACACTTGAGAACCAAAACTTCACATCTATATGAGAAATTGCTAGGATAAACTGCATATTGCAAAAATTATTCCAACATTCTTTATTACGGAAATTAGTTTGGGAATTTTTAGCACAGAGACAAGTTGTGCAAACCAAGATGTTGGAGACATGCATAAAAGCTTACCCTTGAAATAAATCTTAATTCCTCTCATGCCTTTAGAAGGAAACTGGTTTTGACAGACTATATTTTCCCCCTGTTTCATTTAATTATTCATATCAACATTTACCAAGGGACATTGCTCTTTGCTTTAATTCTCATTGCATGCCAGACAACCTGCTGCCTATTGTTATTACTTTTGTTACTTATTGCTGTTGTTTTGTGGATTTTGCAGGGAATACTGCTACAATTTAAATTAAAAAAAAAAAAAGTCACCATGAGAAAACTTGATCTTCAGAAAGAGCTTTTACTTCCAGCTGTCTCAGATTTATATTTTAGGCCATGCTACATTTTGAAATTAAATCTTTCTCACTGAAAAACCTAAAAATATAAAAGTGGTTCTTCTTGGTCCTTCCAATGGAGATAGTTGAAAGAAACTTCCACTAAAAGTGGAAGTGTTTAATTGTATTGGAGACCTTGCATAATGGTTATCATGTTCAAAACCTGTTGACTTTGACTGGAATTGAAAGTGTGCAGAATTCTGAAGGACTTGACCTCAGCTGTGGAAAGGAGACTGCTTCTCAAATTTATTTTGGATCAAACTGGAAACAGAAGGAGCCAATGTCATATGTAGCATGAAATAGAAGCCTGTACTTCACAGGAATAATATCTTAGTCACTTTTGGGAGACAGTGGGAAGGTAGGGGAGAAATCTAAATAACTTTTGTTGTTTTAGCATGAAATGACTGCAGTACAGCTGCATGATTCTCAAGCTTTGGGGGAAAATAAAGCAATCATAGATACTGTTGAGTAAGTAGTGTTTTTAAGTAACTAATTTTTAATCAAGTAATGTGGAGTTAATTGTCCCAGGAGCAATACTCTTTATGCACTGAGATAGTAGTATTCCTGACTTACATGGCTACAGTGGAGAGCAAAGCCCCTAGAAGTCAGCCATTACTGCCTGGAGATATCTGTAAAAAGCGATATATATAAGTTGCAGTCATGGTCTCTTTGTCACAGTATTCTTCAGATTTTTGCTGTACTTTGTGGAGAGCCTTACAATGTCCTTCCCCTATTTACTCCAAATTCACTTCTTTATATTGGAAAATAAGACATTTGAAGCTGCAGCTTCATTAGGAATAATTTGATTACAATAGCATTTTTAATGCTTGTACTTGGGCTGGAAGCAGATAATTGTTTTCCTGGGTTTATTTTTATTATTCTCCCAGGCCCCACAAACTTATGTAGCAAAATGGCAATATATACTAAGCACATGTATGAGTTTCTCTACAGGATGGCATGCTAATCATCAAAATAAAGCAAGAAGCTCTGTTCAAACAGTGTGAAAATTTTGCTGTTTCTGGAGTGCCATTTTTTTTAAGTTTATATTAAAAAGTAGAGGATTCTTCTACATTTCCCAATTACTTAGTATTTTTAATAAACATCTAACACACTTTTAAAAATTAATTTTTTAAAACATACTCTTTGGACTAAATATAGTACTTTTGATTCTGTTTTCAAAAGTGTTGTGGATTTTTGCAATTGCTTTTTAAACTACTATGGATATAGGTAGCATGCACAGATAGGCAGATCACTGTAGTTTCCCAGTTGATTTGTCAATGCATTGATATCAATACATTGACTCAAGAACAACCAGCACTCTCTACTTTGCTTCAGTCATTTAACAAGGGTCTCTACACTCACTGTGTTTCTGATTATTTACAGCCCTAAATATGTTTTGCCCTGACACTGTCAATTGTTCTGATATAAGGATGCTCACCTTTTTTCTGCTTTATCCTATAGGTGAAGATTTGAAACAAGGAGTAAGTCTCTTCATTTTCATTTATGTAGATGTAAAGTAATTCCAGATTTTACAGGAGTAAACCTATATTTATACTGGAGAAAAATCTCTGGTGAAAGTGTGACCAGTCACACTTTAGTTTTTGCTATTTCAGGTTTTACAATTCCTTTTCACTTATTGGTAATGATACATCATGAGAAGACTTGAACTGTGGAAAATTATGAGAAAGATTCCCCTCTGTTTAAGACCAGTAATATGAGACATGTTGTTATTTATTTCACATTATTTTATTTGCAACATTGCAACGCATATAAGGGAAAGGTTCCCCAAATGACTGTCAGCAATTATAGAACACAGGTACTTATTTATAACAAGGAGAATCTTCCTCCTGGAAATTGCCTGAAAAGCAAGAAATACACTGGGATCATGAATTCAACTTGTGTAATTACCTGGGAGAAAGGAAGAGCAGATTTGTTTCTTGTCAGATCAGTTCTAATCTCATTTTCCCACAGCCTAAAATGACAGCTTTGTACTGATATCTATTAGTGAACCTGTGGACTCCTTCCCCTGTGATAGGAGATGTTAAAATAGATGGGATCATAGTACCATGAAAATACAACCCTCTAATCTTGGCAGGAGGACCTAGGTTTCAGCATGTCTAAGGCTTTAAGCATTAGAGGTTACAATAGAAGGGCAAAGTGAGAGAAAGGGAGAGAGCGAGAGAGCAAGGGTGAGAGAGAGATGCTGTATATAACATTTCTAGAAGAACAATCCATTGGGAGTAACTTTTGCAACACTGTTACTTGCAGTTGGAATATGCAGCACAATTGGCATCATTTTGCTAATTACTTATCTAGATTGTGCATATGTATCAAGTCAGTGGAGTTACAAACATGATCAATGCACCCATAAATAATTGTGTGTACAAACCGCTGCCCTGAATTTCATGATCAGAAGGGGATTTAAAGATTTTCAGTTCTGACTGACCGGGTCTCATGTTGAGTATTAATAATTCTCTGCAAGATATAGGCGCATGCAATATTATTGAACATTGCAGAACATTTTTGTAAAGGCAGCTTTTACTGAAGTTTTACATATTGACATTAGGTTAATGCAGTGATGAGCAGAATTAAGATCACATAGAACAGAATGAAATGTGGCTCATTATTTTTCACTTTGGTTTATATCTAGTTGCAAAACATTGAACTAGTTTCTATAAAGGAAACAATGACTAACAAAATGACACATTGATTCTTAGACATTAACAGCCTCTGAGGTACTACTGAAATTTGTACTGGAAAAAGGCCACTAAATCCTGAATGAAAAAACATCACTAGTGACCAGCTATCAAAGTCTTACTGTAAATTCTGCAGCACAGCAATACTGAATTTTCTCCAGTAACATTACAGCAATTGTCTCATGATGTCCTTATCTTTCTTAGACAATACCACCACCACCAGAATATGCACAACTATAAGCATAACTGAAATTTAAAAAGGCCAAATTGATAGGGGACCTCTCATTATTCTCCCTCCTCCTGCAATAGAGAGTTTCTGCAGCAGGAGAAATTATTTAATCCATTAAAAGTGATAATTTTGAAATTTACTGTAAGTGGCAAAAATCCACAGTTGCATTGATAAAGCCATTATGTCTGTAGTCCTCTATCAGAAGGAGATGAGGTTTAGGCCAGTAAATTTTTTAGAGCCATATTACATGCTCACAATAGTCACATGCCTGTGAATATCAAGCTTCATTAGTTATAGCTGTGGTGGAATGTTTGAAAAATGTCATGGAAAGCATGTAAGTCGCAATGGGCATAGCAATTGCAATGAGACGGATATAAGGATCATAACTGCAGTATAAAATAGATGCCTCAATAAATTACTTCACAGATGACTCCAAAACTCCAAACTGTGTGGCAAATAACTAAAGCAATGCTGAAAACCTAACCTTAGGCAATTGCATGCCCAAGCATTTCCAGTTGAATCAAGAAAAAAATATTCACTTTGTGTGAGAGATTTGAAGAGCAGGGTCCTCTATTGATTCTGAGGCAGCCAGGGTACAAACAGCAGTGTCAGCTCCCAGACTGCAATCCTTTCCCCTTATTGCTAAAGAAGGAAGGCTGGCCTACAGTCATGGCTCTAACAAGGAGCTCAACAGACAAGTTTTCTGTTTTATGCTGTGGATATTCGGTTGCTTTAAACTGGTCAAGCCCTTATTTACGCTAGTGCTACACATCTAATATCAAGAAGCTTTCTGAATCTGCTTGTGCATCAGAATTCTTTGATCAAATGCTGTTCTTGAATCTTCCTCCTATCTTGTATTTACATTCCCTCTATTTATGTCAGGAAAAATCGTGTAGAGTTTTTTTCTGATAATGTGCTTTTTGCAAGGACTTGTACAGTGTGACTGAGGCTCACATCTGTAAGAACAGAGGAAGAAGAACATGTGGAGGTGAAAGAGCAGTTTGTCTTCCTTACCCAACAAATCTTTTCACTCCTGACAGGGACTGGAAAAATAAGGCTCTGTTAATAGTGGTGGGTTTACCTGAGTCCACCTTTCATTTCATAAAGATCACCAAAGACTATGCCTGGATTTCAAATAGCAAGAAAAAGATTTTGTATTCAGCAAGAGAAACGCTGTGTCATCCACTCCTCTCATAAGCTTTTAAAATATTGCACTTTTTTGTTATTTGTTTTAAACTATTAGGAAAGATGAATCAGAAAGCATGACATTTTTTCTGTTGTCAGGAATGACATGTTGCCTAATTTCTTACCCTGGTAAGGGTATTTAATTTCTACTTGCACTTAATTTGTCTGAATTGTCTGATAAAATATTTGCTAATCTGACAAAATTTGAGTTTTCTCCAATTTCCTAAAATCAATTTTAGAAAAAACATGTTTGGCTGAATTTTAGTGCTCATGAAAAGGGAAGGCAGATACCACCGAGCGAATCATCACACGCAAGTTTCCCGGCACAGTTCTGCCAAAGCAGTTCAGTCCCACACCTGTCCTGGAACTATTCACAGAGCTAATCTATGCAGTAGTTATTCCCGTGTGGGCAACTATCCATGAGAGGCTTGACTGAGACCAGCCAAATTCATCTGCCTTGTGTTTTATTACTCACAGGAAGCTTGATCTGAAAGAATGAAGGGCTAACATGTTAACTCGTACAGTGCCATTTTTCCACTGAGCTTTTTCTTTGACAGTACAGTAACTGAATTCTAGTCAGATTCTTTACTGGACTTTCTGCAAGATAAGAAGTAAGCAAATAGCTAGAATTACATGTTTTTCCAAATATTATTGCTGCCACAACACTCATGGAGAAGGCTGAAACTGTAAAAAAAAATTGCAGACCCTCACTAACAAAGCAAGGACATATATCTTTAGTATAGCCTTCACCATGAATTATCTCCTTCTTTCACATTAAGGGCTCAGACTTGGTGCTAATGCTGATTGTGGGCATTTGGTGTGCCTGGGGGAAGAGAAATGCCAACCCTGCCATATGTACATGTGCAGGGATTTTCTGCAGCCATTGCTTGTTTAGTCCTCAGTCTGCGCCACTTGCTGTCCCCTGACTGCAAAATCCAGTGCTGAATTCTGCCCTGCCTTCAGCTGCAAGAGGAAAAAGCATACTGCACACCATAGCACAGAGTTTGATCAATGTTTGGCCTAGCCAGCGATTTAATCAACAGGACAGCATGAATGCACTGATGACGCAGAAAAAACATCACAATTCTGAATGTTACAGTGTACAATGAACATTTCCCTCATCAGGTTCCTTATAAGCAACAGTAATAAAGACCAACTTTAGTGTCATTTGCTCCCATAGCACTGTCCCCATTGCTCCCCTAATTCATTCTTTTTTTGTCACATAAGGGATCTCTAATCTCTTTCAGATGAGAGGTCTAACAAAAAAAGCCACCAGGATCTATATTATATACTTTAAATAAAAAATAATATTAATTATTCCCCTTTGATTTATCGATATAAAGCAGACTTTCTGTGTATAAACCCATTCCTGAGAGGAAACTTTAAGACTTGTTTCTCACTAATTGCTTTATCCATCCCATTTTTCTCTGTTTTTTCTTATGGTTAGAATGCATAGTTTCTAAAGACACAAAAATGACAACATAGAATAATATTAATTGGGAATAGGCTAAAGAGAACCAGACTCACAAAACTAGCAAGACTTAACCAGTTCTAGAGGTAGCACACTCTGAGACAACATTAACTGTGTGATAATTCAAATGTGCTATGCTCACCACAAAAACCATTAGGGGAATGCAATAGATCCCTGTGCCCTCTCTTAGCTTCTCCTAGAAGGTGTGCTGTTCTACCTCTCCCTCTCATGGCAGCCATCTTCTTTTCAGGTGAGTAACAGCTTAGGTGGTTAAAACTGTGATCACTTGGAAACTCTGATTTTCTGTTGCACATAAACTTGTTTATCTCTGGACTTCATTCAGTCTGGACAATTTTGATTACTCACTTCCACCCTGTTTTTCAGGGTGGAAGTCACTTTCTCTTTCCTGCTTTTATCTTTCCTTGGCACAATACTGCAATACTTGACTTTCAAAAATGATATGAGAAATATTTAAATGAAAATAAAAGCTTCTGTAAGTGTTATTATTTCAGTTTTGATAATATCTTTAGGATATTTGTCCTCAATGCACCTGACATGGTAAACATAAGAGGATGAACTCCAGCTTAAAAGAAAGATCCTTCTTAGCTGAGGAGCTAACTAAAAATTCTGATTCAGCCTATGCTGCCACATGTATTTAAAAAATAGAGACAGTGAGAGAGAGAAATAGGAGAGTGGTATGCTGCTACCAGAATACAAACACTTGTCAATAAAAGTACTCCAGACAGTGGGAAGGCAAATTTCACAGCAAGGCTCCAGGTCTCTTTTTATTTCCTATTGTATTAAGGAGGAGATAATCTTTTAGCATCGCACTGAAAGAGTTAAAAAGAATGCCTTTGGACAAGCCCTGGCTATCAATCAACACAAGACAATATACAGGGCTATATTTAAATGCCCCTTCCCAAGACTGCCAAATATTTCTTCACAAGACTTAAGCAGCCTGTGAACTGACACTGATGTTATCTGAAATTTAAAGGTGTTTATTCTCCTAGTGCTCAAAAAGGATCATCTTTCTGCAGCTGGTTGGCTGTACTAGAGGATGCCTTCTCTGGGTCAGCACATGCAAAAGCAGACAATTATTCGGCAGCTTGTAAAATATGATTGCATATGATATACTGATGGCCTAAGGGAAGTTCTGAATATCAGAGGTTCATAATTAGAATACCTATACATTTGATTCAATAGAGTTCCATCAATGTCACAGAGATGAGTGGTTATGAATTTCAGAGTCATCTCTGCTCATACGGACTGATTTATGTACTTTCAACTTTGGACAAATGAAGGGTGAAGAGTTAAAACTCTTCTATCTAGAGACCTCTTTATCCTTTGAAGGGCTCTGAAATTTATAATTGCCTCTCCTGGTGCTCAGGATCAAGCTCCACAGTTGGAAACTCATGACCTATTTATGATCATGCCATCCGTCGTCCACTTTCAGTCATTCTGTCCTCTTATCTGTAAATTCACAGTCACACCATGTAGGCTGTGTGGATCTGCTGATAAGACATTTTTGCAGGAAAGAGAATCTGGGCAGATCAACAGTTCTGTTGCCAGAGCTGCTGGCAGCAACTCTAACATCTCATTTATTCCAGATTTATAAAGATCCACTGTGCTGATCTGAGAATAGAGCTGAGTGTTTGACTTCTGTGATAATAGACAAACCTGTATTTGGTACTAAATATAAAGTTAAATAGATACTGATAACATTATCCAGTGTGGGACAGAAAACAACCATCTTGTTAGCATGGAGATTTCCACAGCTCCTAAATTGTGGGCTTGGGTTTCCTTTGGTTTTGATTTTGGGTTTGTTTTAGTAGGTTTTTGTTCTTTTTTGTCTTTATTTAATTTTCAATGACTGCATTTTACTGGAATTATACATAAATAAAATCTAAGGTTCTAGTATATCACACAAGATGGGATACAGAACCCTGTACCCAGAATTTAAAATGAAATCAAATTTCATCAGTCCTTCCTAAGAATGTACTGAATGGAGCACTACCTGTGAAAACTGTTCTCTGTTAACTGTGGGGGCAAAGCACTACAGCAGAAAACCAAACAAACTAGAAAAACTCATGTACAGTTTCCACTTCAAAGTTCTGCAGTATCACTGTTTGCCCCACTACCTAGTTAAATCATAAAAAAGGAAGATGCTAACTAAGCTTCAGAAGGAAATAGATTTTGTTAAATGGTCTTTTGCTGCTTTAATTTTCTTGGAAATCTCTTTTTTTGTTGTTTTTTTTCCTACATTTTGGTTGTGTGTGTGTGCCCACATGTATGTATGCGCATTTTTATCATTTTAAATACATAATACCACATGAATAAAAAGAGATTTTAAAAAAGAGATTTTTAGAGGGCTCAACATGGATAAAGGACCTGGAGTAGCCTCACTGCCAGATACTCTGCCAAGGATGCTTAGGCATCTCTGGGCAATTATAAGGGACCTGGCTCTGTCTGTGGCATTCAAAGTACACATTCTTAAAAGAATGAGAGGTGTCCATTATGCTTCTTTCTTTCCTAAGTATTTTCAAAGCTATAGGGGTAGACACTTCTCTCAGTGAGTAAAGACTGTAATTCTGCTGCACAACTGCTAAACAATAAGGTTTTGAAATTAGTTTTGTCAAACAGTGAAAGTAATATCTCAAATAAAAAAAGAAAAAAGACTTCGACTGGCAAAATGCATTTTACAATTTACTATTGAACTGTTCAAGAGGTGGCTCTTCACTGAGCAGCATGGCACAGGGCCAGAACGAGCAATTTCAAAAATCACTGTTAGGCATATACCAATTTGATACACAGGATTTAGCAATACAGATGAGAATGACTCTGTCTGTATGTGATCATGTTCGGTTAAATTTTAGCAGTCTCTAACTGTATACTCATCTTCAGCGTGAGGAAATTTGTTCTTGGACAACTAAATTTGTTTTAAAGGAGAGGAAATTTATCAGACTGGAAAATAGCACTTTTTATTTGTTTAGTTTACTTATTTTGTTTTGGAAATTAATTTTCAATGGACAGCTCAAAGCATAAAATGATGAAATATTGAAGAAGTTTAAATTACGAAAGAAAATGTTGTGAGCATACTAGAGACAGAAGCGTGAGCTGTTGGTTAGACTTGCTTGTCTTTTCTGCCTCCACTTTCTCTTCTTCAATGAATAATGTGGGGGCTTACAGTAATGGATCTGTGCAACATGATGAAATATGCATATAGAACAGCAATATATTTAATTGGAGTCCTACAGTCACCCGATCTAAGATAACAGCAATTCAGGTACCAAAGTGTTTTGGTTTTGGTTTTTTTTTACATAACAAATGATGAAACTTTACAGCAAGTTATCAACTGCTATGGCTCAAGAAATAATGTGTAGTCTTGGAGCATTTGTTACTAACTCCAAAGCTAAGTGGTTAAAGATAAGAATAAGGTTAAACCTGGATGAGTCAAGGAGATGGCCTGCCAAACCAGATGAACAAGACTGTTAAATAGGGTACATTTAGCTGGATGCAAATCTCTCAATGACACAAGAAGCATCACCTAGGAAAAACTTCCTAGATCACAAATGATCACAAATTATAAGGTACTGCTAACAAATGCTCCTTCATTTAGGGACACCTGACATAGTTTCAGTTAGCATTTAAGGCATGAAACAGGCTCACTAAAACCCCCTCACTTACCAGAATCACAGTTCATCAAATGATATGTGCACACAACGGCTCGTCTGCAGAGTTTTTACAGAAGTACACCTATGTATGCTGTGCCTGCGACAAACACATACATTGCTACAATCCTGATAAAGACACAGTTCTAGTAACTGTGATTACTTTTACCTACATACCTATACATACATGAAGAAACTACTAATGAAAGCATATATACATTAGTAAAACCAGAGACACGCTGTTGGAGTTGTATCATCTTCAATTACAGCTAAATGACATCACTTTGGGGTATTTAAATCATTACTCACATGAGTAATAGCTAATCATGGGAAGAGTGTCTGTGAAATTAACTTGCCAGTGAAAGAGAGAAGGATTGAGTCTGGAATCAAGTACATTAATTTAAAATGCAGTTCTTCAGCTGTGAAGCTGTATTTCATAAGCACAGGTAAGTTTGCTGCAGACTCTTACCACTGACCTCGGGAGCAATACCTCTTTGGAGCACCTCAGCTTTTTTACCTGGTATAGAAACTTCCAGCACACTGGACAAAAAGTATAAGTTTTTCCTATTGTTTAATTTGATTTGCAGTTCACCAACAGAATTAATTTTGAATTAATATTAACTATATATGCTTTGAAAAGTCTGAGGGAGACCTCTATGATTAGACAAAGTCACAGTCACCTATATATGTAACACATACAAAAACTTTATATATATGCATGCACATATATATATATATATAACTCACATTTCTTTTTCGAAACTGCATATTAATTCTCTTGTTCTGTCAGTACGATATTGATATAAAATAATAATTTTTCTTTTGCATTAGTTTCCAATGACATTGTAAATGTCATCTCTTTCTCTGTAGGAAAAACATACAGGAAATCTTAAAAGAAAGAAATATTTGTACTCTGAACCTACAAGTCTGCAGTTGATGATCCTGTGACTGCACTTTGACCAAGTTTTGATCCTCTGCAACCTGTGTGAAGATTGACGACTGTGCATGAGCATCACCAGGCCCCCCAGCAGTCCTAGGGCGTGCTGCTGGAGCACTGTGTCCCTTCCGCACACAGAAAACCCTTTTAAAAATGATGTCTCTTGGGTAACTCTTATGGAACAACTCGGCCAGGTACAAGCTGCTAGTGCAGCTCTGTGGTGCAGCACTGGAAGTACTGTCAGAAAAAGCCCTACTCTTTAGTTTAATTTGGCCTGTTGGTTTTGTGAAGGAATGACAAAAGCTGCCATTGGGAACTGGGAGTAACACTGCAGCACACTGATTTCTGCTCTCAGGAGGTGCTGATGAGGCTTTTCATTCAGAGCTCTCACCTTCCCTGCTCTCAAGAGGTCACGTAGCACTTTCATATAGTTTACAGTATTTACTACAAGAGAAGCGTGTAGCACCAGCCTGCCCAGGCCTTTCTGAACTCAGATGTACATGACAATGAATGTCTCATAAATCAGATATGGAATTTCAAAATCTTTTGCTTGTAATGCTCCCACAAGATCTCAGACATTACAAAATCTTCACAATTTTGTCTGAGGAGAGTTTTTGGAATAGCTTTAGATTAATTTATTCATCTAGAATGTTTTTAGGAAGGAACTAGCTTGATATCTACATATTTTTATGATAATTATATGACCAATGACAACTTGGACGCAATAAAGAACTTTGGCCAAAGAGCAGAACTTCTGTCACTTCATCCAAACATTTTCACTGTGATATATTCAAAAATAAATGATGATAAAAGGAAGTAAATACTGAATTCTGTGGCTCAAGGTATGTCTCTGCCTGGGCCAAGATTTGCAAAAACACACTGCAGACCATCACAGTAACCTACAGATTATTGCCTGAACTACCTTTCAAAACATTTCTCTTTCTTCAAAATGTTTTGACTGCAGTCTTTAATCCACAACTGTTGCATAAAATGACAATGATAATAATTTATATCGTGAATAGTTAGCTGGTGTTTAAGAGTTATGAAAGTTGCCTGTTGACTTGAAGGCCAGGCCAGAATATTATCTGTGACACCTAACATTCTTCTCATTAAGGGGCAGACCCTACAAAATACTGACCAGGCCTGTTGGAAGCAAGTCACCTCACACCTGGGGCCAAAGTAAAGCCAGCACTTTGCAGGACCAAATCTGGCAATGATCTGATGCTGTATATCAAAGGAGGTTTATTTCTGAAAGGACTTAAGCAGTTTCAAAGACAGTACCTTTGAATGATAAACAATTTTCTGTGTCATATGCCTTTGTAAATACATCCTTGCATTACACTAGGTTAGAAAAGGTTTATGGAAAAAACTCAAACTAAATAAAGCAGCCATAGCTTAAAGTAAAATATACAGGAGACTATTTCTAGCTAGAGTTGAAACACAAGATTTCTTTTAAAAAGGGAAACTTTACAGACCTTGTTCTGTATCATTAAGTTTTCAGGAATACTGAATAGAGCATGATGGATTTGTTTTAAGTTGTTACTAGTATTTAATTTTGGTACAGTTCAAGGGGCCATGTCAGAAGAAGGAATCAAAGACAGAAGGAGACCAACCAACCAACCTGTTAACAGGGCAAATAATCAATTTAAAAAAAAGAAAAAAGGAAAGGTATAAGAAGGTCCCAACACCTTTCACCAGTGGCTGAAAATATCAGGTTAAATTGCAGTATTCCTAGGGCATATTGTTTGATGCGATTAGAATATAATTTGTTAAACAGAGAAGAGCTTTTATTTCAAACACTTATTTCCTGAGTATCATCTATGGATTAAGGTTTGGGTTTGTTTAAAATAAATGAATAAAACATGCCATCATTTTAATGATGATCTTTTTGTGGTTGTTTTTCTTTAAAAGAAGGCAATTACTTGAAAGGTGTGGGTTACACATAGCTGTAGGGAAACTGAAGCTCATATCTTCAGTGTATGTTAAGTTAGCCTTCTTTAAAAAAATAACAACTGTATATTATTCTTTCCTACTGTTTTTTTCATAAGAGAAAAAAATACAAATATTTGTTAAAAAAAAAAGGGAAAGAAAAAACAATTTTTATACCTCTGGGGCAAGTTCCAACTCTTTTGGTTTCTTGAGGAAATAAATGAAAAGCATTGGCAGAAAGACTCCTAAAAAGACTGCTCGGGGGGAGGGAAGGAAACACCTAAAAACATCATATTACCAAGCGCTGAGGTAATCAACTACATTCTGAGAAATGTCAAACAGTGGTATTCATCTACCCAAAGATTTTGCTGATCAAGTCCTTGACTGCCATTTACAATCACTAACTAAAATATGGAATATAGCTGCGGATATAAACAAGAGGCAAATTAGTATTGGGAAGCTGGGTTTAATAATCCGCTAAAAGAGTCCATCTGTTTTATAAAGATCCCTTTTTCCTTGATCTCTGACATGTATTCCTAACATAGAGAGCACCAGAATTTTTTTTTTTTTTTTTTTACATTTTTTAAACACCCTGCTACTATAAACTCTACTCATAGTATATCTGGTCTGAGTGTTTCTCTCAAGTTTCAATTATGTAAGCACTGAGGGGCAATAAAATTTCACACAGGTTCAGCCTGCTTTAGAGTAAGTATTATAACATCTGACAAATAAAAATGCAATTCCTTTAGTAATGATGTTCAGTAGCACTGGTTACTTCTTACTTTTCTGATTTTTGCAAATATTCATCATATTTTCACCGAATAGCTGAAACAGATTGAAAGCTCTTTCAAAGTTCTGGATTCATGTTTGGAACTGGAGTTCGGTTTTGCTTTCCTGCTTAAAACACTAGAAAATCACATTGTTCACAATGATTATAAAACTGGTAACCTAAAAAACTAGGTGATTTGCAGGTATAAAAGACTAAAACAATTTATAGTCCGTGTTTCCAATCCATTATGGTGAAGGGAAAAAACACCCTTGACTACACTCTTCTCACAGATAGAGGTCACTAATGGACTGGATTTGAATCTGCCTAGTGAAAGCCTGAAAGTTACATGAAAGTATCCTAGACAAAAACCAACTCTTTTAGAGATTAAAGAGGTAACAGAAATGATTAAGAAATAAAGCTCTCACCTTCCTTGAAACAGTATTATCTTAAGTGTGCCTTCTTTCTAGTCCTTTAAACAGAAGGTTCAGTACTGGAAAAGCCTGATAGTTGTACTTGTTTCAACTCCTTTTTGTTTCCTTCACTTGGTAAAACTACGTCTCTCCTTCTTTGCTGTGGGAAGGGTAGGGAAGTCAGCCCCAATGACATCCCACATTTTAGATACTGCTATTTTAAGCAGTTGAATGCAAGCACATTCCTGATTCTGGAAGAAAAGCATAACCTATGTAATGTAAATTCCAACTGGGAGGGTGTAGGGTTGCGCAAAGGAGATATGTCTACATCCTAAATCAAACTATCCAGCAGGCCAGGATATAAATGTGACTTGTAACAGTGGCTCAAATTAGATCCAGACTTCCCCAAGCCAAACACAGATAACATCACCTTATACAAAATATAGGGTGTACGTGTGTCTGAGGAGCGACTCTTAAGAACACTGGGTGCATTCCAGCACCACTTCTTGCTAAAGCCTTGGACTTTGGAAAACACTGATGACTGTTCTAGTCACAGGTAGTTTTATAGACACTGTATTTACACAGTGCTCTGACTTGTTTCACCTACACTACTCCAGGCCTGAACTCTCTTAACTGCCTCACTGCCATATCAGGATACAGAAGCACCATTGAAATAGCTTCTGGAAATCTCTTCTCACAGAAGTTTCAGAAAAAAGATCAACACTAACATTGTAACATCACTTTTGTCACATAGAAATAGTGACTTTAAATCACATCTGTTATATCTTTTTAATTATCCAATGTTTATATCTTTTTCATTATGCAAAGTTTATGTCTCAGTGATAACATTGCATATATTGACTCTTTCAAAAAAAGAAAGAAAAGAAAGGTGGATAGAGGTATAGGTACAGTACCTTTTAAGTGTTTTTTTTTTTTTTAAATGCCAGTATGAACTTTTCTCCTTCCAAAAATACATATATAGAAAATCAATTCATTAGTTTCCTCTTAAACTACAAATGTTTAAAGGTCTTCCTTTGGAGAAAGACAGTGTCAGTGAATGAAGCAAAGAATTAAGTCCATGGAAATTTGTGAGGGTTTTTGTATGGTTAGTTGGGTTTATTAAACCCAAGCACTGATCAATCTCAACCTCTAAACTGCTTTAATTTCCCTGCAAGCACTGTAAAGTTAGTTACAGTAAATAAACCTCTCTTTAACATACACCCTGACTTTCAGAGAGGGAGAGAGAGGGAGAGGGAAGGAGTGAGAGAGGGAGAGGGAGGTAGAGAGGGAGAGGTCTGACTTGCTTTAGTATCTTTTCCTCCTCCTCGTCCAAGGAACCTCTCCCTTTCTATTTGGCTGAGCTCTGCACTGCAAAAAGCAGCATCTGAAGAAATGCAATCAGTACCTTCCACACACAGTACAGGAATTTACACGGATTTGTGCCTTGGATTTATTAGCTTATTGTAAGACTTAAAACAGATTTCCTCCATTAAAATTAATTAAAAGCTCCTGTTGACTGCTTCCCACTCTGAAAAGAGGGTGGAGAATCTTATTCTCTTAACTTTGCTGATTGTTTATGTATCTTCTATGGGGTTTTATATCATGTTCAAGACAGGTCTTTTCAGCTGCTTGACTTCCTTTTGCGATCTGCTGTTTTTTGTTCACACGCCATCCCCACGCACCCAGCCCCCCGCAGTATTTGTTCTTATTTTGTCAGATCCCCGTCTAACTCGTCAGGTCTCTGAGCGGCTCCTTTGTATTCCCAAATCCTGATCCGATTCTCTTAACCTCGCCCCCACCCACTCACCGCCAGCCCCGCTCCGGAGGCTGCCGATGGGGATCTGATGGATCTTCCTGCCGAGCGCAGCTCCCGACTCTCCCCGTAGATTCCTTAACACTTGGCAGAGCCGAACTAAGCCGACTACCTCTTCCAAGCAAGGCTCACCTCTAAAGGTCCCGTTTCTCCGAACCACCTCCCAAACAGAGCCGCTGGTGGTGCTCACACAGGCGCTCTGCCGGTGCCCCTGCGGCAGGGGTAGTCCTCGGCTCTCCCCTCCCCACGGGGTGGGGGCCAGGCTCGGCACCTTCCCGCTCGGCAGTGAAACGCGACCGGGGACCCGGGACCACGCTGCAGCTGCCAGCTCCGAGTCCCGCTCCTGAGCTACACGCTGGCGCAAAATAGCCCGGGGACCCCGCTAGCACTTGCCGCCGGCCATTCATAAATCCATACTTGTGTGTGCCCGGCGCCGCGGACATAGGGCTCTAACGTGGTGAAGGCGGTATCTCTGACACAGCCTGATCCCGGCTCCTCAATTTTGCCATCTGGGAGAAGGCAAAGGGCACCGCGGCTTTAGATCGCCCGGGGCTGGCATTACCAGAAAGGAAAAGAGTGAGAAATGAAATCCCAACTGTACCTGGCGGCGTCTGGGAATCCCTCGCCGGCACTGATCGTAATCCCCCTCCGCGCCTCTGGCCCCCCACACCAAAACTTTGCCGCCGCCGCTCCTCGGTGGTGACCGCCGCCGCCCTCCGCCCGGCGCCGCTCCCGGCCGGCCCCGCGGGCCCGTTCCCCGCCGGCCGCCGCCGCTCCGAGCGACCCCCGCGCCTCCCGCGCCTTCCTCCGCCCTTACGAGGCGGCGGCATCGTCCTACCCCCTGCTCCGCCACCGCCTCCTCCGGCGCGCAGCCCACGGCTCTGGCATTCCCAACGCACTTTCTCTCCTCGATTCGCTCTCTCTTTCCCCCGCCGATCCTCCTTCTCCGGTAAAAAAATAAACGAGAGGGGACCGCGTCTACGCTTGGTCTCGGGGTTTCTTTCTTTCTCTTTTTTTTTGTTTCTTTTTTTTTTCCTCTTTCTGTCCTCTGGAAATGATGAAAGGATCACATGAGGAGCAGGCACGGCGACCCAGGACCCTCATAAGTCGGAGAAGGCATCGGACCCATGTATGTGAGTATGTGTGAGTGTGTGTGTCTGGCTCTCTCCAAGTCCTGCGCCTGCCTCCAGCCGGGACTGCAGGCTGATCTTAGCAGTAATGATGCCTCACATCTCACTATTCCCTGCTAATGTAAGTCGTGCCTTTTTTTCCTCCCTGCCTGACACCCCAGGGAGATGTTTACAGTAATGAATTCAGTTGATAGCCATCTCTCTCTCTCTCCTGGAGTCCCTCCCACATTTCTAGTTTAAAGAATGCTTGGAAGGCAGGGCTGCAACCTAAAGCTTTCCAAGAGGCAAAGTCAGGCTAGATTTTCTCTTTTTCTTCTTTCCTTATTTCCCTCCCCGTCCCCCCCGGCACCCCCCCCGGCCGCTTTTAACCCCAAGGTTGCTGAGGACAATTTAGCGAGTTTCATCCCTTTGGACTCGCCCTCTCCCCCGCTTTCAGCAATGGGAACGAAGCGGGAGGCGCTGCCCGGGGGGATGTACGGGCTGCGCAGACCCCGATCCCCGCCCTGCCTCACCGCCGAGCCCTCCGGGCCGGCGCTGCGGGAGAGGGAGGTNCGGGGCGGCGGGAGAGGGAGGTGCGGGTATCGCCGCCCTTCGCGGCGGGACTGCCCCGGCACCGCCGCTCCGGGGACTCTCGGAGTGTATCGGAGCGTATATGAAGGGAAGCCGGGAAGTGAGCTGAAAAACTCCCCGAGCTGCGGTTCTGGGAGATGCCCTCGCTAGCGATAATTACAGCCGTGCTCTCCACCAACATGGCGATATTTCATGTGCAGCCGCCGCCAAGCCCGCCTCCCCCACCCCCTTCTTTTTCTCTCCTTCCTCCCTTGCGAACTTTTAGATAGGCAGTACCAGTATGCAACAAATACAACACAGAATAAAAGAATCTCCAACCCTCAGGAAAGAGACGGACGTCCTCTACTATTCTGTCTGATTTTCATCATCACTCATAAAGACTTAAAACTGCTGGAGAAACCGCCTTTTGCCCTAAAGCAGTAACAACACCCACTCCCCCCACCTCCCTATTTCTCCTGTGCACATTCAGTACGTGTGCATATGAGTGTATGTGTGTGTGTGTGCGTGCGTGTGTGTGTGTGCATGCCGGGCTGTCTGCGCTGGTTTCGGAGTAACCCTTCCCCCGCCGTCCAGCTCCCTGGTAGGCTACTGCCTTGTCCTGGCAAGTCCACTTAGATAGCAGGCTATTTAATACCGAGAAGCACTTGAGCGATAGGATACAGCCGTCAAGGTAGGACGTGGGGTGTGCGAAGAGAATTTGCCTCAAACTCCTCCATTAGTAAAGAAAACGCACAGCACAGCTTTTGCTGCAAGTTACTTTAAGAAACGGGCTGGGGAGGGATGGAGGAGAGGGAGCTGATCAATGCCATGTGTCGAGGAAACAGAAAAGGGAACCGAAATGCCTCGGGGTTGGCTTCCCCCTCACCCCTGGCTGCTCAGTGGCTTCTATTTGCTCGGCCGTACCTCAAAAGCTGAATCACTCGCCATTAGCTCCGCGCCTCCTTCGCCCTTCGCTTGGGGGGGCTAAACTACTCACGACTTCAAAGGCTCAATAAAGCCGTACCGAGGCGAGGGTCAGCCCAGCCGCGGTGTGCTCGGCGCAGCTCCTGCCCCAGCGCTCACCCTGCCCTCCACCCCCTGCCCTCCAAGGGGGTTTCGGAGAGTCCCCGCTTATGGACAGCCCGGAGCCGAGCCGAGTGGAGCCGCGCCGCCTGCTCGCTCGGAGGCTTGTGCCCTCACTCACGCGGAGTGATGGGGGTGGGGAGCGAGCACGGAAGGGGGAGCGCAGGTAGCCTGGCATTTCTCAGGGGACTCAGCAAGAGGAAAGGAGTTAAGGACGGGACCCCATTTCCCTCCCTGCTCTAGGCCCCCAGGATGGAGGGGAGACAGCCCGGCGCCCTCCACGGGTCCCAGACGGCCGGGAAGAAGAGGGTGTGACACGGGTCAGTCCAGCGGTCAGAGCCTTCATCCCCGCATCGGAGCAGGGGCTGCTCTGTAGTCGAGTCTGCTCGCAGCTGCCAGCTGGTCCCGAGGGATGAAAGGTTCAGGAGCCCCGTAGAGTACAAAGGCTAATGAGCAACCTTTTTCAAAGGCCGTTCTAGGTATTTTTTGACTTTTTAAGATTTCCCTTTTTCTTTCTCTTTCCTTCTTTCTTTTCTTTCTTTCTCTTTCTTTCTTTCTTTCTCTTTCTTTCTTTCTTTCTCTCTTTCTTTCTTTCTTTCTCTCTTTCTTTCTTTCTTTCTCTCTTTCTTTCTTTCTTTCTCTCTTTCTTTCTTTCTTTCTCTCTTTCTTTCTTTCTTTCTCTCTTTCTTTCTTTCTTTCTCTCTTTCTTTCTTTCTTTCTCTCTTTCTTTCTTTCTTTCTCTCTTTCTTTCTTTCTTTCTCTCTTTCTTTCTTTCTTTTTTCTTTTTTATTTTATTTTATAGCCTCTGCATACTTTTCAGAGCTCTTATTTGAGCATGATTTATATCTCCTTCATGAAGCTGATGGAGAACCAGTGCATTTTCTGGCGAAAAAAACCCGCCTCTTTCTCATACTCAGTCCACCTGTCCCTCTGTTTTCCACGTCCCCGATACTAGCAACCTGTCGTCAGCACAGAAGGCAGAGCTGGCCATTGTCGATCACAGGTGTTTCTGCCCTCTGTGCCTCCAGTCACGGAGGAATGTGGGGATGTTGAAAACTTCTGCAAGGCTGCAGGCAGTTGCCCTGCTTCGCAGTCTCAGAGGGATTAGGCGGAATTATTCCTGTTCCTCTCCCTGTCCCTGGACCCTCAACCAGCCCATACTTCAAATCAGTGAACGATACTCAGTACCCGTTTTGGTCAAATCAAGATCGTGTCAATCCAGAAAGTGACTTAATCAGGCGTTACCTGCTCCTGCGGAAGTGGGTTTCTTCTCTGTAGGTCACCCAAAGCCCACCGGGTCCGGCAGGTTGAAAGGGGAGAAAGTGGCAGAACAGCTGGGCTCCGGCATGGTACTGTTTTAAGGATCACCACCGACGTCTCTGTTTTCCATAGCTGCCAACGGCCACCAACACCCAAGGTTTCTCTCAAGGAAAGGAGGAAAGAAATTATCTTCCCAAATTACTCTCCAGTCGGTCATTTGACCCCGACACCCACCGATGACACTGAAGAACACCCCGTTGAAGCGGCTAAACGCCTCGTAATTTCCTGTCTTCTCTTGCCCCGGGCAGCCCCGGCGCACCGCCGCCGAGCGATCTTATCGCCGTGCGATCATTATTCACCGGTGACAACCAGAGATGCAGCGCTCCTAAGTGAGTGTGACAGATTTCAACCGCGGTGCTGCAGCGTATCCAGCCTCAGACATATTCTTCCTCAAACTTTGCCTAGCAAGCAAATCAGAGGCTTAACCCTTTGCAGCTCTTTCTCTCGCCCGGAGACCGAGACCCCAGCATCGGGGAGTGCTGGTTTGGAGGGAATGCAGGACAACACGGCTACTTGGCTGGGGATTCTTTACTACGTGCCATTTTCTATTCTTGGTTATTTTCACTTGAAACAGATGAGAACCGCCAACTCTGGGGAGCAGATGGAGGGCTGGATACTCTTCTGAGATTAGGGGCTGGAAAAATCCTTTTGGCAAAGCAGATCCCTGAGGACTCACCTGTGGTCCCTCTCTGTCACCGAGTCTGCAAACTCATCTGCATGGCATGAATTCCTCTCATACACACATGTACAGAGCTTCTGCACTCTCCTCAGCGTGGTGTGGTTAAAAGTACAATTCCAAATGTGCCATTTCACTCAGATCCCCAGATTCATCTCTTTTACAGGTTATTAACTACAACAGAGAAAGGAGCAAGTGAGAAAAAAAAAATATTTTCAGTAAAGAAAGAAAGAAAAGAAAGAAAAAAAGAGAAAAGCCTTTTTCACATATGCACTTTGTAGTCAAAGGAAGTATTTACCACCACCAAACTCCAGCATGTCAGAACATGTTTCCTCCTAAGCACAAGAATGCCTTAAAACTGAGAGAAAATCATGTGCAGTTCAAAGATGAAATGAAGTGCTTGGAAGCTTTTCAAAGTGTGTACCACCAGCCCAGAGTCCGATGTCAAGACAACATCACGACAACAGGGAAACAGGATTAACAAACTCTATTGGTTGCCTAATATTCATTTAGACATATTTTCAGTGCATTATGTTTCTGTCACCCTTCTCTGCCCCTACCCCAGCCCCCACAAAAAA
>VXBT01007396.1:136923-172002 GCA_013400235.1 Oriolus oriolus | reverse complement strand
AAAGGAAAGGAAAGGAAAGGAAAGGAAAGGAAAGGAAAGGAAAGGAAAGGAAAGGAAAGGAAAGGAAAGGAAAGGAAAGGAAAGGAAAGGAAAGGAAATTTAGAATAGCACACAATGAGTTATTAATATATTGTTTTATTTTATTGAATTCTAAACAAAATGAAGTTATAAATTTGTTCCTTTCCACTTCAGTGAAAGAAATGAAGCACTTAACTAGAACTACATTAGTCTGGGAAGCACGCATATCCAATATGTGCTTTCTCTGAGCTCTCACCTCTATGGTGAGCTTAAAATGAAAATACCATACTCGTTCTGAAACAAATTTTGGCAGAGTTTGTCATATTACTCAATTAGCAAACTTCTACCATTTTGGAGTTTAGGGATTGGATTTTATTTCCAAATAAAATTAATTAGAAAACTTATCTATGCCATTAGAGTGTCCTTGTTTGTCATGGTTCTTATCAGTGCTTTCTTTCCTCCCCCTTTCTGTTCAGCCCATTGTTACTTCCTTTTTTATAGTTTTATATGCTGTTAAGCATCACCTTGTCATTGTGCGCATAATGCTTTGGGCTGCTGCATGTCATAGCCTTGACCTAATAGAGGTTCTCCGTTCTTTACTCAAAGGGATTTCTGCATTTAGTATTTGACAGTTTCATGATAAACTATTTCTATGGACTGGGTTTGGCCTTTGGCCATCCTTCACTGCCTGATCCCAAGACACAGAAATCTGTGAATTTTATAGATTTTTTTTTTTTCTTTTTTTTCCTCTTCAGGACTGAGGAGGATGTTCCAAAGTTTTCTGTTTGGGCCTAATTGTCAAGTTGATTTCCAGTAAAACCAGGATATAAGCTGCTCAAAATCTTTTGATTTTTTTTCCCCTTTCCTCCTGAACACTTAAGAAACTCATGTTAAATTTTCTTAAAATCAAAACAGATCTACCCAAATGCCAGCCAATAGACCATGCTGGAAATGGATAAATAGGTAAGACAGGAACACTGGACAGCAACATTTTTTTAATGCTTCAAACAATAAAAAGTAAACTTTTCTGACCAAGTTTTTTTACCAAAATAAATTATGAAAAACCACATTCGATATGATGCTATCTTATTTTAAGCAAAAAGTCTATAGGGAAGATAAGATTCTATGTATATATTGATGTTTCTCACCTTAGTTTTCATGCTGACAACAGCTGCACAAATATAGATCAATCCAATCAACAGTTAGTTGAATTTGATAAAATTAAGATAATTAAAGTGGCTAAATCATGACACAAGAATCCAGCAGTCATTAAACGTTGTTATGCATTGTTTCTTTGTGGGTTTTTTTGGTTTTTTCACGTATAGACAATGCAAGGGAAAAGAGAAAAACGAGAAAAACTGAAATCAACACATATATGAAAAAACCAAATAATTTATGATTGACCTAACTACCTACCATGGCTAGAGTGGAAGGCATGGGTAAAACCTTCTGAATAACATACAAATAGCCAACATGAATTTTTTCTTTCGCATTTTCTGAGAGTAATCGTTAAGGTCCTTTCCATTGTCATAGCCAGCTTTTAAAATAAAGGAGCATCTTCCACCTCTGGTTCTGTCACTGCGCCTTTATGTTTCCGGAAAAAATAATCCACCCACTTCTCTCAGACAAACTCTTGCTTCACTATATAGAGCTGAAACACCTCAGTGAAAGTCACACAGCATTCATTAAGTTGCCCCTTATGCATTCAGTGCTCTTCTTTTATTCTAAGTGGAGAAGCCTCCAAGGCAGACTATCAATCGACTGCAGGGAAAGCATCCCTTTCTGATCGCAAGGCTATCCACCCAGTCTCCCATGGGAGCTCAAGAGCTCACTCATTCTAAATTTATACTGATTAAAAAATCAGATTTATTTGTACTTTCTTATCCACAGGTTTGGCAAGCTCATATCATTCTTTCACTTTTGTCTCTGTCAAGTCCACTTCTGTAACTTTTTGTATTTTCAAGGGGATGGTTACAATCATGACAGAGTGCCTATAAATGATCAAAGAGGAGCCAATTTTCTTTCAGCTCAATAAACATGAATGAACATCAGAATTATGAGAAAATATAAAAATTGGACAGGAGAATATTATTTTTTAAAAAATTAGCCTGGTCAAAATCTCTAAATAATATTTAAAGAGAGAACATTAAAAAATGCTACAATTTATAATATAGACCCCAAGGCTCATAGCATAGCTTTAGCTTTATATTTGCTCGATTTCCATGCATGGCTTAACATAAGGTTAGCAAACTTTGTTCCACAGTATTTCAAAATATTTCGAGCTCTATCTGACAACTGTTAACCCTCTTTCAATTCCAGTATCAGCTAATTATGTGTAATAAGATACAAGGGAGAATGAAAATTTTCTATTGAAATTTATTGATTTTTGCCTTTTCTGGATTAATCTCTAGATTTTGATAAACTGGTAACATCATTTGGTAAAGCCTTTTCTAGTCTTTCCTGTTTATTTATTTTAGAACATATTGTTGTAAAAAGGATAGGTGAAAAGGTAAATTGGTTTCAATTACCTAAAGAAAAAGGTATAAAGATCTTGACCTTCAGGGTCAAGAAGGAGAGGCTACATGATTACACCTCCAAACTCAGAAACAAATGAGCAATAATCTTTGCAGGCTGGTGCACCAAGAGGTCCCCTTTCCAGGGGCTATTACTAGAGGGCAGAAAAACATTTCACTGTGGTACAGACTGATTACCTGAAAGGAAAGAAAAGAAAAAGAAAAGAATGACTAGGCAGATGGTATCTGTTTTGAATCCTTATAAATTGGCAGTAAGCTTTCAGGTCTTCAAGAGGATTTTGAGGCAGTGAAAATATCTTGTGAAACCATTTGTCTTGCTCTTTAGCAGTGCAAAGCACCCACATCACAGATTTGTGGACTGAGGGGGATAGGAAGGTTGTCACAGCAGTCAACAACTTCAACTCTTTCAAAACTTAGGGCACCAGATTAATTTTGTTCAGACCTAAAACATTTTCTTAGGATTTAGTAAAAGAGATTTTATGCCACTTCAATAATCTCTTTACTAACAGGAATGCACTGCCTTTTAGACTTAAGTGTTGTCAGTAGGAACAAAGATCTCTGATTAGATCTACTGAACCAGTGAAAGGTGCCCATCCAGGTAACCATGGCCTGCTGACAGAAAGAGAAGGGACATGCATTTACGAGGGACACATGCCATGTTGAAGTAGAAATGCAGTGCTAAAAGTTATGAGGCTGCTTACTGATCGATGCTATGAAGAACATGATGCCTAGTGCCAGTAGATTTTTTTTTTATTTCATTCCCATAGAATAGCAGAACTGGGAAAGTCTAAATTTGTTTCACTGATGGGATGCTGAAGGAACCTTCTGGTGAGAAAACCCATCTGCCAAATTGCACCAGGATTGCAAATTTAGGGTGAACTTAATTCAGCTACAAGTCATTGTTAGGAAATTCCATTCCTCCTGTGGAATTCTTGTGTTTTCCATTCAGCAGTCTTTGCAATTCTCAAGACCTTGAACAATCCCTGAGGAAAGACCAATTTTGCCTTTTATATATATTATATACATTCAGCCTCCGAGAGAGTACTGACCATTTTGTATAAAACCCCAGCTATATGCAAAGATGAGGCACATGGGAAATTCTTTTTCTGGATCATATATAGACATATATATTTAATCGTCTTGTGGAATTAATAATGAAGTAATTGAGGTCTGCTTCTTCTTTGCTTTTGACTCAAGCAGACCCTTCCTCAGTTCATTATGAGTTTTCTGTTCAGTTAATTCTGCTTACTAGGTGGTGACAAATCGCACTTGAAATCTACCATGAGATTATTTAGTTAAACATACTACATTTAAAATGTCTTAGGTGGAGTAGTTATGAAGAAGAGCCAGGAATATACCCCCAGGTTAAATTGAACTTTCTACTTGAATCATAAAATGATCCTCCTTTCTTTGCCTCAGGCAAAAAGAATGCTAAGAAGTTAAGCTATTCTTTTTGGTAGGGTTAGAGAAGACAGTGAAGTCCTCCCTGAAGAGAATGAAGCAGCTTGAGTGTGTAATCATTTACTGGTGAATTTTAGTAAGTCCAAACAATGAGTTAGAGAGAGGAGAGTTTTCAGGTTTTGGCTCATTCATTTTAATTTTGAAGCATATGCATATTCGTCAGCATTTGTTCATCAGAGAGACAGATTTCTGCAAGCTCAGAGAAGCTGGGGCTTCACTATAGGAACATCTTTGGAATTTGTTCCCTGCATTTGTCAAACACAATTTTTCTCAACCACTATTGAACAAAATAGGCTAACTATATACTTCTGTTGTTATTGTCCTTGGATTTCTCTGGTCTCAAAGGTAATTTTTGGCTATTGAACACTCTTATGGCCAGTCTTAGCATTCTTACAACTTTCAGCTTATTGCTGGACTTGTTGTAGGGAGCAGCAAGAAAAAGGGAGGATGAGCTGGAAGTCAAGGGTGATCCCAGAAAAAAGCAGTGCCCTCAGCCAGTCCTGCGGAAGGGAGGCAGGGTGGACAGAAAAGGGAGTTTGGTAGAGGGTTCGTTAATATTCCCAGACATGCCAGGATGGAGAGTCAGGCTCAGGGTTCACAGAGGGCTGGAGACAAGACTGGAAAGAAGGCAATCATGCCTGTCCAATGTCCATCCAGAAGACAGGACTGGAGACCTGCACACCTCCAGCAATGATTGCATCTGGTGCCACCCCCAAAGTGACACAAAGCCCCTGCACCAGAACAGAGTTGGAGACAATAAGTGAGGAGAGGGGCTCCCAGGGAAGGATGGACCAAATCAGGGCCCATGGATTCCCCCAGGACTCTGGATTTATGACACTAGCCACCAGTAACCGCGCACCTGACTTACTAAAAACGTGTAATGCTTGATGAATACACAACATCAGCTCTCTGAAGGGCCATTTTGTAAACTCACAGACAAGCTCCAGCTCTTTCCTCCCACAACAGTTAGTTTTACCAATCCGTACTGGATAGTCTATTGCCTCACATATTTGAAAGACAGAGTATTTCATTTACATGTAAGTGTTAAGCTCTTTCCAGATGCTATCAGTGCTTCTCTTTTCTTAGTCTTTTCATTATTGTGAATGAGATTGGACAGTCTCAGAGAGGAGATACACTATTACCATTTTGAACAATTTTCTTCTAATTTTTCATATAGTTGATGATAATTTGACAGAGAGAATTTCTAGAGTAAGGCTATTGCTTGAGACGTGAAGACTTTTGCAGTCATCTAAACTGAGGAGATTTAAGCAATTATTGATCAAAACTTTTTCTTGTGCTCCTGCAGGTATGTTTTTTGCAGCCATTATTACTGAGATGTACTCTTGAACCTCTGCAGATGACAGCAAAATATGTAATAGCACTGACCAGGGTCAACTTTCAGCTTCCTTTTTTTTTGCTAGGCTGTAAAGTGATAACTGTCAGGGGTTGCTGCCAGTCTAAAAAAGCTCTTCCTGTTGAGGGAAAATGAGGAAAAGGATGGGTGGACAACTGGGGGAGGTAATAACTTTTACCAGTGCTGCTTGATCCCCCACTGCAAATGAGTCAATAGTCACAGCTCTAATTTAAAGTTAAAAAAAAAATCTCTAACTTTCAAGAATGCAAATCCTCAAACTAGAAAAAAGTCAAAAAAACCCAAACAAGCCCACTAAAGAACCAACACAAAGTAAGCAAACCAGATAATTATTGGAAGAAATTAATTCCTAGTGAATATTAGGTTAGATTTCCACACCATGTCATAGATTGCCGTCATGATTTCTGTTAAAAATGCAGGTTTTGAATCTCATGATTTTCAATTTTGTGACTAAGAGAAGATTGGAGTTAACAGCTCTTGTTTTATTTCACTATTTTGTTACTGCTAAGGTTGCATTTATTTTGATTTGCACTCCTTTTTTTTTTTTCTATATTTTAAACTGCCCAGAAATCCTGAATAATATTTGTGCCATGTGATACCAGAGCTGAGGAGTGTGTTGCAGTCAGTACCTGTGAACTCTTCATTGCTTGTAGCCTCAGGGCATTGTCTGGTGTAGCTTACCTTATCCTCTGATAGAATTATTTGACTTAGCTAGGCTTATTTCGGGTTTGCAGGGGATGATATTAAATTTATCATTTCCTAGGAAATCTGTTCTTGGAGACATGTGAGTAGATCCTTATGGAATATCTCTTCTGTAGTTGTACTAAAAGAGAGATCATTAAATTGCTTTCTATGTATTTGGTTACTACCACAAATCTGGAATTCCATACTTGGATATAAACGGACAAAAAAAATGTCTCCTGCTGTTGCAGGGCAAACTCTACTGAGTCAGCTGAGTCAGGTCACACTGACTGCACAATTTTGATGCAATGAATCAGAGAATTGGTATAGCTGTGCCAACACCCTGTTACTTCTGGCCATGCTGTTGTTTGACACTTTAGAGAAATGTGCAAAAAAATCCATAAACCACCTGGCCAATTGTTCAAGTTACATATCTTGATTAAAAAAGTTATGGATGAAGAAGCAGAAGTCAGGGAAACTGATGATCTTTTTCTAGTCGAGTGCTCAGTTAGACACCTTGTATTTAAGAGAACGTGAAGAAGCTCCCTTTTGTTTCTCAGTTTTTTTCTAAATGATCGTATTTTATGAAGCATGCACGTACTAATCCACAGACATAGACAATTGGACTATTAAGATTCATTAAATTCATTGATTTGTCTTTTTCTTTCTGTTTCTTATCAGTCATTAATGATGCACAATGACCTGTCTCCCATTTTTGTCATGTTATCATCTGTATTCCTCATATTTTATCTCGAACAAAGAGTAGTTTTGTGTCAGGAAGGCTCATCAAAGTCATAATTGTGCTTCATTTATCTGCATTGAACTGTCTGTCATCCATTAGCATTTTGAATGCTCTATACATCTTTCAGCACATGTCTCCATTCTTCCTCATTTACATCTCCTGGACCATCCATTACTTCTTGCTAGCAGCTTTCTGCTTTTAATTTTTTTTAATTACCAGGTGTGTTTGTAACCTTCTAGTAGTTTCAATGCAGAAATATTGGTAATGCTTTTTTTTCCACATTTAGCAGGAGTTTATACTCAACACTACTATTTATCTAAAATAATAATGTGCCCCAGCAAGGCAGAATAAATCTCAGTATTGAGGATGTGTTATACACCGCAACAGCCTACACACCTTTTCCTAATCTATCTTTTATGCTCTGGACATTATCCTTGACATAACCTAAAACTCAAAAGCACTCCAAATTCCTTATTGTAAGTAATTTCTGAAAAATTGTCAGCTGATAATTATTAGACTGGTGGCCAGAAGGGGATAAGGACTGTTACTGATTATTTTCATTCCTTTGTGGTTTTATCATGCATCATGTTTTATTTTTAATTATTTAAAACATTGCCTTATTTTTTTCTTATCATACAACTGCTTATGCTTGTCTTTTTCCTCCTAGGTACCTGTCTTGTCATCTTTACTACATCTTGTTTTAAAAGACCTGGCAAAACTGGGTTACAGAGAGTGCTTTACAAATTAGATAAAGAACTCAAATTTCAGAGGACTGCTTTGGAAGACGTAAATGTGGAAACATTAATTTTGGGCTCTACAGATACTGTGTTCCTTATCTGTAAAATGGAACAAATGAGCATCCTTTCCTTCACTAGGAAATCCTTCTTATGAGTAGGTGAAGGTTATCAGGCAGAAAGTTGCTGTACAAGGATAAAATAGTATATACTTTATGTTTCAGATACTTAACTGAGGTGCATTGGTATAATGGAATCGATGAAACTGTGGTGGTTTATATGAAAGGAAAACAAATGTGGATGGGTTTGTTTATTTGTTTGTGCATTTAGCAGAGAGTCAGGCAGATAAACAGCAGTATCATTACCTCATGTAGGCAGGTTTCAGAGGCCTAGGAACTTTATTTACTTGAGCTCAGGTGAACAAAACACTATTTAGTGTTTGGTAATTGTTTAGGCTAGAAATAATATCAGGTCACAAGAAATCTGCTGAAACTCAGTTTACGTTAATTTGTCTCTGTAATTAATTTTTCTATTTTCACTAAAATTGAAATTCCTGAGAGTGTGTGCAAAGTATTAAATAGGATAAAAAGAGGAAAAGCGAGGTCAAAAGGGACAAATACTTCACCAGTCTTATCTTTTCATATGTTGTTTTAATTTCAATTCATTTTATAAATACTAGAAATGCTTTATATCTTTATACACACTGTACTATGAAATTAAGCAAATTGATCTTGAACAGGTGTTATATTTTTAAAGTAGCAGTGGAATCATCTAAGGGGTCTATGAAGCATTGCTAGAGTATGCCTAATTTGATTTTTAAATGTTTTTATTAAGCTAGTAAGTTTTAACTGAGAAAGAACATATAGCTTGGAAACATAACCAGATAATCCACCATGATGGGTAATTATCTTCAATGCCAATTATATATTTGAGTTTGTCTATCTTGAATTTTCAGCTATTGTGCCTTACTACAGATTATGACATATGAACCTTCTCACAAACAAAATGTATTTGTCTCCTTAACTTCCTTAAGTAACAAAATCTTTTTTCCTCTTTTCCACTCTTTTGTTGGTTACTAGTTCCTTGTCAACTACAGCATCACCCACCCACATATCCCAGCTGCCACTCTCATTTTCCATCCAAAACAGCAGAATACATCACCTGTTATCAATGCTGCCATTCATTCTCAAGAAACAATCAAGAAATATGTACTTATCCAAGGCTCCTGGCAGCCACCCATGTTTGAAAGATTGAGGAATTCTATTTGTAGTCTATTTCCTGATCTTCATCAGCATAGAGTATAACATGGCTCTGGAAAAACTTCTGAACTTCAACTACAAACACCTAGTAACACAATGTGAATAGAACAAGATCATAGTTTTGCCTGGGCAGCAGGTGAAAAACCAAATTCCAACTGCAACAGCTAGAAGGAACTCCATTTTTCTGGCCCTCAGGGCCACAGATGACTTTATCTCTGACTTCCCATGTTCTCCATTTCTCTGGTGCTCTGTGGAAAATTCTGTCATTTTTTTGTTCAGATTGCCTGCCATATATTTGTCCTGCTAAATGCTGTAGCACACTCAGGCCCACTGAGTGTCTCTTCTTTGTTCCTATTTAATCCCCTTTGCTACCTCACACCCCCTTTCTGCCAATAGATTGGCTGTGCCACTGCTGCCACTTGTGTCACTGAGGTTGTTCTTTTATTCATCTATGCTGAAGGATGCTGTGGATTTCTCAGTATTACTTCTTAACTTTGACTTATTTTTTGCTTCAAAGGACATAACTCTTCTCATGTTGCCTGATTTTCACTTCTTGTACTCCTCTTCCCTCCTTCTTTCCCCTACCCTTTCATTTCTTAACCTCCTTTTATCTTAGCACAGAATCTCAAGCCCTAAATCACAAAGTGCAATGTAATAAGCACAAGTGGCTGTGCTGTTATAAGTTACAAAAGACAATGAAAAAGGGTCAGGGAAAATGCCCCCATTAATCTCTGCTCTTGCATTTTATACAGCTGTTTCTGCCCCTGTAGGACAGGTAGCAAAAGATGCCAACTTTCAACTTCATCCCAACCTGCCTATAGGCAAAGACAATATGAAGTGGAAGATGAAATGGCCATACCCCCTAGACATCATGTAGAAATGACATACTCATGCCTTTTTTTTTTTTACTCCCTCTTGTAAAATTTTGTCTTCCTGTGTTATCACTAGTGTTTTTTTCATATCTAAACACAGCACATAGCATACCAGGGACAAGTGCAGTCTTCATTCTCAGGTCTGCTTAGTAATGGCAGGTGAAAGCAAAAACTCTGTTCCAGCTTGAATATCTGACAGCATCATTTAGAGCTATTGTCTGCTATAGCCTCTCCACCTAACAGCAACTGCTCAAATTCAGTGGTTTCTGGCTTTCCTACTCCTGCCACATGCCAGAGAAGTTTATGAGAGTAACAGGCCTGAGAGACTTGTAAGCTAAAGAGGTGTGGAGGCAGACAGTGACTGGTTGTATTTGGGACCGCGTGGCACAATTCCTGACTGAGAAGAGGGTCTATAGCTCTACACAGTGGCCACCAAACGTCTTCTTCATGAGTCAAATTGAGGTGAAAGAATTTTTAACTGGAATGGGTCCAGTGTTTTAGGCCACATATCCCAAGTCCTCCCCTATCTTTTGGTAAATAGGTTTCTGCTCTCTCTGAAACTCAGTAGATACCTTCTGGTCATCCTCCAGAGCACAAAAGCATTTTGGAAGAAAAAGAAGGCTGTGGCTAGTTTTACATTTTGGGAAGGCAGGGGCCATATTTTGGTCACGTGTTGAGGAAAGATTATGACGGCCCTCTAAAGTTAATCAACTCCCACTTCTTTCATCAAAATAATTCATCTACCTCATATTTTCTTGTATTTTCTACGTGTCCATGACCTCTCACTTCTCATCAGCTCGTCCCTCCAGAGTGAAAGAGTGACAAGATGGTTCATAGCACCATAAATGATTTGAAAGATATTTACAAAAAGAACTCCCTAAAGAAAAAGATGCATGGAGCACTATAATTTACACTATCTGTGCAGCCTTCAGTTGAAGTGTGAGAAGAAGGCTGCAAGGAAAACAAAAGTTATGAAAACTGAAAATGTGAGGTAGGGATGGAGGAAAGTTTGGGAACAGTGGGTATCTGAATGCTGTTTCCTATTAATTTAGATTCAGTGTGTTGTTAACCAGCAGCCTGCCACTTTTTAAATTTTTATTTTCACTTGGATGTATTTCCCAAACCATGAAAAGTCAGGGCAAACCAATCACTTTTCAGAGTTAAATGAGAATTAAGATTTTTTGCTTAATTACCTTTTCCAATGCAGTATTTTGTGGAAATAATTTTTCTTTAGTTCTTTCTAACATAGGCAGAGACCTTCATACATACAGTGTATAGTGTACAAATGCAATGTATACACAAATAAATATATTTACATAGCCAGGGATCTGCCTGTACTGATACAATCTTTAAGCCAAATTCAACATTTATAAAACCTGTCTCTCTCTATTATCCTAGTGTGTTTGGATTAAACAAGTCTGCAGCTTTCTAATTGTCATAGTTTAACCCCAGCTGCCAACTAAGCGAAACTGGCACACTAATAAAAGATCTGACTCTTCTTTCCAACCCTGCACAGACCATACATCTGAGACATGATTTTGGAAGTGTGAAGAAGACAAAACATCACTTCCTGGCATGTGTTCTACTCCAGATGAACATGTCAGCACACCTTTTTCGATTGCTTACCTGATGTTACTGCTCTGTGAAGGGATCCTATCACCACAGGACTGTTTCCCACTCAGATTAGTGGAAACTGTCAAATTGTCAAGCCTTTTACAAATCCCAAATCCAGCTGTGCAGTAATGAATGAGCAATGCCCTTTTTAAGCCAGTGTGAATCACAGAGCATCTAGTCTGGATGTCTTGTTCAGTGGCTAATCACTGAATGCTGGGTGGGGAAGGAATCTTCTGGTATTATCAGGACGGAAATTCTTCCTCTCCTGTCTTCTCAGAAGAATATGATTAGCTGAAGGCAAATCCTCATGGAGTCCAGTTTTTCAAAAGAATCCATACAAATCACAAGTCATCATGGCTGGCAGTAGGTGTCTTGCTGTGTTGAAACCTCAAAAACTTTGTTTTCTTACAGGGTCTGAACTCTCAAGTCATAAAAATGACATCAGTCTGACTGCCTGCTTGCTTTTGCCATGTTTTGCTTCTAACTTAAGAGCAAAGAGTTATTTTCAGAGCAACTGATGATAACATCTCTTAAAAGTTAGAAAAGCCTTATAACCAATGTTGCAAAGATTTGATGTTTTCTCGGAAATGGTCCTTCGCCCTTCTGTTCTAGATTTCTGTTAAGGAAGCAGTTGTTCTCACTGACGTAGTCCTTAATTTTGGTTATACCTGCTGCAGAGTAGATGGCAGACGTTCTGCATCCTCCACACCTCACCAAAGGGTTTACATTGATAGCAACTGTATTAGTTTTTAGATTTTATAAAAACATGTAGATGAGTTTTGGCACTGGTAAGAGAGAAGTTAAATTATGAGCAAGTTGCTGCAGTGATCTCAGCAGATCCAGTGATTTATTGTGTGCCTGTTGGATGTTTGTGCACATTTCTGGAGGATATAAACATATCTAGGTTTACCATTGCTTTACATAGGTATGCTGGACTTGGAGCTGAAAAGTAAACAGAATTCAAATAACTGTTAAATATATAATGAATAAAGAGAAGAATATCATTATGTGACTGGATATATATTTACACAATGTAAAATAATGGTTCCAGAGAGTTTTCTGGCCTATTGGGTGAATAAAATGCATTTCTTAAAGCATTCCAATAATGCTTTCATAGTATTAAGGGGTAAATGAGCTAATTACTATTAAGGACATTTAAATGAGTTTATTGTGTATATTTATGCTGCTAGATAGGAATTTTCAGCAATTACTACCTAACCTCTTGAATAGTGTCCCTTTTAATTCTAATGGAAAAGAAACAGGCTGAGGAGTCATAAGTAAGGCTTTAATTTAATATGCTTACTTATCTAATGATAAACAAAATTTTAAGATAACTCATACTTAAGATGCAACTAAACCAGAGAGAAAGAGGTATATTTAATGTGAATTCACTTAACCAGACCTCTTTAGACCAGAGATCACAAATATTTGTGAAATAAGTTTCTGATGGACAGACATATTAAGAAGTGCATGGCCAATACGTACAGGTTGGCTGGCACAAATACATTTGACACGGTCACTCCAAAATGTGCTGTGACTGGAGCAGTTTATTTTCCTTGGTGGCAAATAAGCACAAAAAATAAGATTTTATTCCGAATGATGTATATCAACTCCAGTAGTATCTTGCACAAATGCTAGAGAGAGATATGGGCATTCAGAACAAAATCCTCAACAAGACAACTTGACACCCAGAATATCTTCTTTTCAAGGGGTTTTCTTCTAACTGTTACCACAGTCCTGCTTTACTGTAGTTCAACACATTGCTGAAATTAGGGTCAACTTATTGTCAGATGATCGTTATCCTGTCAGAACTTGAAAATTTCCAAAGATGCAAACTGTACTCTTGGCAATCTATTTAATCTTGACTTCTTTCTCTGGGAAAAAGTTTTTCCCTACGTTATGAGAAGTCAAGGTGGTCAGGTGAAGCCTGTGGTGACTGTAAAGAGAGAACTAATTTTAAAAAAAAAAGTATAAAGAAAGACCCACGGAAATACAAACTGGTGAGCCTCACCTCTGTACCTGGGAGACTGGTGATGAGTGGTGTCCCTCAGGGCTCATCATAGGACCAGTGCTCTGTAATATCTTTACAAATGACACAGACAGTGAGATTGAGATCACCCTCAGCAAGTTTGCAGACGACAAGAAGCTGAGTGGTGTGGGTGACAGAACAGAAGGATGGAAAGCCATTCACAGGGACCTGGACAAAACTTGAGAAGTGGGCTCACAAGAACATATTGAGGTTCAACAAGTTCAAATGCAGGGTGCTGCACCTAAGTCAGGGCAATCGCAGACATGAGCACAGAGTGGGAGAACAAGTTAAGGAGAGCAGCCTGAGGAGAAGGACTTGTGGTTTTTGGTGGACATGAGCCCATAGGGTTTGCTCACTGCCCCAAAAGGCAGCCATATCCTGGGCTGCAAAAGGGAAGCTAGTAGGTTGAAGGAAGTGATTCTCCTCCTCTATTCTGCTCTCATGAGACCCCACCTGCAGTGCTGCATCCATCTCTGGGGTCCTCAGCACAGAAAAGACACGGACCTGTTGGAGCAGGTCCAGAGGAGTGCCATAAAGTTGGTCAGAGGGGTGGAGCAGCCCTCCTATGAAGACAGGCTGAGACAGCTGGGGTAGTTCTCCCTGGAGAAAAGAAGGCTCTGGGGAGAACATGATGTGGCCTATAGGTACTTAAAGGGTGCTTACAAAATAGAGGGGATAATAATAGGACAAGGGAAAATGGTTTTAAACAAAAAGAGGAGAGATTTAGGTTAGAGGTTTAGAAGAAATTCTTTACCTTGAGGGTGGTGAGGTACTGGAGCAGGTTGTGCTGAGAAGTTGTGGATGCCCCATACCTGGGAGTGTTCAAGGACAGATTGGATGGGGTCCTGTGCAACCTGATATAGTGGGTGGCATCCCTGCTCACAGCAGCAGGGCTTGGAACTAGATTATACTCAGGGTCTCTTCCAAACCAAGCCACTCTGTGATTTGATGACTCTATGGTGCTCTTTATCAATGTCTTTACCGGATGGAGGTGACTAAAACTGGACCAAGTAGCTTTATGGTGTTCTAAAGAGTGGCATGTAAATGGGAATAAGCAATTGTCTTGATTTCTTGAATGTGCTCCCCTCTTCTTCCAACAGCTCAGAATGCAGCTAGGCTTTTCTGCTGCAGTTATACACTGATGGCTCATGCTCCGCTTGTTAACCACTGCAAACTCCAGGAATTTTTCAGAAGAACTGCATGAAACCAATCCATCCCAACCTGTAACACTGCAAGAGGCTCTGCTTCCCTTGTATAGGACTTTACGTTTGTCTTTGCTGAATTTGATAAGGCTCCTGTTGGCCCCATTCCTTCAGCAAGTCTGGGTCCCTCTACCCTCAACTGTATCGACTGTTCCTCCCTCCTTGTTGTCACCTGCAAACTTGAAGAAAGGGCCTCATCACCTCCTTCAGGTTATTGTTAGAGACACTGAACAAGACAGATATGTAATGCAACATTAGTGTTTCAAGAATTCAAGTAGTTCTTTGTGTCTTTCTGGTTCTGACACTCAAAAGTCTCCCTCTTACTTAACTCTGACCTGCTGAACCAAGGGTAAATTGATGGGCTCTGCACCAGAAAATGTCTTTTATTTCACTGAAAATATTGTCTGAATGAAGACCAAAAAATTGTGTCATTCATAATACAGAGCATTCTTTCAACAAAGAGATTTCAAGAAAATCTCTGGTTCAGCAAATGCATTAAAGAGAGTCTTTTGATTTTCATAGCTGTACAGCGCAGTACTAGCAGGGTAAGCTTGGTGTATAATTATCATTTCTGAGAATGAATTGAAATAAAAGATCTTTGTGATGAAATATGTGCTCTAGAATGTGAGCGCTAAATTCTATGGATTGTCATTATACTGAAGTCTTAAAATAAATAAATGTTTCCAGAAGCAAACACAGGCTATTTAGATGAAGAATTCTTTTGTTTTCGTAAGTGTCCCTTTGAATGCATAGAATCCAGCATTTAGCACTTGGCATCTAATTAACTTGTTATCAGGGAGGAAGTCACGGAGCAGTGCCATTCCCCATTCTCGTAAGTACCAGAATCTGTTTTAAAACGGTGGAAGAAGAGCACTAATAATAACAGCTTTCTCTGTTTAACTACTGTTTCCCTTCCAGCTCCACACCATACCTTAAAGAAACCCTCCCCCTAACTCAGGGGAAAAAAAGGCAACAAAAAACAAATCCTAGAAAACCCCTCCTTGGCAAGATATAGCCCTCAGGATTTTTCTCATTATTAAAGTATATTGTTCTTTTATTCTCCTTTGAGAAACCTCATTCCTAGTACATTAAGTTAATGGAGATGAGATTCTGGGGAAGATGAACCAGGGAGTTTGCATATTTTCTATAACTAGACTTCCAGGAGACCAATTAATTTTAACTGGAATGATGGAGGGACAGTTCTGTTATTCACCTTTTCAAAGTGCAGAGTAGGCTTTGCTTGTATTGAGTAGGCTCATCAAATTTACATCACCATTTAATTAAATGTTTGTAGCAATAATTGACCTCAGGAGTAAGTAATTTGGTAATAAATAGATTCCACTGTTTCTAAATACTATTTTACTGACTCTGAGATGCTATTCATAGCCTCATAGCTTTGCCACAAATCTCATTAGCAATTTACTTAAGTGCATATTCCATTGTAGAATTGACAGTGAATCAGAATGAAGTTTAACATTAGAGATTTCAGAGCATGGTCCAAAGCAGAAAATAACATGACTTTCTCTGAAACTTTTCTTTTCAGGGACAGCTCAAAACTGAAATATGAAAAAAAAAAAAAAAAGAAAACAAGCCAAACCCTGATTTATTTAGCGTCTTCATGTTTTTCTACTTTTTTTTACCTGCTTAAATAATTGCTTAAAGAATTTGGTGCATATCTCAATTTGAGTTCAATAGTGTTAAAAGTAAAAAGGCAGGACCTTTTTATTAGTTTTGATGAAATACAGTGATAACCTCGAGAAACCAAAATGGACACACATTTCATGTCCTCCCTCTTCCAAACAATGGATTTATTACTCTGCTTTTGTTTAAAACCTATGAGCTAAGTTCAGAGGTGATGCATAAAATGTGTAATTTAGAGTCCTTTATGCTCAGTTAGACACCTTAAGACCTACTTAGACTCACTTACTAGAGTATAAGTCAGTGAAATGGAGTGTAAAGTGATGTGATTTACATGTGGAGGAGCTGGCAGAGTGAGAAGGTATTACCTATATGAGGGAACAGACTTTGTGTGAGCACTTTCTAATGCTCAGCTGGTTTTCTTGCTACTCGTCTGCACCCCTGAGTAAAGATGTCTACATTTGACTGCTTAAGCTCCTGTGCATTCAGTGGGACTTGCTGGGCCAAAGGCACTGATGAAATATAAGAAGCGTGATAAAAGTTGTGTGCTGAGGATGGGGTTTATGAATAAGTAACTAGAGGCTACGCTTCCCATTCCTCTTTGTAGCTAGCTGTAAACCCAGCAGTTCTGTAGTTACTTGTAATGACTGTTCGCATCGATGGTTCTTGCTCTGCTTTCTGTCGGAAGATTTTTACAACCAATGCACGCTGTATGTTTTGCCCTGATGCCTTGTTTGACAAGCTGGCAGGTAAGAGGAAAGTTCCACCATATTTTCTGTGGGATAAGAACATGCACCTGGCAGTTACCACGTTGCTGTAATTTCACACTCATACCCTGCGGTAAGCTGCTCTTTTGCCAAGTGAGCTATGTAAAACCTTGTCAGCTCCCAGAATTGTACCACTTGAAACATGTTGTTTGAAACACTACCAGTACAGAGGCAATTCCTGCAGGATAAAGAACCATAAATCTATTAATCTCAGCTTCTACTGCCTTAAAAACTCTCCTGATAGTACAACAATTTAATAGTTTAAAAAAAAAACCCCAAACCCAACCAAAATACTTAGCCTTAGATCATGGTTATAATATAAGCAAGACTCAACTTTCAAGTTAATCTAAACTACAAAGAAATTAGGGGGATAAAGCATAAAGAAGAAAGGAAGAGGAGTAATGGAGATATAAGCTATTCTAGTTAAGATTCTGGGAAGGCTTTGGCCTAGGCTCCTCTGAAAAGTTTTGGGGCATATGTAGATGAAATGTGAAAAAAAAAAACCAAACCAAAAAGATATATCCAGCTTTTGTTTTGCTGGCAAACCCAGATACAATTGTTCTGGCCAAAAAATATTTCAGCAAGTGTTTTTCATTTTGCTCAGAGATCTAAACCTGGCTTTTCTTCTTTTTCTTTTTCTAATTTCTCTTTTAATTGTTTTGTTTTGTTTTGTTTTTTGTTTTTTTTCTTTAATTGCACATTTTGATAGAAAGCCTTTATCAAATGATTATTGTGGTGTAGTTATATATTTTATTTCACAAGATGATAAAGGTGTTCATATGGGTATGATCTATATGTAAGCTTTTTGCTAAGTATATTAGTATTATATATTGGTAAAGTTAAATTTTATAGACAGAAAGAATTAAGCCATTATATGAACTATAACTTTCACTTACAATATGGTTTTTTTTTAAATTCCATTTCGTTTTTCCCACAGCTAAACTGTAAATAGGTAGCTAACCACAATAAGTAAACCTACTCTAGGATTAAATTGCTATTTCAGTTTGCATTCAAATCTCGATTTATACTAAGAAGATTTTGCAGTGCAGCCAAAAGCTTTTTTGGTGCAGGACTGAATCCAGCTAATGCTTTCTCAAACTGCAGTCAAGAGAAAGAAAATAATGTTTTGTTACGTATTGGAATGATCATATGTTCCGATATAAATTCAACTCACTTTCTATACAACTAGCTTAATCTTGATTAGAATTATAATTTTCATCCTTTTCTCACTTTTTTCTAAATGAAATTTTGCAATCTACCTTGAATTTACACACGCACATTTCCCAGACAGTAATATTCATTCTAAAATGATGAACATTAATGTCACCCAACTCATCTATTAAGTCCTTCTTTAAATAATAAAAACATGAAGCCATCAAAAATTTTGCCCAGTTGGTGGCTACAGTTATGGTCCATTTTCAGCTCATTGTTAAACCGTACCCCATAAATAAACAAATATTTACCTCATTAATAATTAGAGAAATATCTATTTCAAAATAGTTATCATTATATCTTAAAACAAGTGATTTCAAAGAAAAAAATATAATTGAGACTAAATGTGGCACCAAGTCTGATTTTAAAAACAAAAAGAAGAGTTTGGGAGATCTTGTAACTTAAGAGAAAATAAGGGTTTCTCACATCTCTCTTTGTTAAAAAAGAAATATGAAGTGCAAGGAATAAATTTAGAAGAAAGAAAATATGCAAGCTAGCTACAGAGTATATCCCCAAAGAGGATAACGAATATGAGGCCACTTGGACTTACTGCTGATGTTCATGAGAACAAATCTTCATTTTAAGGGAAACTGACTCAGCAAAGTAAAAAGCTAGAGCAAATGTCAGTGAAACAATTTTCTATGAACCAGCAAAGCATTAGAAAGAGTTTGTGTGTGTAAATGCAGCTAAGGGAATTAGCACTCCTCCCCCACAGGGGCTCTTTCACTGGCTGTGATTAGCAGGATCACTTGGAGCAGGGTGAGACTGGGGCCAGGTGCAGGGTAGCCCTACCTGACCTGAGAACTTGTCATAGCACAGTCAGATGCATGGAAGTGTTGATTTGCCAGCACCACTGTGACATTTGAAAAGTATGGCTGTGGTTTTGGAATTAACTAAAGGGAATATAATTATCTGTGATATTTATGTGTCTCCAGTTACTGTGCTATTTTGGTGTTGGCTGTAGAGCTGGGATAATGGCAGTGGCCCAAGCAGATACTTCTCTTGCAATAGAAGGAGAAGTATTTCTATTTCTCTGTCTTCCTGCACTTTTGCTTTTTTTAACCTGGGGATACCACATTGTGTCACTAAGATTCACAATCAACATGGAAAAAGACAGAAAATAAATAAGAATGATGGAATTTATTTCATACAGTCATTGGAGATATAGATCCACTTTGGGACATATTAACATAGGATTTCAGGAAGTAGATTCAGACTATGAACTCCTGTAAGATGGACCCCTACAAATACTTTGTAAAGAATTCATTACCTAGATTTAGTAATTTTTCTTTTTCTTTCTCCTGCTTCATTTAACCAATTTTCTAGGGAAGTTTTGACTTAAGTTCTATCTGAATTGTAGGGCAAGGCTTTCATTCATTTCTGTTTGACAGACTTTGACCAGTTAAATTTGAAGATACCAGAATTCACCAAACAAAATAAAAGCTATTTGTGAACGCCTTTATTTCCTCACAGTTTTAGTAAACATCTTCAACAGTTTTTCTGCTAAATTCATCAGCACTGGCGTCAGGCATGGGAAGAATTGTAAACCTGAATAACTGCCTTTAAGCTGTTAGCAATGCTATGTAATTTAAGAACAACAAGGTTTTGAGTGCATTAACTAATTTTCTGCTTTGTAGAAGCCTTAATAGCCCTTGCATGGGTAAATTAAGCATTTTCTTCAAACATTACCCTTATGTTTAAGAAGTTCCCATATATGAATAAAATGTGGAACATTAGCCAAATCTGTCTGCTTGTTTAAGCTAGGATTCTTTTCCATAAAGAGAGTGCTTAGCTATTTGTAGCTGTTTATTGCATAGTTCCTTATCGACTATGATCCTGACTTACTTGAGGACTGTTTTTAAAAAGCAGATTCATTGCTAGAGCGTTTTCAAAGATACCTCACCTTTCTAAGGTAGTTCTGCACCTTCAGGATTTGAAATATTTAAAAGTCTGATGCCTGAGGTTTATAAATTGGCATAATCCTGACCTTTTGTTCTTCTTCTTTTGTTTTAAAGGGCAGACTGTTGTATAAAGTTTTTATTCAGGGACGCATATTTTTAGGGTGAAGAAAAATACACCTTCAAAGGTAAAAAGCCATACTGAAATCTAGGACCCACATTCTCTTATGATTCAACTACTGTATCTTCACTGAAGTAAAAAGAGGTGCTCCAGATTGTCAGAAGCGTGAAATGAGAACAGGGTCCTTCCCTAACATGCATCACTGTGAATTTTAACACCATACATATGCCTAAAATCCAAAGAAATCTGTATCTATATTTGTCTTTGGAAGCATATGAAATTTGAGTGAGCAGTTTTCTTAACCGAGAATTAAAAATAGCAGATAAAGGTATCTAATGCAGACCAAAATCAAATAAAAATGGCATATGAATCAGTGAACAACTCACACTACAACTTAGTTGATTGATTCATGAATAGTTTATGTCCTCTCAATCTTTGTGTTAAGCAAGAACTATTCCTGATTTTATGATGTTACCTGCATTGAAAACAGCATATTCCCTTATCACTGACAAGTCTCTTTTGGGTCAAGTTTTTGCTATTGTGTTCATCAAATAAATTCACATTTGATACTATAGAATGAGATAAGGTGATCCACTGTAGCAGTATTAATGTTACACTTCACGACCTGTATTTTGGCTTCAGCTCTAAAGGTCACTATTGGTATTATTAAAAGAGAAGTGTATTGAAAGTGTATTGACTTAGGAAATGCCTAGACCAGAGTCACAGCAAGCCAGGAAGAGAGAAGTCTTTCTAAGGTCTAGTCTAATTGATTGGAAGTTATCAACTGTCCTACACAAACGGAGAGCTCACAAACATTTCTCAGAGTAGAAATACTCATTGAGATCTTCAATGAAAAGCAGAAAAAGTCTGCATTTCAAAGGAAATTGAATAGTCAATGGATCTGTCATATCCTGAGTTTCCTACTCTCCATCTTTTTCCCTGCCTAAGACTGTGATGGCTGTATTTTGGGCTAAAGCCCATGCCACTTACGATCTTGCTGACCCTTTCTTCTTTTATCTGGTATCTCAAGCAACAAAGCACTAAGAAGAAAAAATACAGTACTAAGAAGAAAATTATTATCTCCAGCTCCCTTTTCCTTGTTCCTGTAAGATGTGCTTGAAAGATATGACACGGTTCTCAGAAAAGATCTATTCTCTATATCCATTAGCTAATCCCATTAAAAACTCCATAGAGTATTTTTCACTTAGGCACAGAGAAGAGCAATTTTTCATTGTTTGGAGAGCTCCATCTGTATTGTTTTATTAAACAGAATGAAAAGGAACAATCAAGCTCATTTAAAGCACTTTCAGCAGAAGATCTCACACATATGGAACCACAGACAAATCCCCCCATATGTCAGTCACTGACTCCCTACAGGAACACTGATTTCACAGCAAGAATAGAGTGGTGGACTTTGGATGTCCTTTCTATCCCAAATTACTTCATGATTCTAAGACCGTATTTTGGTTTTCTTTGGTCCAAGTTATGGTGCTTAAGACTGAAGTTTGGACCTTTCTGTTACTACAGGAAAAAAAAATGCAACCTCAAGAACAACTTCCTTAAATGAATCTAGTAACTTGCATGCTCAGGAATCACAGAGTATATGAAAAGAGTAGGTGACACAAATCTACAAAACGTAAAAAAAAGTGTATTACATTTCACCATTAAAACTCACCTGCTTATCCTTGGAATTCTATGTAAACACAATTAGTGGGCTAATCAAGTAAATCGGATCTCAAGCTGTGGTTGAGAACCTCAGAAATCCCAGAGCACGGCCTGACTGTTGATGTAGCCCAGTATCCCACCCTGACAGCATTGCATGGAAGCCATCCATCCAGTATACTCTCACTGTTTTCAGGGTCTACCCTGGTCATCCAGGATAAAAAGGGGAAAAATAGAATAGAAGGTGGTCTTTCTTTTCTTCTCTCTTTCCCTTCTTGACTATTTGGATAAGATTAAATGGGGTAACGTGAATGTCAGTGTTGACATCTTTCCTTGTTTGTCTACTTTGGATAATCATTAGTCCAGAGTTTGGCTTGACTTGGATTTGAACTCTGATTTTTGCCTCTTGGTATGTTTCGAGCTGACTCAGAAAGATGACAGGATAAGCCTAAAACTCTCCTACAAAGGACACAAGCAGAAAACAGCTAGCACCAGGCATACACTGTGGCAGGAACAGCCATAGCTTTTTCAGGAGCACTGAAAGCTCTCTCTCTTTGGGGTGGAGCTAATGAGAATTAACTTGGAGAGGGAGGAAAGAAAAACTAAAGAGATACTACAGTGTTGCAGCAATGATTTTTCCTGTTATGTTTTATAGACCAAACCACATTATCCATTTCACCAGCATGAACCTGTGAAAAATGGAGAAATAATTCATGAGTTCCAGGAAAATGTTAGAAATACATTTATAAATGTATTCATTAGAATTTTTCCACAGAGAACTTGTAACTCCATTTTGAAGACTTGACACATTAATAAAACTCCTGAAAGTGTAACCTCTGTGCCCAGTGTATTTCTCATATTGTTATTTATGCTTTCTTAGTGCAGTATCTTTGTAATCTTCCTCAACAAACTGTGGCTATGAATGCAAATTTTTATTTTGCTGTTGTGTCTTTGAACAATGCTTAGCATCATGACATGTGTTAATTATGAGCAGAGCAACATCAGTTTCTGGGTCTAGGGACAATTAAAAAGGGTATCAGTTCTAAGGGACACCACAGACAGATGGAAATAGTGATTCTAGTCACTGTTCCCTACCCAGACAATGGCTTTGCTCTCATGTCACGTTCTTGTGACAGTGAGTAAGTACTGAAAGAATGAAATAAGCTCTGAATTTCTGTATAGCAAAAGCTGTATCTTGAACTTTGCTCTGAACTTCTGATCCCATTGAGATAATGTTCTTCCTAGCGCTGCTGAGCTCCTAAGCTATAAGTAATATCCAAAGAGCCATCTCTGCACTGTCTTTTCTCAAGAGAAAACTTTCTATTTTGTGCCCATGAGTAAACAGATAGGATCTGAATACTACTTTTAAACAAAGTTTAGGAATCAGCCGCCCTGCTTCTCTACCTATCTCTGACTATATTCTGAAGTACAAAAGAAGAAAATTGCCTTAGTACCTTTGAGGATATTGCTATTAGACACTAATGTTGCTCCTTTTGGCACAGTGGCATAGATAAAAAGAGGCAAGCAGAAAATATCAACTTATCAAGGACCTCAGCAGAGTGAGATAATTATATACAACATATTTATATAAATCATTTCACCTGCTTGCTTTATTTCCCTATTAATACCTCTAGCCTTATCTCCCAGAGAGGGTCTTCTAAGGATCACCCTCATGAACTGTGCTAGCATGCATTCAACATTAACTCAGCATTAGCTCAACATTTAGTAAGTAATAACACTGTAATTTCTTAATTGGGATTGAAAAAATGTGGTGAGCTATGGCTCACAGAAAGTACAGTAGAGAAAGACTTTATAGTTATTCAAAGGTATGACTTCTGAAAGTCGCCTGCTTTTTCACTGCTGTTCTATCTTTGCATAGTCACAGATTTCCTAGGAAGATACCAGTTGCTCAGAGAGAGGATCATGGGTCATGCAAATATTCTTTCTCCTCCAAGCCAAGAAATTTTAACCAATTTACAGCTCAGGGCTTTTGCTTCACTGGACAGCTGGTTGTATGTAGTTATCTCAAGTCAGTGTTCTCTTTAATTTCCCTTCAAGTTCTCTCCCTTGGAATAGCTCATTAATGGAGTAGTGGACAAAACCTGTTAGGTTTCGCCACCACTGGCCCAAATTCTCCACTAAATATTGTCAGAAATAAGGACTGACCTGCCTGAAATGAACTGCAGTGCGAAACTGGTGGTACAAAACTATAAGCTTACAGGCACTTTATGGCATACTTTTAGTCCAGTGGACCATTGACATTAATGACAGCAAGGGCAAGATCAGTGTTTTCATATCTTCTGAAGGGAAATTATCTTAAGATATATAATCTTTACACAATTTTAGGAAATCTGTGTTCACTTATCTAATTTATTTTTATTTTTCTATTTTTTCCTTGATTTTTCTTGCAAGGCTTGAGTGAAATATATATCAGCATCTTTTAAATCAAGACTAGGGGAGCAGAATTCCTGAAAAGTGTTAAATAGGTGTGCCACTGGTAGAGAACATTTAATGTTTTGGTGCTCTGGGCCCATGAAGCAACAACAAGTTCCAGCGGTGATTAATGAGAATTCGTGACTGATTTTTAGCTGGAATATCATGGCTATAAGTATAGTCTTAGTACCTTAGTGACTCAGTAAATTAAGACACTTCAGCTTCCTCTTTATAGTTTATTTTTTTTTTTCTGTAGCCTTTCAAACAATTTGTGGTCATGTAATCTTCTGAATGCTACATATCCTTGTTTAAGCAACTTAAAATAAGTTTGGTTAAACATAAAGTGTGAACCACTGCACTGTGGTGTTTCAGCCACCCTTGCTTCCTATTTCCAACATCCAGATCTACAGCCCTCCTTGACAGAGTTATCAAGGTTCTTTTCTCTTAAGAAAGTTAATTTATACATATCAGATTTCCTCTAAGGGTGAGGCTTCTAAATAGCACCCTGCTTTTTACATAACTAGGACTCTGGGAGTGGCTTTCTTCTGTACTCTTTGATACCGGCGTACTGGCTTTCCTGGGCTGCCCTCTAATTTGTAGTGATTTTGGTGAGAAGAGATTAAGGTCTGTCATGCCAGAGATTTGCATGAGCACTTCTTCGTTCCATATGCAACACTTCAGTTTAACTTTTGATGGGAAAGTAGAACTCAAAGTGTCTGACCTCTTTATCCCTTTTCTGTTCCTTTTTTGAGATAAAATTGTCATATAGATTAATTGCACACAACAGAGTATGTGTGTTTGGTTACTGTGTCACTTTTGGTAAATCAAAGAGAAAAATCTTTTGTAATCAGCTAGCCTTTAACTTAATAACACTTTTGATAAATTGCTTGTATACAATAGGTTATCAAACCCAAACATTAAAGATTTCAGTTTGACACTGCTGGAATGAATCATACAGACACAAAAGGCCAAATTTACAATTCTTTATCTGGAGTGAAGAAAAAAAATCATATCAGTTTCAAAACCTGCACTAATGACTGAATAAAGAATTTTAAATCTGGCCTGAGGAAGTTAGAGATATGCTTGAAGCATAACTGTTCATTACAACAGCATTTACAGCATTTACCAGAGAGTTTTAGCACATTGTGGATCATTGTTAGTTGTATACTACCATTAAGAAAGACCTCCTTATATTTTTTTTTTCACTTTCTTTTCCTAATTTATGCCCTTTTCTTGTAACTTTTCAGCTTCCCACATACACAACCCCCATGCTGGATCTGCCACACTCCAAAACATGTGAGTGACAACAGGCTTGACAGCCTTTGGGGTGGTGAAAGATCTGGAGAGAGCAAGCCTCCCCAGCATGCTCATCAGGTTAGTAAGGATACTGTCATGGATGGCAGTGCCATATATTCTTGTCAGCCATACGTGTAAAGTGACTGCAGCCAAACCTTTCCTCACAACAAAAGCAGGAAAGGCTGAAAAAACTTCTTGAGACAGTGAGTTGAAAGATTATGATGCTTTCCAATTTATAGAAGAAGGCTCCCTTCAAAGCACTTTGCAGGCATACCTGCTTCTTGTTTCTATCACTTGCACACTGTAAAGAGGCCTTACTGTGGCTGTAAATATAATCTATTTGAATTTTATAGTCTTTTGTGCTGCTGGAAAGGTGTGCTGAGGCTTTAAGGTAAACATGAACTAAAGCCAGCTTGTTCCATTAAGACCTTCATTTGCCTACTTTGGAGATTTCCCTCTTAGAAAGATCATGGAGGTAAAACATCTTTACTGGGTAACCCTGACTGCGCAAGGGAAATATCTACTTCAGTCTCCCCAGAACTCAAGTACACCCTGTCTTCAGCAGCTCTGTGTGTGTGGGCACCTACCTCCTTCCTCTACATTTAGGTGGCCAGCAGCAGCAGAGACTCTCTCCAAGGAGATGATAGGAAAGTAGGTGTATCTGACCCATTCACTGGAAAAAGGTGTGTGAATGCTGTCTGTGATCTGGTGGAAGGAACAGGGAAACATCTGTCAAGCTCAAGGGCAGCACCTCAGCAGCCAAATCTACCAGCAATTTCAGTTTATGTTGTTGTGTTAAAACAAAAATGCAGTCAGCCCCATTTCAGTTTGGGTTAAAACGTGCTCTTTACTTGCTGCAGAGGTAATAATCATAATAACTATTGCAGATGAGCATTCACCATATTTGCTGTTGCTGCCATATCACATCACCATACATGACTAAACATTCAGAGGCTGAGAGACAATGACGGTACATCTCCACTTCCTTTGCACACCCTCATATTAGCCAGGTAAAACATGATTTCCAAAAGCTCCTTTTGATTGAAGTAACAGTAATTGTTGCCTATTTAAATCTGGTAGGTGAAGGACTTTAAGTGACATTTTCTAGGTCAGAAGAGATTCAGCACCTGTATTTTCAACAGCATACCAGAGCCTTGACTTCTGCCTTGTGCTCCCACAGCTAAATTTTATCTCATAGAGCTGAACAGTGGTGATGAATGTGCTGTGGAATTTGCTTTGCAAAACAAATATTTAACTTTCTACAGATCATTGAAGACCTGATAAAACTCTTGAGTGTCATCTAACCAATTTCCCCTTATTTTTAATTGAAAAATCTTTTTATTCTTTTCATCTAAATGTGTGGTTCAAATAAAAATGGAAAGGCCATTTGTTCTTTTCACACATCATTCATGCAAATAGGTTTCACAAAGTCAGTGTTCAGAGTGGGACTTTGATGGAAAAAAGACCTTTTAAAAACATCAGTTATTTCAAGAATGAGAGTCAAATTTATGATTAGTCAAGAGGGCCAATGCTTCTTGCTTTTGGGTGTGGAGAGGCAAATGGCTAGGAAGGCAGGGTTGGGCTGCGTGTGGGGGTGATGTGAGCAGCTTTGATATCCTGGGTGATGCTCCCCTGTGCACTGGCTGGTGGTGCAAATTCCATGGTGGGGAAGGGCAGAACAGAGAGCAAGGTAGTGAGATAGATAGTTTGTTCCCAGCAAAGACATTGGAATGCTGGCATGAGCTAATTCATCTAGCTCCACTCTCCAAAATGGGAGATTGGAGTCCACAAATGGCATTTTTTTAATGGTTTATTGTTTACAGTAACTTCCTATGAGAACTGAAGGCTTTTTTTATGTTAGGACAAAAAATTAAACATATCACAATTGTTGAAAATATCCAAATAAAATGTTGATAGGAAAAGTCAGTCTGAAAATGCCAGTGTGAGGAAGGGATTCTGCACAGGGTGTATTAAGCAGCTGTTTTCCAAGTCTTTTCAATAAATTAGCTAAATATAGTACTTATTTATTTTTTGCATTTATTTAGATTACTAGGTTTATAGCAAAATTCTAATTTGACAAAATTGGGTTTTTTTTACTTCAAGATCTTGTAGATTTAAGTTTTAAATATTTTATATTAATCTTTCTTTCCTCCTTGTTTCCTCCCTAGAAAGCAAAAGAGGTCTCTTATAAGTCTTGACGTATTTAATCTTGTTAAGTTCTGATACTAAAGAAACCAAAAAACTTAAATCATTTCAGTGCTAGGAAGTATTAGGAAAGGGACTGAGTATGAAAAGGAAAACATCATTCTATTACCTAATATGTTGTTTAAGTGCCCACAGATTCAACATTTAATTAATTTCTGATCGTCTTAACCTAAAATGGGATCTAGTAAAAAAGACAAAGTCCATTGAAAGGAGAGAAGGCTGATTAAGGGGACAAATTTTTTCTATATTAAGTACATACAAATAGATTAAGATTATACAAGACAGAAAAGATACAAACAAGGAGGGAATTACAGATATCTAAAGCAGCGTTATTTGCCTGGAGAAGGCATGTTTACATGCAATGACTATCCACTGCTTCTCTAAATATAGGAAGCAATGGAAATCAAATTCAGTTTTCATATAGTAGGCTCAAACCAAGCAACATGTTTTGGTTTTTTCCTGCATAAAAAAAGTATTAATCTGTGCAACTTGTTGTAAAGTATTTACCACTGCCATAAATTTACATAAATTTAAAAACTCATTAAGCAGTCTCAAAGAAGAAGAATCTATGAAAGGCTAATAAACATAAGTTAAAACCTGCTGCTCAGGAAGACCTTGAACTTCAGATCAGAGGAAGCTGTTAGATTGTACTAAGAAAACAGGTCTTTAATAAATTTTGCTGTGTTTCTATACTGTTCTGTAGAGGAACTACTCTTCTTGTATTTCCCTTGATCAATCATGAAAGCAAGAAACAGGACTAAATGAAACTTTTGTTCTACCAACAAAACTTACTTGATTCTGGATTTCAAAAAATCTGAACAAACATCTAAAATGTAGCAAAACGAAATATTTTTATTATCAGAAAAATGTTAGCCAGGCTGCAGTGAATTAAGGTTAAAAAGAAACAGTAGAAAGGCAAACTACTTATTTACAAAACAGAAAACCTCATTTTCCTCCCACACCTATTCATACCTACTTGCAGTCTTTACAGGTAAGAACATCTGGGGAGGATACTTAAACATATAATTACACAATAAATATAGCAGGTAAAGTAGTAAAACAGGCAGAATCAGATAATATAAAAGTTAGGCTTATTTTATATTGGACTATATTTAAAATTTTATTATGAGTTTTGGACCAGCTCAATGGAAAAGATTGGAGGATCACTTCCTATTGTTTCTGTTATGTTTTACATTAGGATTATTTTGTTATTCCCCTTGCCTCAGTCAGTCTGCCTAACTTTTACCATCTAGTCATCTAAAAGAATAATTTGCAAGATGTATATACTAATAAAACAAAGTGAGTGAGTTTTTATTATGTCCTGCTCTGCAAAGAAATGATCTCTTCTGCTCATGCTTTGCAGCTAATCATATAATCTCCTTCAAACTCTTAGTAAGCATAAACCAGCCTTTTCTGATGATTAATACAGAACTACCCATATCTATTAGATTGGGGCAAACCTAATTCTAATATCACACCAAAAGAAACTGAATAAGAAAGAAAAATTAAAGCACAAATCTTCAGAATGTGAGGAACAAAACTGACTATTGCCTCTAAAGATGGTGTTCTAATTGTGCAAATTTGATTGCACATTACATCTGGAAAGTCTTAGCTACTATAGTTCATATTTTACTGATATTGCCACTTTTGTTTTGAAAAACCTGGATGTTACATAGGTGTGACCATCCATCCTTAAGGGGAGGCAATTTTGTTAAACTATCTGAAGCTAAACTATCTGCAGTTGGAAAAAGCAGACAAGATTTTACACAGAAAGTGGCATCTTTTTTTACTTAAAAAAAAGCCTTTTCCTTTCTGTCTCAGAAAGCTGGACTATCATTCATTTCAATGACAAATCTTTCCTCTTCCTACAAAATCTTGATTTTTCCTAGCCTTAAGCAACCATGTCTGTGATCATGCTACTGAAATAAGGAGATCCTGAAAGACCAGCAGACTGAGAGATGACTGAGAAGTTGGAGCCAGGGTTATTTGTCTAGGTAATATTTCCTTCTGTTGATAGTATGGAGAAGCAGTGATGATCCAGCACAGTCAGAACTGGATCTGCTTGCTCTGAACAGGTGGGAGAGCAAAGGTGAAGCGTCAGCTATTTAGTGTAATTCCATGTGTTATAAAAATCCAGAGTGTCATGGGAGTGACGCATTGCCTTGGCTTGTCAGACTGGTCCTTCTGTGGTACAGATTATGCCCGAGTCTGTCTGCATTTGCTCAGTGTTTGAGATAATGAAAGACTCTGAATCTTGCTAAAATCCCTTAAGAAACCAGACACCTGAACTGCAAACAGATGACATAAGCAGCAGCAGTCAATAATTTGGAAGTTTATCTCTCACTTGTACAATTCAGTAGGTGTTCAAACATTGATTTTCTTGAAATTAGAATCAGGCTCCCAGGTTCTAAATTAATTTTTAACTAATGTACAGAAGGAAATGCTTCATTAAATTGTTGCTACTGTATTACTTTTCACAACACCAGCACCACCTTCTGCTGTTGCAGAGGCCTCAGTTCAGCAGCTTCCCATCCTCCTAACTGCTTGAAACCAATAACACTATATTCAGTCCCCCCTAGAAAACAGTGAAAAGGCTGTTAGCCTAAACCTCACACAAGGCTAAAAGAGATGGAATCTTATGTGATCATTATTTACATTTAAGAGTAAAATAAGGGTGGAAAAATACTCCTTTAAGGTTGAAGTGTTAAAGTTTTGTTGTTTACCTGGGACACTGTGTCGAGAATTTCCACTGTTTCATGGACTCTCTGTGGACTCCAAAGTGTGTAAAACATTCTGACCTGCAGCCTGAGGTCAAAGCATGAACCTCTTCTTCCTGAAATTTTCAACTTTGCATGGAGCTGCTGGACTAGAATGTATTAAGGTGATCAGTTTGCTCTAATTTTCCTTTCATTAAGGGAAATGGGGCCATTCAGTAAATCTGCCAGTCAGCTGTGCTTGACATTACTGGACCAGGTCAGGCAGTCACAAGTTTTGTGAAGAGCCTTTAATGCAGGGGCAATCAGAACCTGATAATCTTTTATTGTTCTTGTCACTTGTGGGTCATTTTAAATATAATATGACACAAATGCAGTGAGGTGATTTTTATTATACCAAGCTCATCTAGCATTGCTGTCAAGTTATAGTTTTAAGAGGAAATCACCAAATTGCACATTTATGGTCCTGCTATGGTAAATCATACCATCATTATTCATATAGAAACTCTACAATAATTATACTATCATCTCTATTTTTTCTATTAATTCTGCTATATATCAATGGGCAGAGAAATAACAGCCAGTGTATATCCAGTACATATAAATGAGTTTGTATGTAGCTGCTATATATTCCGTTCAAAAGCAAGGCACCTTCTGTACAAACTGTTGCATGTTCCTATAGCTATAAGTGGGCATGTGAAAGCAAACGCAGTTGCAAATCAATAGGTTAGGCCATCAGACTACATTGACCCTTGGAGGTCAATGAAAACAATGTTAAGGATTTCAGTGGGCTTTTCAGTTAGATTCTGCATATTTGTACCTATTCACCATAGATGTGTATTTTGACTGCAATAGTAAACAAAAGTATTTATAGCTAAAGGTATCATCCTTAAGGCAGGACTGTATTGCTTTCACTTACTAACCAAAACTTGCTTGGTTTGGTTCAGGAGGCTTTTACACAGCTTCACTCTCACTGCAGTAAAATAAAACCAAAAATTTACTTAAAACTTTTTTTGCCTTCTTGCATCATTTCAAAAAAGTATTTGGTGGGTCATGAATGGCTTCAATTAAGTAAAAATATGGTTAATTTGTGTAAGTCAATAATTTGAAACAATCATGTTTAGAAATTCAAATTAACATAATGAACAGAAGAAAATGCCTCTTCTAATCTTGGTATTGTTTTAGGTTGAATACATTTTGTTGTTGACATTTGAATTTCTTACTGGCTGAAGTTTAAATTACAACAGTGAAGGCATATTTGTTTCAGGTTTAAATTTCTCTTTGTTTAATATAGCTGTCAAGTCATGAGAAAAAGTCAGATAAAACAAACAATGTTTTTAAATACAAAAATATTTCATAAAGTGGTTAAATATCATTTGTTTTAGCTTCAAAAAGAAATGGGTTATTTCAAATTTGCAAATTCATGAGCAACCAATTTTGTATCTGATTTGCTTCACTTGTAAAGGCAAGCTGAAGCAAACTATTTCTTGGTGATGTTCACAGTAAGCGTACCCCCTGGTTTCCCAAACCATTGGAGGTAATAGGTTGCAAAAGCTAGTTTGAAGTATTTGATGAAGAAAGAGCTTTTCTTCTAGTTGTCTGTCTCACCTGATAATCTTTCTAAATGATCTGACAACAAGCAGGTTTAAATGCAAATTTTGTGTCTATTCAGAATGATTCTCTTGAAAGAGCTAAGAAATAGTACAGGTCAAAAAAATCTTGAGGGGATAATATTCAGTTGAAATGAATGATTCATCCAAAACTACATTTCTTATATGCGGTCCAATTTGCAAAGTTTCATTTTGAGGGGGAAAAAATCACCACAACATTAAAAAATCTAATTTTACCATTTTCCCCACCCTGTAAATTACAGCATTTTAAGTTTAACCAGACACAGGAATTTTCCCTCCCTTATGTCACCCCTGTTGACATAAAACTTTTCTTCCTGGAGGGTTTGGAGTCTAGAAGATTTGTTATACGTTGAAAATTTTTCCCAAAATGGAACTTCCAGCTCCTCCACAGCTCTGAGAGTTAATTTTCTAAAAGCTCTTTACTGTTCAATTCAGATTTCATGTAAAAGAGTGATAATCCTGCAAGAAGTTATCTCAAAGTGTCCAGTCCTGGGTGCACCTGCAGTACAGGTGAGCAGACCAACTGAGGAGGTCACAGATATACATCTCAGGCAATTCAGGACAGACCTGGCTGTCCAAAATGAAAAGCTTACACTTCCATGGTGATGACCTGGTTCTGCAGGTTATTTTTAAAGTAAAACCTGCCCACCTCTGTGTAAGGAAAGTGAGGTTGGACCAGATGACCCCACTGTGGTCCTTTCCAACGTTACCCTTTCTGTGATTCAGTGAAAGGAACAAATTGATTTTCCCTCCAGGAGGACACTCAGGGCTGGAGGTGAGATATGGCAGGTACATGCCATTGGGACCTAGGTGTGGGTGACATTTCTGATGTGTTCCTGACCACAGAGTCTCCATCTTGGCTAATTATTATGTAGTGATTGCTGAGCTGGGGGACGCTGAGTGGTTCCATCCCCTGTGACTGCCCTTTAGTGTCCTGCTGTGAGGGCTCTGGCTCGCTGAATGCTCTCTGCAGGGAGCCTGTGCACCCATTTTTTAAAGTTACCTAAATCCTTTGTAGACTCAGGCCTTTGGTAAAAGGAAAACTGCAGCTGAATCAGAGGACATTTAGGGCACGACAATCAAAAATCAAGTTGTTTAACAAAGATAATATCCTGTTCATAATATGTCACAGTGCACTATTTTGTAGTGGAAATGTATAATTTTAATTACTTGACAAATCTGAAAAAAAATTGCTGGCTTGATTTTCAACATTTTCTGAATTTGTAGTTTCAATTAACTTCACTGCTTATATACTATTGTTTATGTTCAGTATTCTCCATTGTTATTAAATTCATATTTTTCACATAGTCTCTTTGGGCTTTTTTGTTTTGTTTGATGTTCCACAGAGATATATAGTTCCTTTAAGGACAGAGTATATTTTACATTACTTCATATGACTCATTGTTTTGACTGTTGCTGTGTATTTCCGACAACATATTCAGGGTTTTTTGAAAGTTTTGTGGGGAGGCCGGTGAGCCTTCACAACAAGGGACCAGAGAGTCCATTAGTGGGACAGTCCCTAAGGTTAAAAATTCTCCCCAAGTTAGGGAGACAAAGAAGGCCTCTTGCAGGATTCCTTAGTTGTTACGTCAATGTACCCCAGTTCTGCTTCCCCAGTTGGCCCGCTGGCCTCCCTGCTCCTTTATGCACTATATGTTCCTGTTCCAGAAAGTTCTCCCTTCTCTGCTCCCCCATTGGCCCTCGCCCCTTGGCTGCTCCCTCACTATTTTCCTATTGGTTCCTGTACCTTAGCCCTGCCTCTGTACAGCCCCTGTGCCCGCAGATCATTGGTCCCTGATGCTCTCCGCCCCCATATATAAACGTAAACCTTCCCATATCCTTTTGTCTTCATCCCTGGACCCCGTTGTGTGCGTGGATGAAATAAATCTCTGCCATGGAACCCCATATGGAGACCCTTCCTGCCTCCTTGCCGTCGACTTCTTTTATTAGATTAACAGCTATCCAGCGCATTCGTGTGTGTCCCTGTCTGCCCTCCAAAGCGGCTTCCCTGTGGAGACCTTTCCGGCAGGTTGCGTCACCCACCATCCGCCCGCCGCAACAGTTTTGATGTAACTGACTGCCAGCATCTGAAAGAAAATTTCAGGACTAGTGCTTGAAATGTATGTATCTTTTCCAGGCCAGTTGAGTAATGAAAACATATTTAGTTATTTCCAGCTTCTCAAATGGTGAACAGTGTAACTAACTATGTTGTGTATTTCCAGGCTAATTGGAGCAAACTGTAGTACCAAACTAATTGAACACAAAAGTACCTCTGAAGAGCAATAAAACAAGTTTAACACTTGTATTTGTCATAAAAGTAATGTGAAGGTGGTATGAATACAGTATGCATAAAACATTTAGGAAAACTGTTAAGATGACCTTGAAGGCAAGATGAATTTCAGAATCAAGTGTATCTTTGCCTTACTTGATTCAAGTGTCTTTCCTTTGAATTGTAGTGGCCCACCAGCATGCTGGACCTCATGTCACGCAAATCCCTATACCATCTTCTTAGGCAGGAAAATCTTTCCCTATAGCTACTTGGATTCTCATGAATCCACTGACACATACTCTCAAGATTTTGTGACATCTGCTATTTGTCCTAAAAACTTCTGGAGTCATACTAAGTTTTATGAGTTGTGGCTTTCTTAGAAGGGGAAAAACATCTACAGGATATGTCTGAGAATTCCAATAGGTAGAAAAGAAACTAGGCAAATAAAAAAGGATTCACCCAAAACAACAAAAACCAAAGTACATCAATAACATTATAGTGATTCTCTGAAGGATTTAAAGCTAGTTTCATCATATTGCCAAGTTTGCATCCAGCTCCTGAATTTTGTCTGTCTATAAACAGAAAAAAATATACTCAGACCCATTGCATCATTGTCTTAATAAGTGTATCTAGCCTTCCTTGGATTCTTTCCATCCTTTGGGGAAAGAGAACAGAAGGGAGTGGGGAAAAGGGAGGGGAGGGGAGGGGAGGGGAG